>LS507828.1:93871-109857 GCA_900490845.1 Pristionchus japonicus | reverse complement strand
TTCAACCTTCATAAAGGTGCTACTAATCAGCTCTATCTTTGTTGCTTTGGGGACAGTGTATCTGGGATAATGAGAGCGAGGGGGATGGGACGCCGAGTTTCCCGCCAATTCTTGGAGGCACCTGATGGACAGTTGGATAAGAGGGATGGATACCCGGGGTGAGGGAGTATCTAGGTCATACGCTATCATTGAGGCTAGTGGAAGATACTTCCGCTCTTTCCATTTCTGATGCATTTTCCCGGCTGCATTTGAATCGAGGGAAGGGGAATGTCGGAAGGGCGGAATTAATTTGCATCTTCCATCGTCCCGAGATGAAGGATTGCGTATGAGGGGCAATGTCAGTTGTCTCATAGTTGGTTCAATGGATGGATTATTGCGCAATCGATTGCGCCTACCCTTAGATACCGCGCAGGATAAAGGGAAGAATACGAGTCTGTAGAGAAGGCTGAGAACGGAACTTGACACTCACGAATACGGTAGAACCACATACTTTATCAATATCTCAAGACTCGTTGCAAATTTAGTAAACCGTTACAGAAATGCTAGATATTTGGATTCGTCCACTAGTATGATAACTTAACACTCACAAGTACACACTATCTACAATATGCCATACATACATATCTCAGGATGGCTACTTTATCTCTTTCCTTCATCTTCTATTCACTAGATCTTCTGCTGCCACTTTCGCCTTCTTTAGTTTTGCGTGAGCCTGAATTGAGCATTCATAACGAAAACAATTATGAATAAATATCCTCACCAAGGTGTGCGTCTCCCTATCGTCTACTGTGACCACGGCAGCCATGAATGACTGTCTGCAATTATTAAAATTCATATCAATATTCCCCGAACCGATGGGATCCTTACCTGTAATACTTGATGGATTCTTCGTGTCTTCCCAGTCTATCGTAAACTTCTCCGATATAATACGTGTTTTTAGAGTAGAAGTTCGGCTGCAAAACCAGATTTCATTTTTATGCATAGCCCATGAAAGAACCTAGATAGAGAGAGAGCGATAACAAACCTGAATCTCCTCTGCTTTTAGGAACAATTCGAGAGCTTCTTGGTAGGTCGAAGAAGGAGGAGTACCGAAGATCGCCTCAATACGAATTTATTAATTATTCCAAAGATAGCACAATACGAATAACCTTTTATTGGAATAATAGTGCGCTAATTAAAAAAGAGTACCTTGGCAGCCATTCTAGTAATGGAAGACATGTCTGCGAAAGTGAAGTGCCAAATGCCTGGAATTACAGATTACAATTAACATACGCTCGAAAAGATAGATAGGAATTACCAAGGATATGCCAGGTGGTAGCATCTTTAGCATTTATCTCCAATGCGCGCTCCAAATGCTTTCGAACCTAAAATTAGAAGCATTTTCGAAAAAAATCGATAGAATTGCTTACCTCGTAACTCTTTGCGATTCTCGACTTAGTTCCCTCGATTTCTCCTACATAGTCCAGAATAATTGCCATCCTGTACATACAAGTAGGTATACGGTATTCGTCATGGAAGGTGGACAACTCAACAACAAGTGAAGGGATTTTATTACCGAACACATTCGAAGGTGATAAGAATACCAAGTAAAGTAGTGTTAGCAGTGTGATTGAATAACTAACCATTTGTGTGCTCCGAAGGATCCTTCGGCCGGCTCACAACTGAGAGCTCGTTGAATGACAGTGAATGCCTCGAGGAAATACTTCTTACGGTCGGCCTGGCATTGAATTTATTTAAAAGCCAACAAGATTCATTTTTGTTTTGATTTCGCATCTATTGTGAATCAAATAAAAATTTCACATAAACTCTAATTTTATCTCAATTCTTATCAGATTGACTTGATCACTATTTGCGAAATGGGTCAGTCGCACTATCACTCAGTTTGATCTTATCGATTTGGACAGATTGTTATCAATTGCGCCCATCGCATCTAGATGCATTTATATCACGAAAATGTCACTCTAAAGTGCAAGGAAAGAAGAGAACAAAGCGAGGAGAAGGGATGAATCTTACCGCAGCCTTCGATTGCTTTCCCTTCTCGCACAGAACTCTCGCTAGACGCCACAACAGTTCGGGGTACTCGGAAGTCTCGTATCTATAAGCATTATAATCAGTTACCGGTGATGATAAGCCAGAAGTATTCCATCAGAAGCCTATTAGAAGACGTCAAATAATAGTGAAGATACTAATCACAGATCTCACATACAGTACAAAGTACAGAGTGCAGCTCACTTTCGGAGGATATTGTAAGCGTTATCGATGAGGTAGTTATCGTAGAGAGTATCCGTCTCTCTAATCACAATATCGTAGTTGGGGAAGGGCGGTTTAGGCTTGTCTTCCTTCGCAGAGAAGAAAGAGACTGCAAGAGAAGTGCCTCCAGCACCAAAGAAGAGCGAACGAGGAACGATCTGAGGCAACTTCATCGTGAACAGGTAACTAGTGACCATACCTTCATGAATCGCATGGCCTGTGCAGCAGTGCCAGCAGTGGCGAATCGTCTGAACACTGTGAACATCGATCGAACTCCCCGCATCTTCCTCCTACAATTTGATGATTTAATTCACACGTACGAACAGAAACTGAATCGATATTGGTGATAGGAACTGATAGACGCGACAAAGTTTAGCGGAATGCACGTTAACAATAGCAAAAACAACAACAAACAACATCGAGGGTTCATGGTACATTAGGCAAACAGTCAAGTGCACCGATGCACCTGTGCATGGTGCAAATTTCTCCGCACACCGAACTTTCTTATCATTTTTATCAGATTTAGTTTTAAAAAATTTCTAATCGTTTCGAGATTAATATTTGATCTATTTTTGCTGTTCACAATACCGGATGATATATTTTTATTTTTATTACAAAAAAGTATAAACTAAGAGTCTTACAATTCTTTTCTGGATAATTTTATTATTATTTCTCCCATCACCAAGTCCGGTCTATTCATGCCATGTAGAAGAATCCGTGTTGAAGAATTCCTTCATATCTTCGTCTAACAACATGAATTATTCTAATAGAGATATAATAATACTTGTGTCTGAAATTCCTTCTCTTTGGAGATGGCTTCGTTGATATTTATTGAGATTTTCATTGTGAAGAATTCTGCGATAAATAAAAAAACGTGTTCTGTACAGGATTGAGCATCTGTTCAAAACAACTCTTTACTAAATTTTATAGCAAATTCACACAACATTTTAAATTAAATTTTTGTCTGTTTACAGTGAGACATATAGAAATGAATTGAAATTCATGTCCATTTTGTTCGCAGTAGTGTTTGTGTATCAAAACCAACGAATGATTAGAATTCCCAACATCTCTTTTTGCAACAAACAATAGTAATATAGTGAAGGAGCTCCCACGCGGAAAATCCTGACTGAAGTTGAGAATACACAAGACACATGGAAATGTGACCGACCTTGTATTACGATATCACTGATGGATTCCATCGATTTTGAGCCTATTCCCGTCATCGAATTTCATTTTCGATAGCCAGAAAGTACAGATAAAGATCTACTTTAGTCACTGACAAAAAACGATATCGATTCCAATTCTTTGAGTGTGTCAAAAAAGAGAGAGAAAAGAGGTTGTTTTTGCCATGCGCTCATAGGTCGATTGCTCTCGTTGTAGAAGAGACAACTAGATTTTTAACTCGACTGACCTTTGTCATCCTATATTATGTTTGAAACGTTTGTGGAATATGTTTCAGTGAGTTGTTGATGAAATATTCCATCTCTATCTTTCAGTCTCAATCAAAATCGTTGGGAGACGAGGGGAGAAGCAGCATCAGTCGATAGGTCAGAATGACCGACGATCGACCAGCTGTTATCGACTCGTTTGGGGACTATGATGAGACATTCATGGTGAGATATTGATTCATTTCGATATCTAGAGATCCATGCAATCAATGTCATTCTCGAGTGATCAGCTGATAAATGTCACTAACAGGCCAGCACATTCGAGCCAGACACCGAATTGATCGATAAGCGACTGAGGAAGCTCTATCCTTATGTCGATTTTGAGGTGAGGAAGTAAACAAGAGAAGGGGAAGCTGGTTTCTCAGAGTATCATTGAGTGCCATGCTCGGAACTGTCCATTACAGACAACACAAATTCCCACACAATGGAATAAGGATGACAAGTGTACATTCATGCGGGTCTCCCATCTCAATCTCCGATTCATGTATCCAGATAGACAAGGAGTCCCTGGTTTGTCCCGTCTTTTCATTTACATCTGCATCTGTTACACTGGTTGAATGAGAGATAGGTTCGTAGTTTGATCTCGTGGTGAACTCTCATCCATCTCTTTGCATTAATTGCATTAGATTAGTTGCAAAGTCGTAGGCATCTATCCGGGTGTATTCTAGACGACTCCTCTTCAGTAAAGACGAAGATGGAGCCTGGGGCAGTCCGTGCCAATCATCCCTGTCCACTCTTCGCCGGTGTTTACTACTTCGAAGTGCACATCAAAGAGAGCGACGGGTGAGATTCAAGGCTTTCGATCTGATGGATGTGCGGAAGTGCTGAACTGATTCTCTTGCAGGTTCATGGGCGTCGGATTGTGTCAGAAGAGCGTGAAGATGAACAGGCTTCCAGGTTGGTAATTGGATGAGTCTCAGATGATAATAAACAATTGCATTCATGCGATATGAGAATAATCTCGTGAATTTCAGGTTGGGATTCCCTATCGTACGGATACCATGGAGACGATGGAAACTTTTTCTCTGCATCCGGACAGGTTATTATTCTAACGTTTCTTATTGATCCACGCAGCTGCATATTTCGTGATGACGTTGTCGATTGCAGGGTGTAGCGTACGGTCCTACCTTCGGGAAGGACGATGTGATCGGATGCGGACTGAATCTCGTGAGGAAAACTGTATTCTTCACCAAGAATGGAGTCAATCTCGGTGAGTTTTTTCATATTGCTGATGCATCGACACTCGGATTCTTTTTTGTCAATAATCAATAAGTTTGCAGGCACCGCAATGGAGATCATGGACTCCGTTGACGATCTCTACCCGACAGTCGGTCTGCAGACAATCAATGCTATGGTCGACGTCAATTTCGGCCAGAAAGAGTTCAAGTATGACATCCATAAGGATATCAAGGTCAGTGAATCACTAAAACAGTATTTGTGAAGCAATAAAACCGTTTTTTTTCAATTCTTCGTAGGGTGATGATTTTACGGTTTCAGAGTGTTCGGGACACGGTTCGACATCGAGTGGATGAGATGCGAATGCCCTCAGCAAAGAAGAAGACTTGGCTCAATGGGTGAGTCGTCCCTTCCCCCATTCCTCTCCAAGCACCGCCAGACTTCATTTCCAATAGCTATGCAATTCTTTGAAATGGGAGTCGATATGGCTGGGGGCGGACTGCTTTCGATGTGAGTCCGCTCCTTTCCTTGTCTCACGTCGCATTCTTGAGTATTTAAAGAATACGAAGCAAGGTGGAAAGGAAGACTTGTATGCGCTCAGCTGTAAGAAATATTGTCAATGGGAGCGAAGAAAATAACTTACCAAATCATAGACATGACTCAGCTTGGTTGGATCTTCTCCTAACGGATAGGGAGTAAAATTGGTTGAGTAGATAATGAGGCACGCATGAAATATGAGAGATATTTGGACAGCATAATTAGTTGTTACCAAGATGAGGAAACAAATAATTTCATTGGTGACGCATGGAATGAAAATGTGCATGGCCTGAATATCATAATTCATTTTCCACGGGGAGTGGGGGGGGGATCTTTAAATCTTTCGATCTCATTTCGATTCTTCCTCACTCGAATGTTCTCTGTTGACGCGAATTTCTGATTGAGTTGCAGTCTCAGAACATGTCTCCGTTTGAGTTTCCGTTTGCTTATTCGATACGCTATTTGAGATGACTGAAGAATGATTGATTAGAACCATTCATCCCAGAAATACTTACAATTCCTGCAATACCATAGGATGCATACACGAAATAGGTCTCCATTCCTCCACTTAGACTGGCTGAAAACTGCTCAATTTCCTGCTTAGAATTGCTCAACTTACATCGATTTATGATGTAGAAAATAATCAGAATCGAAGCTGGCGCAAACTGAATTATCAATAGTCACGCATAAGTAAACGTGAGATTGCATACTATGGCGATAACGAGAATTATCTTAGCGAGGAGAGATTTGCATCGATGTTCGTAGTGAGAATCGGAGATGGAAAGGAGGCGTTCACACGATATTGCAGTGTATGTCACGCCCACTTGACTCATGTGGAATAGCATGGATCCACTGATTATTGCCTGGTGATAGAATGAATGGAGAATAGTGGTGGGAGAAGAGAGATCTTACCTGATAGGGTAATCGAGCTTCCCCGTAGAAGAAAGCTCGTGAGACAATCACAGCTGTTCGATCTGCTGCACCCAGGAAGTTACGAACAAAAAGAGTGATGAAGATTGCTCTGGAATGATGAATCAATAAGATATCGATCTAGTGAAATTAGGGATGATCTTACCTGAAGTTGAAGTGAAGAATAGCATCGGTGCAGAGAAAATTTAGTGCAGGGAAGGCACAAATGCACCCCACGAGCCAAAGAAGAAGTTCGAGTATCCAGAGGACACACGAGATCCAGTCATACATGAGCATACTGGAAGAGGGAGAGAGAGAGGGAGGAGAATGTTGTGCTTATGCGATCGAATTGAACGAAAGACGAAATGGCTACGTGATGTGTGCAATATAGACCGAATCTGAGTGGTAATGGACACTTGAGCGGAGAAATTGACACGCTTTCCTCCAGAATATTCCTAGTTTCTTTCTGTGGAATGTACTCGCGTGAGAGGGTATATTCCAGCCTTGTGAGAAAAAGAGGAAGGAGGAGTAATGAAGCCACTCTCGAAGAGGAAAATCAAGGAAAATACTAGGACAGGAGAGCGATGGTGGTCGATTTCAATAGAAGAACGAGCCGAATCGCCGCTAATTCCATCTCCTCGGACATGTTTTTCCCAGAATACAATGAGATTCGAGGCCGATAGTCGTACACTTTTGACCTTTACTATTCATGTTTTCCAAGTAGCATGCAAATCACGGAAGTAAATTTGAGTTTGCTTCTCGAAAGAGCGTCGTTTCTCTTCGGCAAAATTCTCGTGCTCGTTCTTCTTGTGAATCACTCGATATTTATAGAATAGAAAACATGGAATGAACGCTGATTTGTAGGCTGCGAGCTGGAATGAATACTATTCAATGTTAGGTTAAGAATAGAGTACCATATCGTAAGCATGACTGAGCTTGGTAGGATCTTCCCCAAGAGTGTATGGAGTGCAATAGGTAGAGTAGAGACTCAGGCCGATCTGAGATAAGAAAATTAATCAGAAACCATTAATAATCACTGACTAGAACAAGGAAGCAGATAACATCATTGATTACAGATGGGATGAAGATACTCATTGCCTGAGGGTGCAATCATATCTGATTATAGTATGCAAGAAACTACCCGAATACTCTCAACGGATGCAAACTTCTGAGCGAGAAGAAGTCCTCTCACGTGTCTTTTCTTGATTCGACTCTTGCTGATGAAAAGAACTGCTGAAGCCGTCTGAAAATTAATGGATTTTGCAGCTGCGTACAACTTCTCGTACGATTCCCGATGCAATGTAGGAGAGGGGAATTATGATTGCAGATATCGTGTTGTTTGTATCAGTGGTCCCTGAATGAACTGAACGGACTGATTGTATGCATAGATCAGGTTCTTGTCTTACCTCCAAGGAAGTAACTTAGCGTGAGAATGGAAGAAGGAGCATACTGAGAGAACATGTATTTTCGAAAGAGGAAGAAGTATCACTTACAAGTACAATCGGGAGAAGGATTCTCGCATTCAATTCTCTACATCGATGTTCGTAGTTTGTATCGAGAATAGCAACTACTCGTTCAATTGAGATAGCGAGAAGAGAGAATCCCATCTGACTTAAAACGAATACTTGCTCGAAGGAGATGTAGATCTGATAGGGGAATGAGAACTTATTTTCTAAATAGTGGAACCTGGAATGGCAGCGGTTTCTTGCCATAGATGAATGCTCGAGCGAATATGACAACAGCTCGTTCGAATAGGAGAAGGATTGTTCGGGTGAAGAGAGTTAGGAAGATTACACTGAAATGGAGTTGAGACTGGGAACATTGAATGAATTGCCAACCGAAAGTTGTAGTGCAGAACACTGTCGAAAGCGATTCGAATCCCAGCAATGAAGATGAGAATGTTCCCGATTACAAGAAGAGCCAGTTCAATGATCCAGAGAGCGCACGATATCCAATCGTAATGGAGCATCTGATACGAATGGTCAAACGGATCTAGCTAAATCTCGTAAACAGAGTCTTGGGCTAACCATGCATTACCTCTCAGTAGAAAGTAGCTAGATATCGAATCGAGAATCTCTTCTGAGATGTAGAGTAGCAATTAGTATTGCATGTTCACTGATACTCGAGGGCGTTGATAAACATCTGCCATGTACGAAAGTGGACGTTACATTCCCAATACGCATAGTCATGTGTCGAAAGCTATTCGGGTCTCTAAGGTTTGCAAGGCAAATGCAAAAGCGGAACTAATTCCGAATTGAGTTTATTCATGCAACTTTATCTCTTCAGGTACATCGCATCCTGGCTGGCAACAGAAGGACACGCAAAGGCTCTCAAAATATTCTGTGAAGAATCGAAAACGGATTACAAAGAAATCGAAGAGAATAATGTGGCTGAGAGGAAAGGTATTGTCATAAATGGACATCCAAACAATAAATGGGAATATTGCAGATCTCTCTAAGCTCATCTACGAGAAGCGAGTTGGCGATTTGTGTGAGGAATTGGAGACGAAGTTGAAGGTGAGATTATTGAGGAGGAAAACAGAAATAACCTCTGCCTTCTCCAGACCTTCACCGAGGTTCGCCCTCTTGCACTCGATCTTCGCACTCAGAGATTCGCCGAGAAGGTGTTGGAGAGAATGAGCATGGTGAGCCCCTTTTTGCTGATCAGCAATCAATTACCAGTACTTATTGCAGCCTCCTCCTCCTCCTCCGATGAAGAATGGAGTCTGCAAGGAGGGAAATGGAGTTGCTGCTCATCCTAAAGGTACGGATAACTCAAAACAAATGATCATCATTAGAATCGTTCTTTTCGCAGCGTGTATTCAATGAACAACTTGCAGATGGTGAATCATCGGCCTCATCGTCTTCCATTTCCTCCTCTATGAATGGAAATGCAGCCCATCCCTCAACTGGGAATGGAGTGGCTGCTGCAGCTGCAGGCCCTTCCACTTCCAGAGGATTGAGAGTCGCCGATATGCTCATGGAGCAAGGTGAGGAACTAGGATCCATCTATATTGTAACCTTCATCCGTTCAGGTCCATCCTGCTCGAACTCCTCTTCCGCGACATCTCTGAAGGGAGGAAAGGGAATGGGAATGAATACAATGTCTCCATCTCGACCACACAAGAGGAGAAGCAGTGGAGCGAAAGTTGTCGATGGAGAGGTTCGAGAATACTGCATCGGAATAAAAACAATGTTCTCATTCCAGCGCCGTGACTCATCTGGTTCCCGTCCTCCCTCTTCTGATATGGGACCACCTCCTAGACGGAGATCCGCGAGAGGGAAGGAGGAGAGGAGAAGAGAACACGATGATGAAGAGATGGAGGTATGCAGAGGATAATCTTCTTCTTGACAAAGGAGTCTTTACAGATCGACATGCCTCTCGATTTGATCAGACGCGTCGTCGCATCTAAGGGACCTGTGAGTGATTTTCTGATGGGTTTTGAGGTGTCTTTCTAACTTCTTCTATCTGTGTTTCTATTCAGATGGGGATCGCGAAGGAGGCCCATCCGAAGAACGGCGGTCCTTCCTCATCGAAGAACCTCGAAATGACTAAAGAAGAACTGGAACTTCTGCTTCAAAGAGGGTGAGTAGACATGTCATCTTTATCAGTTTGAATAGTGCATGATTACAGGAAGAATCGCACTTCTCGCAGTAAGAGTCGATCGGGGCGGAAGAAGAAGGGTTGGAAGGGACCGGAGATTGTTCAGGAAGGAAAGAGTATTCGTAAGTTATTGAGAGTGATGATGAGAGAGTTATCGACATCGATTGCAGCTCCGAGTCTGAAGGAGCATGAGGAAGATATCAAATTGAGATGCGGATACACTAAGGTACCTTCAATTCGATCATTTCAAACGCAGATTGAACTTCAATTTTTTTCAGGCGGAGGAGGAGGAGGCGAATCGTCAGTATGCGGAGATGTTGAAGGAGGGAATGGAGATAAACACTGAGGCGAAGAGTCTCGCTAAGAAACATCCGAGACTCTTCCAGTATGCCACGGTGAGTGGGACGATACAGGTGACTTATTAGAATAATTATCCATGTTGTGCGTGTTTTGATGCTATTGTTTTGACTTGTTTTGATGAGACGCTGCTGAAATGATCACTACAGGACGCATTGTTCTCTGTGATGTACAACGATCGAGAGGAGATGGAGAAGAATGAGATATTCGGAGACACTAGAGCCAGATGTCTCGTCCATTCTATGAATAAGGGACTCATCAGTGAGTTCATTCAGTGTTATTGATTGCAAGAGTGGCATCAATCAATCGATACTCGCTCAGAACTTGAATACGGCAATGCGATGTGCGAGTCAAAACTGGCTCGATTGGAGAGACTTGTGAGAACACAGAAAGTTCATCTCATGAAGGTGAATATTTGAGTACACTTCTCTCTTCAACGATGCTTACTAATGCCATCATTCACAGGGAGGTTGTGCGATCGCTCCATTCATCGATATTGAAGGGTTGATTGGAAGAGAACAAGATAGCTTCTTCTTGAAAACCAAGGTAAGTTCTAACGTTGCTAAGGAATTTCAAATTGGGAATTAATAGGGTGTCCAGAAAGTTTTTAGACTATTTTTTCTGAATTATTTTCGAGTGAACCGTTAGAGCGATCTCCCAAACAACATATGATTACACTCATATTCTACATGAAGTATTTTATCTGGTACTAAAATATGGCATCTTTGCACTAGTAAAAAGGCAAGGAGTGAAAATGTTCATTTTTCAGTGCTGTTTTTGAAAATTTGAAACTCATTGGAGAACGATAGTTGAAAGTTCCGACTGACACCACAGCAGCGTATGCATCAATACTCAATCATTTATTTTTGAAAGATTTTTATCTCAAGCGGTCAAGGAAAGCACACTAAAATTTCCGAAAAAATTCGATTTTTGAGGGAGTAGTTTTCAACTTTTTTCAACATTTTTTGTTTCTAACTTTTCATCGCTTCTCAAAAAATTACAATAATATGTATATGAAGTGTACACCCAGTAATGGTGGGGATGCTATGAACATTTATGAGCTTAGTCTATCAGAAAAATCGAAAATCCTGTTTTTCATAGTGATGATGCAATGCAATTTCAGAATTCGGGATGTATCTCATATTGATACTTGTCAGCTCCCGAGTAAATATATGGCCTCATCTGGTTCATATCCCTTCTAATTCGTTAGATCCAGCAAAATCGTCCTCGAGACAATCACCTTTTAAATTCTGTAAATTTTTCGTATCTTGAGTATATCACTTGGTCAGTGTCTATACGCATGGGCTAGCCAGTCCTCTACCTAGCGCAGTTGATCAATTTTTTAAAAGTCTCTAAACAATAAAGAAAGAAAAAAAGTCTAAAGACTTTCTGGACACCCTAATAATTATGACTCGGAATGCTCTGTTTTCAGAAGAGCACTCACACATTCTACGACCCGAATGATATGAGGATGTTGGAGAGAAGAAGAGTTCAGGCTGAGATCGATGAGAAGATGAGAGTCGCGAGGTGAGGATAGAGATGGAAACTGATGATCAATGATCTCTGTGAGAACGCTTTCAAGTTGATTTCCTTTCAGAGAAGCGAAAGAAATCGCTGCGAAAGCTCTGCTGAAAAAGAAGATGAAGCTGAGAAGGAAGAAGAGGAAGTTGAGAGCTGCGAGAAAAGAGAAAGAAGCTGCTGAGAAGATGGAAGGAGAAGGAACAGAAGGAGGAGAAGGAGGAGAGAAGGTTGAGAAGAAGAAGAAGAGGAAGAAGAGGAAGGAAGGAGAAGAACGGTTAGTTACGGCCTTCATTTTCGTTCATCATTCGGTTTATTTCAGTCCTCCGGTTCTCGCAGAAGAGATGCCAATGGAGATTGAAGATGGACCGAGTGGAAGCAGAGCAGTTAGGAGATCGAGGAATGTGAGTGAAATGGAGGAATCTATCCAAACCATGAATGATCCATCTGATTGAATCCATCTTCAATCTCCCCATTTCAGCCATCATCTAAGCGTGGTCAATCGAGTGGTCGAGGAAGAGGAGGAAAGAGAGCTGCGGAGAGG
The DNA here is from genome assembly GCA_900490845.1 of Pristionchus japonicus. Lineage (NCBI taxonomy): Eukaryota > Metazoa > Nematoda > Chromadorea > Rhabditida > Neodiplogasteridae > Pristionchus > Pristionchus japonicus. The sequence continues at coordinate 97,515 of LS507828.1, read as the reverse complement.
GAGAGACTGTTGAGAGAAGAAGGAGGAGGAGAGGGAGGAGACGCTGGTGGAGATGGGGTGAGCAGAAGCTTCTTCTTCAGAGAAATTTCAAGAGAAAAGAACATTGATCATGATAGGAGGAAACCCTAAGAACAGTAACCAAATGTTGATGAAGTATCAACTCATTACCTTCATTGCAGCCCCATCCTGGAGTGGAGGGTGCCGGTTTCTGACGGGGCGAGAGGGAGGAGGGACACCAAGAACACGCCAGTAGAAGACGTCGAGTCACACAAGATCATCCACGATCGACGTCACCGTTGAGACGACGACCTCGAAGAGAGGAAGACGCAGTTGGAGTGGCACCCAATGCGCGTCCATCCAATCAGGTCGATCGACTACTGGCTAGATTACAGGATCCCGTCGTGTACTATCACCATTATCAATTGTGAGAATTGGCAACGGGTAATTTCTTCCCTTTGGAAATTAATTCAGATGCTAATTCTCGTAATAATTGTATGCAATATGCAATTATGTGTGAATATGTCGATTTAATTAATTGATAATAGATAGTATGGATAGGATCGGTAAACAATACCATCTCAGTCCCTCTTACCCTCACCCCATCAGTTTATTTTGTATCATTTGTATAATTTTGTAATTTTTGTATCGATAACTATAGATAGTGCTAGAGATGTAACAATTTGTAGATAGCTTTTCAATTGTGCACATACCATAATTGCTTGGATAGCCATCCGAAGAAGTTTATCGAATTGCTTGTAAATAGCTTGACTTCTAGATCTGCATTAGCATACTCCTCACTTCGTCGGGATACCGTAGGCTAAACACTCACTTTTCGACTCAACACTTGTCTAATCAAACTTGGTTCGCAATCGTCGTATTTACCTGAAAGAAAGTGCTCGAATCGATTGTAAATCTAGAATAAGACTTGTTTTCTTCGAATCTGGTCTTTGATTATACCTCTCTTTCGCGTATTACTTTCGTTTTTCTCAATTTTTTCTAGCCCAAGAGTCTCCTTCTAGGCTTTCGTATTTTGGTGTGGTGTTCTCACGATTCTCTCTTCATTACCTTAATCAGATGTGTAACTTGGCAATTGATTCAAAAATCACTTCATTATCATTTGCTAGTCACCTTCAAAGTGCATCATGTATCGTACAAGAAATTATTCTGAAATTGATTGATAAAGAGTATGTTTGAAAACTGTATTGTTGAAAAGTCAATCGTTGATAAGCGGTAGATACGGTATTTAATCAGTTCGATGTGTACGGTAATGAAATATTTTCCTCTTTGATTCGTGAAGTATTTTACCTTCCATCACCTATTTTAAACTGTTGAACTGTCGCTCTCTATAGCTGACTTCAGAATGAGCTCCGTTGCCTCCGATTCTTCCTTCTACACAGGGAAAATCTGTCTGGCACCGATGGTTAGGGCTGGACGGACTCCGTTGAGGTGAGAAGAGAGTCTTGATGGTACTGGCTAGGGGGATATTTTCGATATAACACTGTCTATATTAAATTGAAGCATACCCCATTCATAATCGCTCGATTGTTTCTTCATAACTGTTTTTATAAGTGCTTGACTTCTCCTTTCGACACGCTCAACTATCCTCTCTTGCAGAGTTCTCTCCCTCGACTACGGAGCTGATCTAGTGTACACTGAGGAGATCGTTGACCAGAAGTTACTGTCTGCCACGAGGAAGGAGAATCGTGAGTTAGGGTTATTGTAGCTTGGGGATATCGATCGACCAATACTAGAATGAGAAGCTTCCAGATATCCTGGGCACCATCGACTACTGCATCGAAGATGACGTCGTGTTGAGGTGAGTATCGATTGATATTGATCTACCGTACCCATTTACTTCCTCTCAGGATCGCAAGTGAGCGCGAGCGAGGGAAAGTCGTGCTGCAAATCGGAACAAACAACGGAGAATCCGCAGCCAAAGTCGCTGCTATGGTGTACGTTATTGAAAATTTTCTGGAAGAAGGCATTATAAGAAAAATACGCTGATGTTGTGAAACTAAATGAAATAACCCTTGCAGTGGGACAGACGTAGCAGCGATCGACGTGAACATGGGCTGTCCAAAGCCATTCTCGATCCAGGGAGGAATGGGAGCCGCACTACTCACACAGACGGAGAGAGTCAAGGAGGTGAGGAATGGGCCTTCTCTCCTTCAACCTTCTTTCCCTTCAGATTCTCTCCTCTCTCGTGGCCACCTCCCAAGTTCCCGTTTCGTGCAAGATTAGAGTACTTGATGATGTAAGTTGCCTCTCTTTTTCTTGCTTTGACTAACAAAATACACTCCCTATATTCGAAATTCGAAGAAAAGGAATGTATGTTTGTAATTACAGACGTCTTCAACCCTCGCCCTCGCTCGAGTGATCGAAAGGACGGGAGTAGCTGCGATGGGAGTGCATGGAAGGTGAGAAAGGGATACGTGGAATACTGTATCGACTGAGTGGAAACAAGCTCCATTTGGTTTCACATATTTATCACCTGATTGCAACAGGGAACTCATGCATAGAGAATTAGTTTGGTATTTTTGCTGTATGGAATACTGTAGCTCGTTAGAAGCCTTGTGTCGTTGAGAGATGCGACTGTTGAGTACTCGAGGGTTGAGGAAGGAGAGAGGGCTGTTTACGGACTGATTTGGGCTGAAAATGTGATCGATGAAATACTGTAGTTTGTCGGGTACCGTACCTTTACTTCCTTTCTCTTTTGAACTTCTTGTCCTTCCATCTCATTACAAACTTCCTTTACTTCCTTTTTCTTACTAACTTCTTTTACTTCTTTCTTCTTATGAACTTCGTTTACTTCTTTCTTTTTATGGACTTCCTTTGCTTCCTTCTTCTTACTAACTTTCTTTTCCGGTTTTATCCTCTTGGATTGAGTCAGTGAACCTTCCCAGAATTCTCTGCAAGTCAATGGTTAATCTTTAGAGTCTAAGTCGATATCTTCCCATCACTCACGTATTATTTCTATCCACTTCTTCATCGATCGTTGGATACTTGTACTTTTCTCCCCTCTTCCCCTTCCTGATCTGCAATCGATATTGATTGGTCATACCGTATCCGGGGGTCTACAGTATACCTCTGGGGCGCGAGTAGATTCTCTCCGTCTGGGAGCCTCGTACGATCGATCGAGTGGATCAGAGGATATTGGTTCGAGTGGAGGGAGAGGTTTCAACGGAGCGAATGGCTTGGGAACCTGAGAAAGTGCAAATTCTCCGTGATCTTTGATCTTTGAACTCACTGTATCGTCTTCGGAATATCGAAAACCGCCATCGTTATAGCTGTCAATCGTTGTTTTCGTCCGCGCAAGTTTTTTCTCATTGCCAGGGACGACCAATGGGTGTGACTGAGATGAATTGAGTTGTGAGGGTGCATTCGATAATAGTAATCTACCTCTCTCTTCGATTGAGCCGTTTTCAATTCCACCGGTTGAGGGTGGGCCAAGTATTCGGATACTGTAATGGGAAGAGGGTTACGGTAGGCACGATGTGTCAACAATCCAACCGATTGGAGGGGGTGCGGGTACGGTAGGAGTTAGCTGAGGACTGGGTGTGAGATTATTGGGATCCGGACTGGAGGGAGGCTTGGCGAGATCGCGTTGAGATGGAAGTCGAAGGGAGAGTCGCTAAAGAGAGGAA
>LS507828.1:78852-89130 GCA_900490845.1 Pristionchus japonicus | reverse complement strand
TCGGCCTGAACCGATTATCGATTGAAAGAGGATACGGTAGTGAATAGAAACGATAAACTAGTTACTAGAGTGGCTATTGAAGGATCTATGGTAGATCAAAGATGATGAAGTATTGAAATGGAAGAGGAATGAATTCACTCACCATTGTGTATGTGGAGTTCTCGAGACTGATGGAGTCTGAGGACTGAAGGAGGAGGGGGATATAGGGGAAGGGGGAGAGAGGAGAGAGAGGCGAGGGGAGTCAGAGAGGGGGGAGGAGAGGGGGGAGGAGGGGGAGAGAGGAGGGGAGGAGGGCTCCACCCACGGGATGTGTAAAGTATGCCGGAGGGTAAATGGAGGGGGAAGGGAGGAAAGAGAAGGGGAGATAGGAGGAATCACGGCATATCTTACACTAGAAGGAGAGATGGAGAAGAAGAGAGGGACCAGATGGCTTTTCACTCTCAATTCAACCCGATTCTATCTGATCCGTGTTTCATCGATCGATTTGAGGAATTGTGTAGGACAAGACTTCTCAGTTGATTTGGAAATACTTTATTGATTGCACCGAGGAAATGGATTACCCGAATAAAACCAGCGTAGTGATGAGATTATTGAAAATGAAACTATAGAAAGGCTACAAGTCTGCATCGTTCACTCAAAGGCGCTCTTCATCCGACCAGAGTGGGATTGGCCTTGTTGACGACCAATTGATCGACGACGTCATCTGTCTCCACTCCCATCAGATTGACATTCGGAAGGACGTGCCCGAAGTTGATGTCGATGTCGTTGAGACGCTCGAAGAAATGCGCCTGATATGAGGAAATCCATTCATTTCATACAATGATTTTGGCTGCTAAAGGTTCTTCTGCAATCCCTCACCTTGAAGGGCACTCTCTGATTCGTGGTAGGAATGGGCAGACTCATTCGTGAATGGTAGATATCCACCAGGCCAGCATCTCTCTTCTCAAGCGTCTCCAACTCGAAATCGAACATCTACAATCCTTCTTTCTCTTAGAATTCCCATGAACTGTAGGGAATCTATTTCCTTCACCTCATTAATGCCCGGCAGCGGAATATCCAACGCGACGGCCTGACTGGCATACTTGACATCATCGAATTCAGCCCCGACGATGAAGGAGTTCCCGAATGGTTGATGGAGTCCGTCGGTCTCCAGATGAGGGAGATTCGCGTATTGCTTGTAGTGACGACGCACGTCCAACCCTGAAAGGGAAGAGAATATAGAGAGATCAGTCTTTACCCTTATGTATCCGAAGTCGTTATCTCGTGTCTTTGCTATTTAGTGAAACATCCTATTTCTGAAGTGAACCCGAACAGTCTCCGCTCTTACGTGCAAAATTCAGTTCCATATAAGAAACGGGTAATTCTACGAAGAGCATTCATCCACCCACGGCTTTCCCTCCGCTCTCTCAGGTTCTCTCCATCTCTCATCTCTTCGTGTTTTCATCTCTCCCTCATATCAGCTCGGATCTCTCTCCCTTTCCCTCGCTCTAATCTTTTCTAAAAAGGTGAACCCTATGATCTGAGATACTGTCGAGCTCGTTTTCGGTGATATTGAATCGGGAACCCATCGAGTCCTATGGTTCGTTGATCCGTTTTCGTAACCTTTCGTGCAGATCATGAGATGAATTAGAGAGAAGGAAACCAGATTAAGCTTTTCCCCTATCAATCCTCAATAGTGCACGCTTCTCGAAAACATCCATTCGCTCAACTGATAGTCTAGCATTTTCGTAATCAAAGCAGGATTCAAACCGAGGAAGTTGACTCCATGAAGAGCGTATCCCATTCCCCACGAGTCTCCATAATCAACTGATGATGCTACTCCGAGCATGTGATTGAACGGATTCAGTTGGGCATTTCCGGAGAAATGCTTGTTTTGGCCTGGTAAAGAGACGTCAGGCACGGATTGGGTCTGCAAGCTTTGTTTTCTGAAGAGTAACTCATTCCGCAGAATCACGGAGAAGGACGGGAACTAGCCTTGTGATACAACTTATTTCCAGCCACGTAGAGATTTGGCATGTAGGGTCCAGATCGATGATCGGATACTCCGAATGGAAGACGGATCAATCCTATTCCACGAGAACGAACGGCCGATTCCACTACAATGAGAGATGATAATTCAGTTTGCGATTACGGAGGACGAGATACGGCAATAGAGCGATTTTATGAGTATGTTGAAAATGGATGTGTGAAGCAAGAAATGGGGATACCTGTTTGAAATAAGAAGAAGAGAGGGAGGATACATGGAAGATGTTTCATGAATGGCAATCGATTTCGTGTCGAGAGAGGAAAAGATTGATCGGAGTGGATAGAGGAGATGATCCAAGAAAGGAAATGAGGGAGAGAGGGACGAAAGAACGAAAGAGGAAATAAATCAAGAGTGGGACGACTAATGATGATAAAGGAACGGTCTGAGAACAGTTGAGTGTGACGTCACTGGATTGTCTCGAAATCGGAGCTTGTTATCGAATATCTTTATTCATCGGATCTTCCTTCCATTCACAGATATGGAATGTTGCTGTCGATTTCATGGTGGGCGTATCCCAATCGATAGTCGATGGGGAATGTCACCTGAATCACCATCAACTCATCCAGTACAAAACAAGATCAAACTTTGGCGTGAACGAATCGGAATTTCTCCGGGATATCATATTTCTTGGCCATGTAGTATCCTCCCGGATTCTTCTCGCAACTAAAAGACTCATGGTTAGATAGAGAAGAATATGGAGCATTGACTCACTACTTTTTGTACTTGACAAAGTTGCATTTGCTATTGGCGACACAGGGAAAGTAAATCTTCACATAGAATTCCTGTTCATTCCAAGGCTGAAAAAGGCCAATTCCTTGATTGAATGGCTGGTTATTTCACCTCGTCATCTCCTCCCTCAAGAGTGAAAATTCCCCTGTCTTTCTCTTTCTCGGTCTTCTCCACGATTTGAGAATCGATTAGATCGTCAGCATCTACTGTAATCGATTGGATGGTACCGTAGTCAAGACAGATCGAAGAGATAGGGTGAGTTCCTCACCAAAAGCATTCTCTCCGTTGTCTCTTTCCCACAATTCCACCTTGATTTTGTCAACTTTGGCGGCGGAAACGACTCCCTTCTCATCCGTAGACTGACAACTCGCTCGACCACGAACTCGCACCTAGAGAAGAGAGGATGAGGATGAGAAGGTTAACGAGGCTCTACATATATGATATCTTTCTATATCATGAATATGCCAAAACGCATATCGGAATCAAAGGAAGGATCACTCACATACATTTTTCCAGCGTTGGCGAGAAGAAATAGGAGGAAGAGAAGAGGAATCGACCGCATCCCAGAGAGGAAAAGAGAAGGAATGACAAGAATTGATAGATCACTTTATTCGGACAAAAAACGATTTAGAGAAGGAAAAAAATTGTGGAATTAGCAAAAATTCAATCTCTTAGCAGAGTCCGCAAGTTTTCTTGCACTGAACAGTCATTCTCGCTTTGTAAGAAGCATCGTTGCATTTGTCTTTGAGAGAAGAACACGAAGTTATTCCAGTTGAAGGATTCGGAAGATCCACGCAACCTGGAAAAGAGTCGGCCATTGAAGAGAACCATTGTTTTAAACTCAAGAATAGGTTCCTACCGCATTTTCCACAAGTGACAGGACACTCTTGAGTCATAATCAGATTGTATCCATCGAGAGTACAGAGATGTTTGAATCCATCACACTCATTCTTTCCAGTTGTTGCATTGACTCGATCCTTGCACAGAGAAGGGTTCGTATTCCCTATAAAGAAAGATGGTGTGCATGAAGAATAGTAGGTATTCCGTTCTTCGAATTAATTAGTCATAGAATACTCACAAGCGGACAATGCAGAGGAAAAGAGAAGAGTGAGGATGAATAGTTTCTCCATCGGATGGAATGGAAGGAATGAGGGAGAATTGACACCATGCGGAAAGATGCAACTGATCAAATATGGAAAGAGATCGAAGGTGAAATGGATGAACGGATCTCTTCAATTTGCACATTCTTTCCATCAGAAGAGTCAATTCACAAAAGGAAGAATCTGCTCAGATGGAACGGATTGTCAATAAAATTGTTGCAAGAATAATTGACCAAAATAAACAATTTATCTGATTTTCACTGAATGTCCCTCAACGATGCTTATACAGACTCATAGATATTCTCTCCATCGTAGTTGCCTCTGAATCGATTCCATTCTTAGATCGTTTTGAATAGAAAAGGTGCTTACGCGGGATTGTATTGGCACACAACAATCACAGTCTTATCTCCGTCGCACAATTTCATTCCGCAGCCGATCTTAGTCGAATCAGCCCAGGCCATCTAAAAGAGAATGTGAGGAGTTCATAATGAGAGCAATATCAATTGTGATAGATAATACAAACCTGCGTCGCATGTCCCACTCCCGAGTTGAACACTTCATCAGTGAACTTCACATCACTCCATCCAAACTCTTGAAATTCATTCTCCCATTTCTGAGATGCAACCTTTCCTTGGCCATTGATAGTGATCTAAATTCAGTGTAGATACACTAACATTCTTCTAGTCAATTCAACCTTCTGACTGGACCAGAATGAGTAGAGATTCTCCCCGTATTCTGTTTTTGAATGTTTGAATACACAAGTGTCGGCAACAGCTTGAGCACTCTTTTCAAGGGTACAATCCCAAGTCTAAAAGATGGATTGAGATGATCGAAACAATGGAATCGTTTACCAGATTCGGGATCGGAACCTTAGCAGCAGGCATTTTCTTTCCCTTTGCAACGTAATTCCCAGATGAGATTGAGCTTCGAAGTTTGTTGTGAACTTCGAGAAATCCATTGACTTCAGCAGAAGGAATCCCTCCAGTGCATTGAGAGGAAACGACTGAAGATGAAGGATTGGAGAGTGGGAGGAGCAGAGAAGAGGAGAACGGAGGAATGGAACTGACCCGTAGAGATCACTGCAAGGAGGATGCATTCACGAATCATCTGAAAGAGATTAGTTGAATTAGATGAAAGGATGAAACTGAAAAGCTGATGTCTGTGGAAAATTTCGCACACCTTTTTATACCAATCTGATAGCGATCCCTCTATTCAAGCTTCTTATGGCATCGTTAGTAGACAATGTTGAGAAGAGTATGTCAATGCTTTAAACATCTGTGCATGAGAAACGATGCCCATTTTCATGCTGTTCGGAGAAATGGCCGATTCGAAGTTGAGAGGTGAGATGCATTTGCATAGCAATAATGAAGAGATCAATAAGATTCTACAAAGAAAACAAATAAGGAACTTGCAAGTTGCAAATGAGTCTTCCCTCTCCCCTCTCCCCTCTCTCTTCCCTCACTCTCGTCTTTCGTCCTCTTAAAGAACGGTCGAGTGCAAGAATGGCTGAGAAGGTAAGGAGGAATTGGAGTACTGTGGATCGGGTTACGGTACTCTTTCTCTTCCAGGATGAGAAGAGCAAGGTGAAGAGTGAGATCAACAGTCACAAGAGTGCGAGGAGTGAGCCGGTACGGGAGGATACGGTAGATTATCGATCGATCGATTGATTGCAGAAGAGTGCTGCTGAGACTCCCGATGTGAAGGCAGATGGAGGAGGAACACCTGAGGGAGTGAAGAAGGAAGACAAGAAACTCAGTGTTGATCCTGAGGTACGGTAGAGTTGGGTTACAGTAGTCTGAAGAGTACCGATTGAGGAAGGACACTTCTTGGAGACTGGAGGAAAGCAGGAGTTCATGCTAGTCAATACGACTGATACTCCCATCGCTGTCAAGGTAGATCAAAGATCAGACGGACAATCGATAATCAATCATGACAGATCAAATGCTCGAACAATGCACAGTACAAAGTGATGCCGGTCTACCTATCGATCGATAAGGTATACCGTAATCTACCGTACCCTTTCCTACTCCTTCCCTTCAGAGTCAGATCTCTACTCTGACAGTCACTCGTTCTCCTGGTCCCGCGAAGAATGACAAACTGGTAGCCGCCTATTGTCCGATGGTCGATGGAGTGAAGGATCCCAAGGAGGTTTATCCCTTTCTTCCTCCTTCCTCTATCGAACTGTTGTCTCTTCAGGCGATTACTAAACACGAAGGAAAGGGAAAGAAGTGCCAGATCATTCGAATCATGCTCAAAGTGGTCAATGCTGAAGATTTCGCAGTTCCCGATCCATCGAGAGAAGCCGTATCGTAATCTACCCATGAGATGAGATCGATAAACGATATATTGTAACTATTCAATCAATGAGATCGATAAACGATATATTGTACCCAATGTATGAATCCAATCTACTTACTCGATTCTGAGGCAATCTATTAGACCAGTTGGGCTTGTTTTTCAAGTTGGAATGGCTGGGAGAGATAAATATAATTGATCGAAGAATCAAATCGAACGGACATCATTCTGTCACTTAGTCGTCTCTCTCCCTCGGGAAGTGGTCGATTGCTCTCAAGTAAGTTTCCGCTTCATCAAGTGGATAGGAAAGGTCTTAAAGAAGAAGTGGGACGAGTCAATGATGTTAGGGATTCCTACCACGACGAAACTGCGCTCAAAACGGAAGTTACGGTAGTTACGGTAAGAGGGTGAGAGCGGCAGACGAGCAGAGTGTATCACTCCTGTACTCTCCTTGCCCCTCTTCCCACCCATTTGCATACGATTTGCAAAAGGAACTTGAGAAAGGCATGTGAGAACGGACACAGATTTACTACATGATATATGTCAATTTCGAAGGACTCATTTCAGATGCTCTCTATGAAGAAACTCAAGGGCTCTCTCGCCAAGAAGCGGCCCAGCAAAGGACAGTCTGTCAAGGGCAAGGCCTATCGAATGGACTTGGTGACAGGTATATCAGATGGAAAGGTATACAAAGTGGATCGTCTTGTGGGCTTTTTCAGGGTCGATATAGAGTTGGGAGCAAAGTTGAACTTGCTCCTGCTTTTCGTGTTAAGTGGTCCGCTGGACAGGAAGGGGAAAGGGTTTCGGATAACCTAGCTCACCACCATGATATGACCTGCCCTCCCAACTTCATCATGCTGAAGAAATTTGCCTACGCAACTTTCAAGAGAAACCCCTTCGGTGAGGTTAGTGCAGGCTTCTCGGCCTACCTTCTTAAGCAGGGCATCGATGTAGCTCTTTATTTGAGAATGGCCCGCAACGAGCACGGAACATCCGTAGCTATTGAAAGAAGAGTGATAAGCTAGCTCCATCTGGGAATAACCCGTCTACTCCTCGTAAGAAAGTGACTAAGGGAACATACCCTTTGGTTGTGGTGGTAGTTAAATCTAGAAATATGAAGGGATCAAAATGAATATGTAAGTGAAGTTAACCCAAACACGAAGGAAAGGGAAAGAAGATTCAGATCATTCGAATCATTCTCAAAGTGATCAATTCTGAAGATTTCGCCGTTCCCGATTCATCGAGAGAAGCTGTATCGTAATCTACCCATGAGATGAGATCGATAAAAGATATAATGAATCTAATGAATGAATGATCGAATCACGCACCACATTGCATTGAATAGTGTCGTCAGTCAAAGCCGCAGTCCTAGGAATTCTTTAAACGAATGGTACAGTCAATATGAAACATTATGAACCGTTTACGGTAACTTACCGAAAGTTACCGTAAGTTTAGGTAAAACAACGATTGCGGTTCAGTGCGTCTATCGATTAGGCCGAAACTTGTAGGGGAGACATAATTTGTGTGTCCCGTCAAACTGACATTCTTGGATTTTTGATAATTTGCACACGTCGCGGTCGTGCGTTGCGTGCTTGAAGCGCGCAAGTGCATGCAAGTGGGAGGAGCTTCAGTGAATTCATGCATTATCGTGTAATTTCACTGGAACTTGTATTATTTTCATTATTTTGTCGTGTATGTATGATCATAAGGAAGGAATAAATCCAACCTTCCGATCATTTTCTAATGAACTCTGTCCACTCGACCTCTGCAAGCACGCAACGCGCGACCGCGACGCGTGCAAATTATCAAAAATCCAAGAATGACATTTTGACGGGGCACTCGAGTTATGTCTCTCTACAAGATTCGGCCCAATCGATAGACTCACTGAACCACAATCACTGTTTTACCTAAACTTACGGTAACTTCCGGTAAGTTACCGTAAACGGTTCACAATGTTTCATATTGACTGTACTGTGCAATCTTCCTCTTCCTCATATTCACAGTTCCCATTTGAATAATGTTTCTCCTGACGTACAATCCATCTTGTCGTACAAATTCAGCTTGCCTGAGAGATTTGATCACTGACTTTGGGGCCTCGACTACTGCTCAAATGAACTTCCATTCAACTTCTCTACGGAGTCTACGGAGAAGATGAAGTACAAAAATGAAAGTTGAAGAATATAAATTTGAAGAAACATTCAGAATCCTTCGTATCTTCGTCGAGTTCAACTTGTTCAATCATCGTGATCTACAAGTACGGTGCATCCCAAAACGATCGTCAGTTACAATTCAATCGACTTTATCGATTATAATCAGGGGCCAGCCATACAACCTATATGAGGGACGGCTCTTCACTCTAGTAGTAAGTGAAGTAACTTGATCCTTGATCTTTGAAGAACTTTGGCTTGCTAGATGAGCTGTTCTTATCACAACTCTCTTCTTGTTTGTATGTTCCTCCTCCTCCAGTTCCAGCTTCCTTCTCTTCTCCTCCTCAATTCAATCGATTGACTACAGTAAGGAGGGAGTACCGTACCTTCCTTTTCTTCTCCTCCTCCTTCTCCTCCTTCTCCACCTTCAGCAGGAGGATCAGATGGAGGCTGTCCTCCATTGTTACTTCCCTCACTTCCTCCTGCATTCTCTGAACTCTCTGAGGGTGGAGCTGTGCCTGCCGCGCCTCCTGAGTGGAAGAGAGATGGATACGGTAGAGGGAGGGACTACAGTACCTGCCGGTCCTCCATTTCCTCCTCCCACTGCATTTCCATCCGTTCCTCCTCCACTCACTGTTCCTCCTCAATGAGAAGATGAAGAGAGAAGAGAAGGGGGATTCACCAACCTGCCCCTCCACCTCCTCCTCCTCCTGCAGCATTTTCATCAGTTCCTGCAGCAGCTGCAGCTCCATTGGTTCCTCCATTGGTGGTTCCTCCTCCATTTCCACTTCCTCCTCCTACTGCAGATCCGTCAGCTCCTGTCGTTCCTTCAAGGAGATCAATTGGAAAGAGAAGAGAGGAGTACTGAACCTGCATTCCCTCCATTACTTCCATCGGTAGTTCCTCCTCCACTAGCAGTTCCTCCATTAGTTCCATTGGCACCATTGGCTCCATTGGCCCCATCGGCTCCTCCCGTTCCCCCATTCACTCCATTGGTTCCATGTGTTCCTCCAGCTGCTCCTCCTCCTCCAGTGGGTGGTCCTCCCTTTCCAAGTGACTTCTTGGGTGTTCTGGATGCAGCTTTAGCCTTAGCTCCTGCAGCAGCTGCAGCTTGTGCTGCAGGAGTTGCACCGACTGGATTGGGGAAATCCCCCTTCGGACCACGTTCAGGGGCGTAGATGGGGACACCAGTGCGAGACTGAATGGGATACGGTAGAGTACTGTAGAGAGTACTGTACTCACTGCAGTGATCCATCCAATTACTCCTTCCTTTCCATCCTTCTTATCACAAGGTTCGAACTTGGGAATCTCGAATTCTCCACGAACGATCGCTCCGATTAGAGTTCCTTCCGGGACCTGAAATTACGGTAGATCGATCGATTTCTGCGACTACCGTATACCTTTGGTTTCTCTTCAGTGCTGACAACTCCTTGAAGGGCAGGACCAACACTTCTTCCATCACAAGGAACGAAGAATGTCATTTCATTCACCATATCCTTGATTATCACTCCAAGAGTTCCTCTGAATGGGATACAGTAGATACAGTACTCCAATCTATCTACCGTACCCAGATGGACATAGAGGTGGCAGCTGACCAGGCATCACTTCATTGAAACTACAGTATCCCGTTTCGAAGGTGAGCTGCAAATGAGTCAATCAGCGATGGGAATGAGACTACGGTAGGCGTACGCAAACGTATCCAGATTGAGCCTTCGTGTAGCCGAGTTCGGTCATCTTCTCTTCAGGGAACTGTAATCGATCGTTAATTCAGTAGAGCAAACTGAATACGGTACCTTGATATTCTTGGGAATGAAAGTGGATGCATTCGAGAGGATTTTCGTGAGCAGTCCAACTGTACTGGCGGGTGGATACTTTGCATTGAAATTCTCGTCCTGCAGCGATTTGATTGAGAACGGTAGATAGAATGGATCGATACTCTGTCCAGCATGAATTCAGGAGAGAAGTAGAGCATTCCTCTTTC
>LS507828.1:65232-75906 GCA_900490845.1 Pristionchus japonicus | reverse complement strand
ACATAATTTAAGAGAGCATGTCGCGGTGGCCGAGTGGTCAAAGGCGTGGGGGCTCGTACCCCTCATGAGGAAACTCTGCGCAGGTTCGAATCCTGCCCGTGGCGAAACATTTTTGCCGCTTTTTATTTGCGTCAGTTTTCGCCCCATTGCATGTTTGTGATGTTTGTCGTGACATCTTCTAATTCTATCATTTCCTCTCTCACAGTTCTCTGAAATACCATCTCGATATGGCCTCATCTTCCCATGGGTTGATTGCCGCCATTTAATTCGCTGTTTTTCTTCCCTCAAAGTAAAGAACGGAGGGAAAGAGTGGAATGGGTGTAGCGTGGAATCTGCTAGAATGCGGGGTTATTGTGTTCCCACTCCTCCTCCCTTCTCTCCCCCCCCTCTTCCGCTCTCCTTGAGAGAAGGGAGAAACCCCCTTCGAACTGAGGTTAGATTGCAACTTGTAGACGAAGAGAGAAGATCAGAAGACAAAAAGAGAAGGGAGAAGGGAGAAAAATGAAACACGTGGGACGATAGGAATGATCGAAGATCGGAAGATCGAGTTGAGGAGACGAGAAGAGAAGGTGATTCAGAGAGAGAAAGAGATTGAATGACACCCTTTTTCGAATCCCTTTTCGCAACTTTCCCTCTGTTTACTCCCAAACTCATGGCCAAATCTTGCAGAGAGAACGGATGGGAGAAGTTCCACTAATGATGTGCAAGATGCGAAACACAATTTGAAACAGAATCAATATTTATTATTGTATATACATAAGTAATACTCGGTATGACGCGGGATGCCCGTAGATTGGATGTACTATGTACATGTATACAAAGAGAGACCCGAATTGAGAGGTGGAAGGAGACAAGGAATAGTCTAAGCAGCAGTATCCAACATTTCGGGAAGAGATTCGAGCACGGGGCGGAATTTACCACTCCGACCACTTGAAGAGCGACGAATGACTCGGGCTGGATCCTGAAGTTGATCTTTGATCTCTGATTCCCTCAGGGTAGATCGTACCTCTTGTGGTTGGAGATACACATGGGGGAGGTACTCCTCCTCTTGATCCTCCACTCTCACCATCCGAATGGAGGAAGGCTGGCCGATGAGATCACTCTCCCATTGAATCAGCTGTCGCCTTGAATAGAGATGGATAGAGGATGGAGATGGAGATGGACTAGTCATCGTTCTCTCCCTTACCAGAATCCGATATTGGGACGGACGAGAGGCCGAATTGATTGGAGGAGATGGAAGGACTTCTCTAGTGATCGAGTGTGATACTTCGTGAGATAGGCAAGGACGAGAGAGGCCGATCGAGAGACACCAGCTAGACAGTGAACGAGTACGGTATGGCCTTCCGAGAGGAGAATCGCAATCTGAAGAGGGATACGGTAGAGGAGATACGGTAGTCGATTCTGGCTTTGTTTTCCTCTTCTGGCACTCCAATTCTTCCAAAAGCTATTCCTCTACGGATCAACAACGTGTTTTCGAGGAGAAGGAAAAGATTAGAAGAGTGAAGAATGACGATAGATGGAAGATATCTCTGTATGGTCTCACTTGATTGGCAGTTTCCTCCAACTGATTGTAGATCGGAGTCTCCGGAGTGTCGTCAAGCCACAATTTATGACGAGCCAGATGGGAGAGACAACGGAGGTTTGGGACCTGAATGGATACGGTAGGGGAAGAGTACGGTAGATGGATCGAGGGGCAGATTGATTACTCACCTCGTTGGTAGCATTGATGATGTAAGTGATGCCGTGCTCTTCGAGAATGGATGGAGAGAGGGCGGTTACTCCTGGAATGGATCGATTGAGAGAGGGAAGGAGAGGGGAGGTCACTGACCAGAGATGAATAGATGGGGAAGGATTTCATCCAGACGAGCATATTGGGGATTGACGTGAAATGTAGCCATTGCAGAAGAAGAGAAGAAGGATCTCTGAATGGGGAGAGTGAGGGGAGTGAAGGGAGGGGAGGAGAAGGGGGAGGAGAGAAGTCTCCCCCCTCAAGGCATGTGAATGACACGTGAAGAAGGGAAAGAACACGATAGTTGTTGAGAGAATGATTCAGTGTTGACCTCTTATCTGAGAAAGAGTGAGAGGGAGGGACGTCAACTGTATGATAAGAAGGTGTTGAAACGTGCCAATTCCAGAGAGAGATTAAGAGGAGATGGGAATGGAATGGCAGGGTTGATGGAGATCAGAAGGGGGGATTCATAGATGAAGAGGGTATCTAGACTAGAGGAAGAGTGACGTCTATCATCGAAGATGCGCTTGAAAGTGGCGTGTTTTGGTGTGAGACCGGTTTAGAGGAATCAGAGATGGATTGGGAAGAAGAAGATGGGAAGAGGAGAGCACTGCTGCCAGTCACTGTGAGAGAGGGAAGAAAAAGTGATTGGAGTCAACCGGAAGAAGATAGTGGAGAGAATAGAGGAGGAGGATCACTGGATGAATCCATTGAACTTCGTCCTTCTGTTATCCACTCGAGAGATCTGAGAAGAGAGAAGGAGACGAGAGATGAGACAAAGTCCAGAGTCCGCTGAGATCTCCGATCGTCCTATCTGATATCCCCATCGAATGGACTTCATCCCTTCTCTCCTCTGGATTGAGATCCCATTTGAGATGCAGAATGAGACACGGGGAGAACATGTGAACGGAAGGAGAGAAGGGAATAAACAGAGAAGAGAGCTTCTCTCGAAGGAGGGAATCGAGTATCCAGAGGAGACTCAAAGGAGACTGCTCGAGGGGAGAAGAGAAGGGAGAAGAAGGGAGGGATCACTTGACTAAGGGAGAAGAGAAGGACTGCAACATGTGTCCAGACCAGAGATCTCGTGTTCTGGTGTGAGAGAGGGGGAATCGATGGGGGGGAGTTGCATCCCTCGAAGGAGGGGAACGGAATGAATGATGGGTACATTCTACCCTTCCTCCACTCTTTCTAGTCTCGCATCTCTTCTTATCGTCTCGAGTCACGAGGTTTCCTCCCCTTTTTAGAGCACGAGCAATTGAAAGATACGGACGATTTTTAATCGGAACCGACAGAGAGGGAAGGGGGGGGGGGAATGGTCAGTTGACAAGAGCAAGTTGATTGGTCGTTCCATCTAGGTACTCGTAAACAGTGAGGAGAGAAGGAGCATGTACTCTTTCAAGATCAGTCGAGGTCGATGGAACGAGTAGTAGAGCGGTTGATAACAAAGACCGTAATTTATGAACTCCCATTGAAAGTGCGAGATCGAATGAATGACGCAATGACATTGGTAAAATAATCACGAGCAGTTCCTTTATCCTCGTCAATTAAATGCACCTGAAGAGAACTGTAAAAAGGAACAATGGATCGATGTCGTGACAGACCGAACAAATCTGACACAACTCTAAAATGGTACTGTATAGCGTGGATGGCGAAAAACGTGTTATTCGTTATTGTTTAAACTTAAATAATACAAGATTTAGACGTTATCAAGTTGTCTGGATCGATTCGTATAGGCTGCTCTCATCACCTATGAGTCTGTTGATAACCTCACGTGCTGTTTTCGAGTGCTAACTTTCGCGTATTGTGCAGTTTTTGCTAGCTCTCTTTGTTTTTTGCTAATGTCTCCCGTTGTTCTCTGGTTTCTGCGAGCTTTGTTGTTGAGATTGATCTCAACCAATCGATTATAGGGATGTCATGGCTGAGCAAGGTCTCGGATCTTGCCGGCAAAGCCGAAGAAATGCTTGTCCGAATGGATCAAAATGCGGGAAGCGCCATCGCTCAAGCTAAAGTGCAGGCGAAAACAGCGTCAACAGCCAGTCTCAATCGAAGTCAACCAGAGCCAACGATAACTGAAGAGGTGAGACATTGAGTGCATCGTCGTATTACAGAGACGTGACTCATTCCCTTTCGCAAGACAGACACAATCCATCGCAGATCGGTCGATCGGAACCATCCCACGCTCATTCTGACTTCATCAAACCGCAAAAGAAGAAGCAACCGACTGCAGGGTGAGCAACGCTTTTGATTGATCACTTATCTTGGTGTTTGAACTCGTCATTTCTTTTTGCATGCTCTCAATCTCTCTTTGCAATGCTGATTGAAGGTACGCGCCGTCAACGTCAGTTCTTCCTGAGCATCGAGATGCCAATCTCATCTCTTTCCTTAATGATCCCGATGTGGAAGAGATGGAGATGGGAAAGAGCACCTACAGTGTTCACTCTGTCACTGGTGAGATTATTGAACAACGTTGTTAGTCATGAATAACATCCGAGTGAAAGGAGATATACGCAGCATGCTTTGATATCCTCATTGATGTTTGGTACTTGCGTCAGAAGGATTTCTAGTGACTACGTCGTTGTTGTCGTGGAGAGGATAACGAACAACTATCTATTTCCAGAGGCAACAGACCTCGTCTTGGTCAATAATCTCCGATCTCAATTGGCTGCCAAAGATACACAGATGGAGATACTCAAGAGCACCAATACTGTAAGAACTGTGGACACGAAATCTTTAAATATAAATAACTATTTTGGAAATTATATTTCAAATTTCTCTGATTTTAGAAGATTTTGTTGACATCTCCTAAGTAATTGACAACTCATTGAATATTTTAATTGTTTTCAGCAACTGGAAAAGCGACTCGAAGAGGAGAAGTTGAAGTTGAAAAGGAGCGAAGAGAAGGTGAAAGAGTCTGCCCAGCCTGCTTCCCCTTCTGTCTCCAATGAGAGTCTCATTAAAGAAAGGAGTGCACTACAGGTAATGAGATGATTGGTATAACCAGAAAGGAAAGGATATTTATTTTAGAGCGAACTGTCCAATCTGAAGAAGCGAGTGGCGAGCCAAGAAGAGCAGATGAGTGCAGTCAATGATCAGGTTATTACAATTTATTGACTTTATTTTTTGTGTACAGTAATCAGTGAAAATAATACAATGCAAGCGTATACTGCTCATTAGAATGGACGCTTAATTTTATTCAATTTAAAAATCTCAGCTGCGACTGGCGAAGTTCAATCTGACAGAGAACAAGAAGGAGTTCGATGGGTACAAAGAGAAGGCCCAGAAGATTCTCCAGACGAAGGAGAAATTGATCGAGAGTCTCAAGAGCGAGGTGAGTCATCTACTCGAGAGGTCGAAGTGAGGGCAGAACAAGGTGTTTTTGTTTTTATTCATTTAATGTGTGTTCTTCTCAGGGTGGAAGTGAGGAGAAGTCGAACGGCGTTCTACTTGCACAGATTGAGGAGTTGAAACTGGAACGGTACGCGGACTCAAAATTTCAAAACTTATTTTATTTTTTGTTTTAATTCTGGCTGATATTGTCTAATTGATTATATTGAGTATGTGTATCTTGCAGAGACCTTGCTCGATCTGATCTGGAGTCCGCTCAAGTGATGGTGTACAATATGAGAGGAGAGGTGAGTGGAACTGGATTGGCTGTCTAGGTGTTATCGGTTACCATCAAAGCAATGGGTCGATTATCGCTGGTGGCAATATCAAAGTATCCACTCTGACTCAAAATAATACATTCACATTATTGACCAATTGCTATCGTTATTGCGTCGTAATTTTGTTCCGGAATTCCTGACACCAACGATCTACGTTGACGTATCAATTGACATCTTTGGTGAATGAGTGCGAGGGATGAGTATTCGTGGAATTCCATTTGCATGTCATTAATAAATCTAAAAATAAATGGAATGCATCAGGTGGACGAGGCAGAGAATGCAGCGAGAGAAGCGAGGAATGCATTGAGTGAGATGAAGAGAAGGAACAACGATGAGAACCATTCACAACAAGTCAATCTCACTCTGTGGAAGGAGAAGGCCGAATGTGCACGGTGAGGGATGAGTGATTCGAAACTAGTTGAATAATATTATATTAAAATGGCATGTTTAAGGAAAAATCATTATTAATAATTAAGATCTGAAGTGGAAGTGATTCGCGTGGAGAGGGAGACGGAGAGGAGTGAATGGCAGAGGAAGATTGATGAGAAGGAGGCTGAATTGATTGGATTGAGAGATGAAGTGAGGAGGAAGAGAAGCATACATGGTCAGCGATTAATATTCGTTCTGTTTTTTTGAAAATCATTTTGTAAATTGTGAATATTTTCTAATTTTTTAAATAATATTGCACAATGCAGCTCCTCCCGAGGACGGAGGAAGAGGGACGATGTTGTTGCTGCAGAAGGAAGAGGAGTTGAGAGAAGCGAATAGAGAGAAACAGGTGAGGAGAAGGATGGAATGTTTAATTAAGCATCCACTCATACTTTCATCGCAGTGTCTAGAATGAAATGTAGGAGTCAAGGGATAATTGCAGATTCTTCGTGTTCGATTGGAGAGACTGGAGAAGCAATCGAAAGAGACTGTAGTGCAGATGGGAGAGATAGGAGGGCAATCGAGTGGAGGAATGAATGGAGGAGGAGGGCAGTCACACAACTTCCTCCAGAGCACTATGATGAAGGTATGGTGATGCATTGGTGATACGTAATCGTTGGAATTTTTCAAATTATTATTCTGGAGTTGTAGGCTAATGTTAACTCCTTCTCCCCTTCAGGGTCTATCGACCCTCCGTGGTTCATCCACTGCCCGTTCCTACTTCGCTGGTTATCTCCTCACCATTCATCTCCTTCTCTTCTTCATTATAATCACATACACACCTGAATCTCATGGAGGAGATTCTCCCTCTAATCCAACTCATGATCATGGATAATTATGTGATTATCGATTGATTTAATCCCTTCTGGATGATACTGTAGTGGGAGGGAGATGTACAGCGATATTCGATGTAGTAAATCAATATCCATCCATTGTATTATCTTATCTAATCAATGTTCTTTCTGTGATATACTCGTACAATGTTGTCATAGATGTCAATTGTAAATAGCTCGCGAGACTATGGTAGGTCGATAGGATATCGATCGGTGATGACAGTTGTGTGTGTGATTTATATTATGGGTAATGCATGAGCTAGCTAATCGATAGATTATGATTTGAAAGAATATTAACCGATAATATCACCTATCCGTCATAACATTATGGGAGTTTTCGATAAAGAGTTTTGATGCATTTTATGTGATTTTGTCAATTGATTTTCAAATTGGTTCGCAACCATGAACATTACTTGACAACTTCTGTTTTACCGATCCAATGAATTGTCAATCATATTCTTTTTCTTTAGTCGAGATGGCATCGGTTCCTGGTCCTCTGAAGATCATCTCTCCCTACATCAAACTGGCCAATGAGCACATTCAACGAGATCCCGTCGTCTACTACTGGTTCCTCTACTATGCAGTCCAGACTGGTCAGTCCCTTTCCTTCCACGTTCCAATCAATCCATTCACTCAAGGCATGAAAATCGATCGATCGCCGGAGTCATTCAAATTCCTCGGTAATCTACTCGAAACACTGGAAGGAATAAAGAAGCAGCTGAGTCTCAATGAGGCAGTCACCAATGAAATTGTCGCTCAGGTAAGAAAAAAAAGTGTTATATTTTCAGACTACATTGTTGAAAAGAGAACGCGATAATATTGCATAGAAATTTAATAAATCAATACCATACAGGCGCATCTCGAAGAGTACGGTAACAAGATTTTCTCGTTCGCGAATTCGAAGGAGCAGAAGGGAGAAGTCGATGCGAAGATCGCCCAGATGTTCCATCTCGTTGGTACGGTAGCCAGCTATCGATTGATTGATTGATTGATTGATTGATGCGGTATCCGACGGAGTATTCATCCATTCTTCGCTTCAGGTTGTCTCCTCGACGTTCTCCAACTGTTCGGTGAATTGGACGGAGATATGGCGGCAACGAAGAAGTATGCGAAGTGGAAGGCTACTCAGATCTTCCAATCGATCAAGAGTGGAACACCCTACGTCCCGTCGGTACATCAGGTACGGTAGAAGGGAGGGGATACGGTAGTGAATGTATCGATTGCAGCACACAGACGAGTTCCTTGGAGAGCAGGGAACGGGAGGAGGGGCGGGACACGATAGCTTCTTCGATCTACCGGGAGTGCCCACTCGTGACTCATCTACCATCAACTCTCCCCCTTCTATGCCCTCCCATGCTCCTTCCCCTTCTGAGTACAACTATGCTCCTCCCACTCCATCCAATCTCCCATCCATCCCATCTACTCCTTCCTATCCTCCTGCTCCTTCCTATCATCAGCAGCCTCAACAGCCTCAGTATCCATCGGCCCCTCCTCGTCCTTCTCTCAATGCCTTCCCTTCGATTCCCTCCAATCACTCGTCTTCTTCTCTCTCATCCAATACTCCTCACCATCCCACGCCCGAGCCGATGCCCACTGGATCCACTTACACTCCTGGTATGGCTCAATTTAAATATATTTTTAATTTGAATTTCGGTGAATATTCATTTCCTTCTTTTCTACAAACAATGGATTATTTCTCGATTGCAGGTTCGATCTCAATGGAGAAATTGGCGGATGCGAAGAAGTGCTGCAAGTATGCCATGTCTGCCATTGATTACGAAGATGTTCCCACTGTGATCGAACAGTTGAACAAGGCCATGGCCATCCTGCAGGGAAGACAGTAGACACAGATACCGTTCCCTTCCCCGTCCAAATCTCCCTAATCGATAGACTGGTCCTACCCCCATTCACACACGAATTCCAAGAGAAACCACTACTGTATGTTATTACTTGTGCTAATCGTTGTATGTAACTTAACTACTACTCGCATTTTGCAGTTGAATGAATAAATGATGTATAGAAGAGAGGGATGGAGAGAGCAGTGATTGGTCAGTGGCCGAGAGAGTATCTGGAGAAGATGAGAAGAAGGGATGGACGGTAAAGGATGTATTGAAGGATGGCAAAAGAGGAAGAGAGAGGGAAGAAGAAGGAGAAAGAGAAGAGGGATGAAAAGGACAAACCAAAGAGGAGATCACTCAGTCTGTCAGTTTGTTTGATATGATATTGAGGAAATTTCTTTCTATGCTTTCCTTTTGGTAAACGTTTATAGTTTGCAGTATGCCCCGAGCTTCCTCATCAGGGAAGGGATTGGGGAAGTGGCATCGATTGGGAGGAGAGAAGGAGAAGAGTGTGGAAGTTATGGAAAGGAAGAGAGGAGTCATGGGAGAACCAATCGAGGAAGCTATTCTGGTATGTGACATTTTCAACCGTATATTCAATTTTTATTGAATGTTTGATGAATCATCATGAGCTCATACGATCTTGGTGATTCAGCACGTAGTAAACTATTTCCAGTTGGATCCTTCCTTCGACGATATTCCCCTTCCCGCTGGATTGAGAGCAGCCATCGATTATGTTGAGGAACACGGTGAGACGACCATTTAATTTATTAACAATAAAAATAATGTTTTAAATGTGTTGTTCTCTCTCGAGTTGCAGTCGTTTATTAGCCATATATCTGGTTCCCATTCCTTCTTATCCGAAAGGCCACATTCGGAAGATGGAACCACTCTTCTTGGTGGAAGGGGAGATCTTCGATTTCTCTTCCTTCGAAGGGGGCGGAGCTATCTCTGGAGTGGCCTCTGCCTTCAGAGTCGTCGTCTCCTCACTCTTCACTTCGGGGGTCGACGTTTGAACTACTAGAATGGACTTGATCTTTGATCTTCTTCTCTCTCAACTGACCATTAGCGAGTGAATTGGATGCAGTGGTGGAGATAACATCTTGAATGGAAGCGATTGAAGATGGACGAGAGTAGAGAGAGGAAGTGAGGACACAATTGGATCGAGCGATCACTGATTGACGGAGAGAGACTGACACCTGAGGAAGGGAGACTCGAATATAATCTATCTCCCCTTCCCCTCTAATTCCATGATCACGCATACATGTTCAAATGCTTATCAAGATTAGCAAGTTTATCTCTATCTCCTACTAACTCTTTCTCACAACCCTCATTTCTTCTTCGCTGTTAAGAGAGAAGTAGTAGAGATGGAGGGAGGAATGGGAAGAGATTTGAGAGGGGGAAGACGAGTAGACACCTTGTGTTCGAGTGAAGCGATCAGTGGCTCGAGAGTATGCAAGAAGATGGTATCGGCACCACGAGTCTGGAGAGAGAAGAGTACGGTAGGAGGGAGAAGGGTACAGTCACTCACATAGGGCAGATAGAGGTAGAGATAGAAGAGACTCTTGGCAACGTAGTAGAAGGGGAAGAATTGGAGGACGAATTCAATCCAGAAGTCGACCAGAGTGATCAGACCGAAGACGGACCAGTATCTGAAGAGAGAGGAGAGAGGAGGGAGGGGGAGGAGGGAGACTCACACCAGCCATTCCTTCTCCTCGAGGGCATTCAGAGAACGAACTGCCTGTAGAGAGATGGGATCAAGAAGGAAGAGATGGAGAGACTCGCGAACCTTGAGTGAAGCGTAGGCGGGATAGGCGATGCCGATGACATTGCACACGAATCTCGCTCCCGTCCCTCCCATCACGAGACAGAAGGCGAGAACGCCGATTAGAAGGGTCGAGATCTGCGAGGACGGTAGATATCGATTACTGAGCTACAGTACTCACCTTCTCCCTCTTCATCTCGGTCGCTCTCTCAACGGCAACGATGGCATCGTCGATCTTGGGGCCGTACGAGGCATAGAGGAGATTGTGGATGTCGGACTGGAGGGAGGGAGTACGGTAGAGGAGGAGAGGGAGGGAAGCAACCTGGATACTCGAGGGAAGAGAAGAAGGGTCGGGCAGTTGCTGTTTCAACTGATTCGAGAGATCCGCCAATTGAGGATTGTGAGAGTCCACTCGATT
>LS507828.1:31884-49079 GCA_900490845.1 Pristionchus japonicus | reverse complement strand
GGAAGAAATTGGAAGAAAGGGGTAGGTTGTGTACTTCTAGTTGTGTTGTTATTTTCGAAAATGACAATTTGTGATGAATCGATTGCAGACTTCGTCTTCCTCGTTCGGTGGAGGAGATCGAGGAGTGGGAATGTGCGGACTTCCAATTGATAGAGGAAGAGATGAGAGTGCAGGAGAGACTCGTCGCCCATCTACACAACCAGGTACCGTATCCACACCATCTATTAAGGATGGTTAAGTGGAAAGTGTATCGTCAATTTGAGCATGTGTATGGTCAGTAGTCATTTATGGAAGAGCTGCAACTAATGGAGTGCTCTTTGCAGATTGGTTCATCTCGCGAGACAGGTCGTCCCCTCTCATCGGGAGTGGAGGAGAGACTGTGGAGGGCCCAGACTGCTCAGACGATGTTGAAGAGAAGGAGGAGTAAGGCGAAGATGGTTGAGAGTGCGGCGAGTGGAGGAGAGGAGAGGAGCGAGGAGAGAATCGAAATGGTCAGTACTCCTTTGGATTACGTCCTTCTGACTTCTGATGAATCATTTCCGTAGTAACTTCCCTGATGTACATTATTGTTAGCGCGTTCGAATATAGATCAGGAGTCCTAGGTCCAGGAGTATAAAAATACGGTAGGTGAAATAATCGATTGCAGGTGAAGGAGAAGCAGCTACTGGCAGTCCATTGTATGCTGAGAGAAGATGTAGAAGAGGAGATGGTCAGAGTAGCCAGATTACTGTGGAGAATGAGAGAGATGGAGGATGGAGGGAAGGATGAGGGAGAAGAAAGAAGGGAGGAGGTGGAAGATCAGAAAGAGAAGAGGGAAGAGGAAGAATGGAAGGAGAGATTGAAGTTGGAAGAAGATGCAAGGGATTCTCTACTCAATTGCATCGTCTCACTTCGAGAAGAATGTGCAATGTTGAGAGGAGAAATTGAGTTGAATCAATCGATAGGAAGATCAACTGCTGAGGTCACTCCCATTAGATTGGCATCCCATCCATTGTAGATACTGTAGATCAGATTATGTACTGTAAGGCATTGAGGCACAACTATTTGACTAATCGCTATTGTAACCCTTCGAATTTTCTTCGAACGCTTGCTTCAAATGCTAACGAGAGTTCATCCTTTCGATGTATGAAAACAATATCATATTTGAGTTTTAATTCGAGTGATTCCCAACTGAATCGTGTATGCAAACTGCTAATTTCGCCACTTGTAACATTCACTTTAACGCTGCTGATACTGATAAACTGCTTAGGAATCAAAGTGTTGTCTACGATTGACAGAAATGGTTATCATGCCATGTTGATACCTCCTATCTCTTACACAAATTGGTAGTTGACAGGAGAGATTGTAGATGGAGACGGACGAGTCTGCCCCCGTTATGTTCAGAAAGCCGAAGAAGAAGATCGAAGCGAGAAAGAAGAATGTTGATGAAGACGATGAGGACTTCGATGGTATGTGGAGGGGTTACAGTAATGGGATACGGTAGGATGGAGGAAGACGGATGTCGATTGCAGGAGCGAAAAAGATGGAAGACGTCAAGGAACTGCAGAGGAGTCGAGAGAGGAAGAATGGACTGAACAGTCTCGAGAGTGCTGTGGGAAAGGTGAGTTGAGTGAGGAAGGAGTGGGTTGATCTCTTGGTAGAGAGAGAGAGAGAGAGTGAATCGATTGATTGCAGGAGCGTGCAGCTCAGATCTCATCGGGAGAGGGATTCTCAATGGGATCGGGAGGACTCGTTCTCACGGGACAGCAGAGGGCGAAGTTGGAAGCAGCTGGAATCGAGGCTGGAATGAGGGAACAATTCGAGAAGGAGACCATGTTGAGAGATGAAGATGAGGAGTTGAGGAAGTACATCGAGGCTGGCATCGATGGAGATAAGAAGGTGAGCGATCAGTGAGAGGAGTGTGTCACCGGCCCGGTTAGCTCAGTCGGTAGAGCACCAGACTCTTAATCTGGCTGTCGCGGGTTCGAGCCCCGCATCGGGCTTTAAGTTTTTGCCGTTTTGCAGTAACCGTAAATGATAAGAGGAATCAGACAAATGCATTGTTTTGATTTTTGCAGCCTTTACACCAACGTTGTACTTATTCTTTTGATCGTTAAAAATCAACGCACAACATCATATTTGTCATTTTGTAGTTCGAATCCTCATCGGATCCGACTCATCGTCCTCAAGAGACGGAGATTCTGATGAGAGCAGCTGCTAAGATGACTGGAACGAGAAGCAACGAGGAGAAGGAACTACTCTCCAATCAGATGCTGGCCGGCATTCCTGAGATCAATCTGGGAATCAAGTGAGTCGTTTGATATCTTCCTCTTCATTAGAATGGCGAACAAAGTTGATCTTTGATCTTTTTCAGTGCTCGAATGGCGAATATCGTGGCGACCGAGCAGAAGAAGAAGGAACTGCTGGAGAAAGCGATGAGGAAAGCAGCTGGTGAGTGAGGAGAATAGAGTGGGAGGAAGAGGAAGGGGATGGTAGTGGATTGTTTTGCACGGCATTTCAAACATACACAAACGCACGACTCCGCCCATTTATAGATTTTCAGGAATTTTACAGGGGCTTCCCATGTTATCGACTAAAAATCGCGGGAAATTTAAAATTTCGGCATTTGGCATCCGCTAACCGCAGTAAAAATATCAAAGTACAGTTGCATCAAATCAATATCCTTTGTTGTAGCCTGAATCAGGTCCAAAAATCATTCAAATTATAATTGTTTAAGTACGCGCCAATAGTGTGCCAAATTCTTCCGTTTCCGAAAAGCTAACTACTGTAAGTAAAAGAATTAAACTGAAAATCGGGGTTTGAAATGCCGTGTTTTGGGGTAATAAGTGTGGGACGTGAATAGGTGGAAGTGGATTGATAAGTGAGTGGTAATGGTCAGGTCTTCCCGAACCCGAACCGAAAGAGGAACCGGATAAGAAGAGAAGAAGAGGAAACTTCCAGGGAAGAAGATGATGAATTACCATCTATCGATCAATGGCCTATCTCCATCCCTGGCCTCCAATCAAGTGATATCCCCTCTGTTCCCCCACTCCCACTTCCATTCTCCCTTATGGTATCTCTGATTAGAGTGAACACTCTCACTTTCCTCCCTACTCAATCCCTCCTTCCCCTTCGATCCTTAACCCTTTCCTCCATCCATTCACCCTTATCTCATTCCTCGATCTTTGACGTTTCATAATGGTATGTTATTGCGTTACATTATCTGTTATTTTCTCTTGTCTGTAAGTTTTATCTCATATTCGGCAATCGATTGTAATGTTTTCCAGGTAGATCGGTTTACGGTAGCTGAGATTCAAGGTATTTTGTATCTGATTGTTTCCTAATTATTAATTAATTTGTGCAGTAATCCGAGAGTCGTTCTCCGTCTTTTGTCTCACTTCTCAATACATTGAAAGTGCATCTCAACTCCGTTGTATTCTTCGATCTCTCGGAATCCCCATCACTCACGATGATTCTGTCAAATACTTTGAAAGCGCTGGTTAGAGTCTTCCCATCTCTTTTGATCTATCCCATCCTGTCTAGTTTCTCCCATCGATATGGAGGGCCTTCTTGAGATCGTATGGAAAGAAAACAATGAGTCGGGAGATCCGTTAGATGAGGTTTGGTCTGCTAGTGAGCTAATGGGAAACCCGTTGATCAAAGGTTAAATCTGCCCTCGAGGCTGCTTCCAATGGAACTCACTTGATCGAGGCTATCGATCTAGCCAGAATTCTTGAGACGACGGGAGAGAAATTGACGCAACATGAGGTTGATCACTCTCTTTCCCTTCTTACTCAATGGAATTGAGTTCAGACAGACGCGATATTGATGCATCTCTCCCCCGAGGGAGAACCAATCCCTGTCAATGTACTCATCAATTTCCTTGAGATGCAACTGTACTAATTCGATAAAGAATGTTTAATATCCGAATGTTGAAGAGTTGATGTCGTTAAGAGCGATTGATCATACTGTGCATGGCAAATCTGAATGAAATGTATGGTTGGATTTCAAGGATGGAAGAGAGGGAGCGAAAGAAGAGATTGTTCGATGCTCTCAAGAGAAAGAATAGAGTGGAAATGAAAGAGATTCTGAAGGAAATACCGAAGGATCAATGGCCAACTGCCCAGATTATACCATTCGTCATCCAGGATTTCCTCCTCAAGAAGAAAGCTGATGTACGTAGATACTTCGTTAAAGACAGTAGATATTCCAATTCAGGAGAACGCGGAATATCTTCTCCTCTCATTCGCTTTTCTAGTCAAGGAACATAAATGGAGTTTGGAGAAGAGGAAGAAAATCGATAGGATACTCTTCTATCTCTACGTTCTGGTATGCATTTTGAGATGATGATCTGTGTTGAAGAATGAATTGTAGCATACTCGAACTCTTTTCAAGAAGGATTCGGTGACTCAGAAGGAAATTCTTGATATGTTCAATGAACTGGTTGTGAGTTTGTATCCTATACTCCAACGTTAATCCGTCAATTCAGTCGGAGTATCCTCCTAGCACGAAGATAGTCAACCTCATCAATAGGAGATCACTCTCTTCAGTCAGATGTACTCAACGGAAGAAATCGTATAGAGAGTAAGTGAATGATGATTATCTCGATTATCGATTCGCTCATTCAGATGGCTCGATCAATACGCGTCACTCAAAGAGGAGTCCTTCTACGATGAAGCAACTACCGTAATCAAAGATATGATCTACATTCTGTACCGTGAAGAGAGTCCCGATCTCATTGATCTATAGTAGCCTTTCGATCTCAGCTTCACGAGTTCAAACATTCCATTTGTATAGTCTACGCTAGCATATTTCACGGGAATCTTATTTTGATCTCACAATGATCTACGAAAATGGGTCATTTGGAACTGTCGTATTTCGTGTTATTTTGTTTAGGCTATGTTTTCATTTTTGTTGAATGTTTGTACATTATACCAATAAAGAAGTTGCACTGTTAATTCATTGGTTTAAATAATTATGTTTATTACAAAAATATGATCATTTCTCAATACATGAATAAATTACGGTAGGTGGACTTCCCGGACGACCCGGCTCTCACTCTTGTTCCAACTAGACGAGAGACAGTTTCATTTTCTCTCCTTTTCACACGATTGCTTGCTCACTCGCACATCCCTCTGTTCATAAATCCCTTCAGCCTTGCACCATGTCCTCCGAATTGGCAGAATTAAACGACGAACTCAAAAGAATTCGCCAGGAAGCCGACAGAATCATGGAGTCTTCTTCTTCTTCTTCTTCAACCTCCAAACCTCCCGCGACCAGAGAGAAGATTGCCAAAATGAGCGCCCAGGTATTCGATTGCTTCAATGAATAGAGGAGAAGTCTTTCTTCCAGGTGGTTGACTCAAATCCGTACAGTCGACTGATGGCACTGCAGAAAATGGGAGTGGTTGAGGACTACGAGGCGATCAGAAAGAAGACGGTCGTCGTGGTTGGAGTTGGAGGTGAGACGTACGATGGATTATCGATTGAACCGTCGATTTAAGGAGTCGGAAGTGTGGTGGCTGAGATGCTCACGCGATGCGGCGTTGGCAAGCTCATTCTCTTCGATTACGATAAGGTTCGAATTGGTTTCTGGGAGGTTACTCATCATGCATTGATTCTAGGTCGAACTGGCGAATATGAATCGATTGTTCTACCAACCTCACCAGGCAGGTCTCTCCAAGGTCGAAGCAGCTAGACAGACACTCGTGTGAGCATCGTAATCTGAAAATAGTAAATCATCGTCCATCTTCAGTCACATCAATCCCGACGTCGAAATCGAGGCGCACAACTACAATATCATCACTGTGGACAACTACGACAAATTCCTCGACCGATTGGAGTGAGAACCTTGTTTACATTGTACTTTCCTTATTCGAATGCTCTGCAGACACGGTGGTCTCAACAACGACAGAATCGATCTTACTCTGTCGTGTGTAGACAACTACGAGGCAAGAGTCGTCGTCAACAAGGTAAGCTAATGATGCACCTTTCGCCTTCTTCTTCAGACGTCACACCGTTTCAATCGTTAATAGACTCTCATGTGCCGTTTCAAAAGAACCAAAACCAAGTCTTTTAGAAGGGTCTACATCACATTTGTTTAGGCATGCAACGACCTTAACCTCGTCTGGATGAACAGTGGAGTGAAAGAGAATGCAGTAGCTGGACAGATTCAGCTGATGGATCCAGGAAGGACCGCTTGCTTCATGGTTAGAATCGTCCATATACCTTTTCTTACTGATTTCTTACAATTTTACCACATACTGTCACCACATGATACGATGCCTATATTTTAAAATAATATCGTATAACAGTATGATCCTCAGTGCATTCCTCCGGGTATCGTGGCAGTGGAGGGCGACGAGAAGACGTTGAAGAGAGACGGAGTGTGTGCTGCCTCCCTCCCCACCACCATGGGAATCGTCGCCGGATTCCTCGTGCAGAACACACTCAAGTACGGTAGATTCATGAAAATAAAGTCAATCATCCACTTGCAGGTACCTTCTCAAATTCGGCAAGGTCTCGGAGTACCTGGGATACAATGCACTCGCTGACTTCTTCCAGGTAAACACGATATTGAGGTCTATTTAATGCTGGAATCCGCAATGCGTAACGCGGTGTAAACGAATGAATTGCAGACGGAGGGCCTCAAGCCGAATCCCGAGTGCAGTGAGAGGAAGTGCATCGAGAGACAAAAGGAGTATCTGGTGAGCTTGTTTTCTTTTTAACATGACTTCAATTCAGTCTCGTTACCAAAAGCAACACAATTCTAAAGCGGGAATGATAAAATTTCTGATTGCAGGCACGAGTGGCGGCAGAGGGACCGAAGGTGGTGGAAGTGAAGGAGGAGGAGAAGGAGGTAGACAACTTTCAAGTCGGTTGAGTAATCAAACACCTTCCCCTACAGGTCGTTCACGACTCGAATGAATGGGGAATCGAGATTGGAGCCGAAGACGATCTCGTTGAGACCACTCCCGCTCCCAGTCAACCCACTTTCGTGAGTTATCTTATTTTGCTAATTTTTTAAAGTGCGAACGAGCAAATCTTGATGCCACTATATTATCGTTGACTGAGTTCGCTGAAAAGGCCCATAATTTATTAATAACGTGCATTTCATCAGGCGGAGGAGGAGACGGCAGTGACTTCGAAGGCTGACGTGGCTGCACTCATGGCTGCCATGAAGAGTATGTAGAGAGGATGAGAGTATTATGCAGATTAATTTATTTATATTATTGAGATATCTATTCATATGTGCATATTAGCCTGATTGTATTCATTGTTTTCATATCCCTTAGCTTCCGATTGATTCACTTCTTTCGCCCCCCCTTGCACCCTTTCATCTTCTGCTTCTTTCCCCTACTCGGCCTATCTGTTTACTAGTCGGTGATTTCTCTGGAATATTGAACGATGAATGAATAAATTATTTTATCTTAATCTTGGTGTATTTACAAATTATTATGACATGCATCAGATGGGCACTATGCTTTCGTGCTACGATATACAGAGTGAGAGGAGAGGGAATGTGTTAGCTACCCAGAGGAATTCCTACCCGTGTCAGTGTTCAACCAATCCATAGAGAGGGAAGGGGGTCACAAATCGTATTTACTAGGCACTCCGACTAGTTTGATCTCTCTCGATTCAATCTGCATGCACAGATACTCTCCCAGGATAGTGCAGAGAGCGACGGATGAGATCTGCAGCAGCCACCATGTCAACTGAAGAGAAGAGAGATGAGAGAGGAGGGAGGAAGAGACTTACCGTTGTGGGGAAGGCATGGGTGTAGAGACAGATGGCGATTAGATGGAAGAGATGGATGGTGCATGTGAAGTCGAGACACTGCTTTGCCCTGAGAGAAAGGAGATTACGGTAGATGAATCGAGGAATGAGTTGTACCTCTGAACGACGTGTGAGAGGGCGAACGCACACGCTAGAGAGGAAAGAAGTTGAGAGAAGACTGCTATCCTGAAGAGGGAAGATTGGACATTCATACTCTTGAGTAAGATCTTCTACCTGGATGGAGTAGCAGAGAAGAGAATAGCCAGAGATGGAGTGAATCCGAAGAGGGAAGAGGAGAGGATCACCGATGAGGATACTGTATAGAACACTCCCTGAAGTGAAGGCTACGGTAGAATACATCAATCGATAGTACCGTACCTGCATGCAAGCCATCTGACTGCACAGCAGGAATGGATCCCAGACGAAGGATCGAAATGTGCCAGACATGAGGGCAGATTATCGATTGACGCTCACTTATCGATTCGTCTGTGATAAGAGAATCTGAGATTGGAAACATTTGAGATCGATTTCCGTTTCTATCGATTCCCAGATACTATTGAGGAAAATCAACCTCTTGAGAGATTCATTCATTTTCGTTCAAGAAAAAAAGCTTTATGACCGTTGCCCGAATATTAGTGGTTGCATATCACATTTACAATAACTCTTGGCAGTACACCGAATAACTCTACAATACAAATCTGCAGTATTCTATCACTTCTCTTACAATAAGTTAATTAACTATTTACAAATCATCCATAATCACGATTAGCTTCCGAACCAAGTGCTAGAAATCTTATTCACGAATGATGAAATGGAAGGATTGGATGCCATTCCAGTCGAATCTCCCGTCAGAAGGGAATTCTTCGCCTTTGATCTACCCGCTGCTCCATTCACTCGAGTCTTCGACGATTCCGTTGACGCCTGATGAAGAGAAGAATTGAAGAGAGACTTTACAACACTTCACTTAGTTCATTCGAATAAGAAGGTACAGTACTTACCGCTCGATCTAATCTGGGAATAGGCGGGATCCTGGGAAGATAATCATCGGTAGATCGAGGGAGGATATCGATTAGATGGAGGGAGGAAGAGGAGGTCGAATCCTTCGATGGCATTATGTCCAGAAGGAGAGGGGCAATTGTCAACTGAAGAGAACAAGACTTCATTTCAGATAATCGTCACTGCAGTCTAATGACAGACAAGCCACATGTGCATGAGAGATGGGATCATAACCCTAATCTGAGACTTTGCATAACTGCCCGGGTGGCGCAGGCGGTAAGTCGCTCGCCTAGCAAACGAGTGCTCGTAGGTTCGACTCCCACCCGTGGTCGAGAGCTAGTCTCTTCGTTTCCCTATCAAGGGAATTGCTCGCAATGAAACCGCAACCAATATCAATTATGAAATATCCAATGAGAAATATCCAATGAGAAATATCTCTGTACGAATAACTATCATGAATTACTGCAAATATCTGCAAATACTGCATAATTATTGGGCTCGACAATCGTCGGGGGAACCCACACCGTACCGTGCAAACGAATGGCACCTGATTTTTTTGCTTTTTCGATTCATAAACAAACCTGAATTCTCTGAATGGCAATCTTGGTATTGGTAGTGAGAAGAGGCGAGAGAAGGGAAAGATCGAATGGATCGACAAGAGATTCGATCGATGAAGAGAGAGACTTCCAGCCTGATTCTGATGAGGGAAATACAATTGTCCCATTCTCATTCCCTCTCCACTCACTCGAATCCTGGACAGGGAAGAGAGCAGCGAGCACTCTCGTGTCGAATAGCAATTGGAGGAGAGTTCGTTGAGGGAACGATTGAGAGGGCGAATCTGAATCTGGTCTATGATTTTCACTGAGAGAAGATTACTCACGTTTGGCGACGATTCCTGTATACAGTTCAATCAGATGGCGAGCAATGGTGGAGGTCAGCTGAATTCTGATCGATCGAGAGAGAAGATGAGAGAGGGAGAGAGACGAGAGACGACGACACAACTGGAAGAGGATTACGGTAGAGGCTACGGAATACTGTAAGGATCGATTTCTTACCTGGACTAGAGAGTGGTGCACTTTGGCAGAGATGAAGAGGGGAACGTGCACCTGGCCAACCTCCGGCAGATCAATCTTGTCCCATTCCTGAACAGAGTCTGCTTCATCTACTCACTAGATGATCTCCCAATAGAACGTTATTTAGCTGCGGGCATTTTTTGTTCATTTGTGTGGATGCTTTTCCACTATCCATTAACGAGATATTCTACTATCATCTTGTCTCCCCTCACCATGGCGATATCCATCGAGTGGAGGGGCGATGCGAATGAGAGGACGAATTCAGAGAGGAGACCACGAGAGGGAGAGACGAACTCAGCACACACTTCGTTCACGAAGGAACTGAAGACAGATAATTGATTCTTCAACAGCAAATTTACACAGCTGACGCTCTTTGATCTTATCTCTACCTGAGTGATTCATCGATGGCTGCATGGAGTAGAGTAGAACAGGCTGCGATGCGCGTCCCGTCTCTGTTCAGCACCTGATATCCATCGATTTCCTTCCTCTACCGTACTCCCTGGCTACCGTACCTTGCACATCGCGGCGGGATCAGAGTGAAGCAGGGCAAGGGCTACTCTGGCCTTGAATAGATGGTCGTCCATCGAGTGAGAGGGAGTGGTAGAGGAGGGAAGAGAGAGGGAGGAACACACTCTGAAATAGCATCTTCATCTTTTATCTATTGATTCATTTACTGACTTCTGGACCATCTGCACGACTTCATCAGCGAGGGCGTCTCGCACGGAATCTCTGGATACGGTAGTCGAGGTGGATTCAGCTGCGAGTATCGATTGGCTGGCTCCGCCCACTCCGACTGCCTTCTCAAAGCGAGTGACTGTCTCGCGAATGGAAGATATAGAGGAGAGAAGGTCGAGGACTGATCTGGAATAGGGAAATCGTTCATTCATTTGAAAAAGGGAGGAATGAACTGACTGATTGAGTGAATGAGAGATTCCTCGTGCCATCAGAGGGTCGAATTTGGTCCTTCTCTTTTCGAATAGAGGGGGAGGTTCGAGAGAGGAGGAGAGGGAGTGGAGGGAGGAAGAGAAGGATGAGTAGTGGGAGGAGATGAGAGATGAGACTACTGACTGGAAGAGGGCGAGTGATTAGACGCCTGGAGGTCTCTCAACCCTACCTTGAATCTCTCCACAACCACAGATCCGAGCAATTTCTCAGTGAAGAATGACGAATTGGTCGATCCGATGCGAGGCCATTTCTGAGGGAGGAAGAGATTGATTCAACTCCCCCTTCTCTATCACTCTTACCGTTCCCACAATATCATCCAATGCGTCGACGAATTGGATGATCTCATCGAGATTCTCGTAGTACTCCATTATCGTCGAGACTGACGAACGAGCTGACGTGCAGATTCTGAAGAGAGATCGAAATTATTACTACTCACTCTCTTCATTTCCCACAGTCTATCGAGTCTTTCCCTATTAATCTCCCCTCGATTTTTCCTCTTCTCCTCTCATTCGTCGTCCTCTCCCCCATCCAGAGTAGTCCCTCCTCTCTCCCTCTCTCGATGGGAGTAGATGTGAGACTCCCCTATCCCCCTTCCCTCTATACCGTACTCCCTTTCAGTTCGCGAAACTGCCCAGAGAGGGCGATCCTATAACAGCCAAGAGACGATTCGATGACGAGGTACCGTATCCCCTCCCCTTCTACCGTAATCCTCCCTTCAGACGAAGGAGGAAGAACAAGTGACCTATGTGATCACAGGCACAATCGGATCGGGCGCCTTCGGTGCCGTATTCAAGGTATACAGTACCCCTCGCCTTCTACCGTATCCCATTCCCCTCCTTCAGGGAGAATGCGAAAAGGACGGATCAGTGGTGGCCATCAAGTGTGAGCCCGTGGACTGCAAGAAGAGAGTGAGCTACCGTACCACTCTCTCTTCTACCGTATCCCCTCCTCAGATGCTGCAGCAAGAGTTCTCCGTGATGAGAGCCGGCCGCAGCTCCGGCTCTCCCTACTTCACGGACTACGGAGAGAGGGGACGAGTGCCCGGCAAATACTTCTTCTTCACCATGCAATTGGTGAGATCTGGGAGAGGGACAGACTGTCGTACCCCTCTCCTCCTACTCCTCCATCTCTCTCTCTCCCTCAGGTCGGTCGCAATCTGTGGGATCTGCTCGTGGCGACTCAAGGCAAGGGATTCACCCTCTACACTACGTGTCGAGTCGCTGTCCAGACTCTGGCTGGAGTGAGAGACCTCCATGAGGTACGGTATCTCCCTCTCTCGATCGATCGATAACTGACTATTCTCTCCTTCCCTCAGATAGCACGTCTCCATCGTGACATCAAACCGGCCAATTTCGCCGTTGGACGCAAAGATGATGATAAGGACTCGATCATCTACATGCTCGACTTCGGAATGTGCCGCAAGTTCCGGTTAGTGATGAGGGGAGAGGGGAGAATACTGTAGATCCTCTCTTACAGTAACGAAGTTGGCAAGCTCAAACGGAAGAGGGAGTCGGCCCGTTTCCGAGGAACCAATCGATATGCATCCATTGGCTCCCTCGATAACAAGGAGCAGTGCAGGTGAGAAGGGGATACGGTAGAGAAGCTAATCACCAACTGACTGCAGAAAGGACGATATCGAGAGCTGGTTCTATATGACGATGGAGTTCGCAGTGGGCAATGTGCCATGGAATATGTGTAGAGTAAGAGAGAAAGGAATAGTTCATCTCCATCGTAATCTCTCTCGCAGGGGAATGGCAAAGAGGCTCGAGATGAAGTATTGAGGAAGAAGAGGGAATTCCGAGAAAATCGCGAATACAATGATTTTATGGGCGATTGCGAAGCCAAGATTGAGTTGAAGCGCATCCTCAAGTGAGTTCACCCCTACCGTAACCCCCTCCTACCTACCGTACTCCGCTCAGGTACATTGACGATATGGAGTTCGCCTCAATACCCGATTACGATGGAATTCATCGGATTATCCTCAAGGTCGTTGAAGTGAGGACTAATCAATCAATCAATAACTAATCGATAACCTGATCAGACCCACGACTGGCGAGAGGCACAGGCCCTCGATTGGAGTCCTCGTAGAGCGTACCAGGTATACGGTAGTCCCTCTCTTCCCTACCGTAATCCACTCTCTTCAGCCTCCCGATTGGGATAGACAGAGTTACGTCCCAGTCAGGGATCGATATTCTTCCGATGACAATCGAGTAAGAAGACATCAGGAGACGGTAACTGACTCGTCGAGTAAGGCGGAGAAGGGAGGACAGTCTGTGAATGAGAGTGAGTACTCCCCCCCTACCCTCCCTCTCTCTCTTCCTCCTCAGCCGTGACTGGAGCTGGACTGACTGCAACTGGAATAGATGGGAGGAAGGAAGAGAGGGAAGAAGAGAAGGGACAGAGAAGGAAGAAGGAGAAGGAAAGAGAGAGGGAGAAGAAGAAACCATCCAAGAAATCGGAGAGTGACAAGAACAATTCTGCCCACGTTGAAAAGTTGGCTGAATGTGAGTGAAGAGGAGAGAGGGGAGGAGCTGATGAATGACCATTCAGTGAAAGCAAGTCAAAAACGGAACCAGCAGACACCCACCAAACCCACGAGTGAGTTACCGTATCCCTCAATCCTACCGTAATCCTCTTCTCCTTGCTTGCAGAAGGGAAGGCTGCGGCCTCCGTTATGCTCACTCCTCCCACTCGACAGAAGGAATCGAGGAAGGCAGACAAGGGTGAGGAGACGAGATTCCCAATCAGTGACCATCCCCCTCCCTTCTCAGATGTCACTGGCGGTGGAGGAGCATCCAAGATGATTCCCAATAGTGGAAAGAGGAAGTGAACGACCCCCTCCCTTCCCTCCCCACTCGTTCAATTCAATCAGCAATCGATATAGTGAAATGATAAAGGTCTAGTAGTATATCCCATGGTCCCCTGTGTACACCACAACACAACTTGCTTTGGATGGAAATGGAAACAAACTGACTCATCAATCCACTTCTCGCACTTCTCATTGATCTTCTGAGTAGTGATCGATCCCATCTTTCGTTCTCTCGTTTGACGATTCACCTGGAGAAGAATGCAGTGAATCGATACTTCCTTTCTCTTCATCTCTTCCTCTCACCTTCTCCATCTCTTGTGATATCATGGCTGAGAAGGAGGAAAAGGCAGAGTCTGATTCGAGGTCGATGCACACTTCTGCAATGGAAGGATTGATCCTATCGCTTTTGGCAACCATTTTTTCATTGTTCATCCATCTACCATCCCTTCAACTCACGCGGTCTGAAGTGAGGGGCGGAGATGGATTGGAGGACTGCTAGCAGTTCTCCTTGTGAGAAGAGAGACTCCACTACCTACAGAGAGCAATCCATCGTTCCTCATCTCATGGCCAATCGATACCTCAAACTCTTACCGTAAGTGTCTCCTTGACTTCCTTGACGACAGTGAGAAGGGAGCCCGTCTCCAGTTCGTCGCGGAGGTGGGACTATAGATAATTTCGTAATTATAATTACTTAATTAACTATTCAAACCTTTCTCGCCCTGAGATACTCATCGAGTAGTTCCTCGATTCCCCTTCCTTCCACTAAACAGATCGATGCGAGCTCATTCGATGCCCAATCCGATCGAGAGCACGAAGAGAGATCTGCAAGGAATTCCTTCGTCCTTTCCATTATATCTCCTCACCATCAGCCATCTGCTGGACGAGTTGCTTCCTCGTGAGTGTGATTCTCCTTCCGAGAGAGGGAAGGAGGGAGGAGAGGGACGAGTCTCCGCCCACTCCCGAATGGAGAAGGGATCGATGCAGTTGCTCTGCCAGCACAAGGGCGTAGCCACTGTTGAGAGAGTCGAGGTCGGGGGACTGTAAAGCTAAGGATAGTTTCGATAAATACAAATGAAGAAAAAAGTACTTCATTGGTCTATTTTATTACGTGCCACAAAATAATATGGCCCATAATACGAGAAACAGAGATATAAGAAGTACTGTAAGAAGTGCTTCACTTACATTCCCAATCAGAGGAAGTAGATAATGGAGAGCTATCAGTTTGTGAGTGTCCATCGCTGCATTTAGACGAGATGGAGCGAGGGTCTGTGATTGTCGATTTATGATTACTTCTTTCGCACGATCTACGTCATCATCTTTCTACTCACCTCAGGCGGCACGTGGGTGGATCGAGATGCAGTGAGGGAAGTCACCACTTCCTCTGCCATCTTGTGCACTGTTCGCACCTGTATAGAAGGAATTAACTCGACCACTCAACACCTCGATGCTCACCTCAGCACTGGCATCCAATACGTCTCTGTACCTCCTTCCCACCATCTCCCTCAACTCCTCCCGCTCCTGCTCCATCTCTTTCCTCAAAAGGAACCATTATGATTGATCAAAAGTTTCATATTTGGTGTATTCGGTTGCGATGATTCATTGCACTTCTCGAAGAACAATTCAATAACTAACTGGAGGGCGGTCTGGAGTGCATCCAACTCCTCCACTGTCTTGTCCCGCATCAATATGTCCACATTCATCTGTATTAGCCATTGAACACCATTATTCCAGTCCCTTCCATTCAGATACACTCAGCTCGCCTCTTACGAGTAAATTCAACATCAAGCAACACAATCTCTTCAGCAATATATTTATCGGCCGTTCTCTTGGCAGGGTAATAAATTATGGAAGCAGATTTAGAACTCGCAAATTTCGAGAGTGAGATGGGAGGAGCAAGGAAACCGAAAATCATCGAGAGTACAGGTTAATTAGTGGAAATATTAAGTTACAAATTGGTAGAGAGAGACGAGAGAGGGCATACAAACGGTGGTAATCTTCATCTTTACTCATAATCGATTCCTTCTGTCGTCTAGTGGCCAACCTCGCCCTTCTTTCCCGCAACCTGCAATGATTGAAGTTTCGAAACGATCAAATAAGAGGAGGAATATCTCATCAAAGGAAGCATCAACTGACTCTGGTGAAGTCATTCATGTTGACAGCAGAGAGGGGAGTGCCGTACACTTTCAGTTCCTCGATCTCAGTCACTTCTCCGCCACCCTGCAATTCCCATATTTCTTATAAGGTCACAATCGATATTTGCAGCTCCTCTTACTACAGTACTGCAGTCCATACTAATCGAACAAAGCGGAAGTTCCCATACCTGATTTCCCTCGATGAAGAACTGGATGTTGTTCACATTCTGGAACTTGACGTATCGCAGCTGCTGCAACTCGCCCTCCTCTGCAATCGATTAACATGATTAAAATCAATCGATAATCCACCGTACCTCCCTTCGCCTTGTCTCCA
This sequence comes from Pristionchus japonicus, assembly GCA_900490845.1. NCBI lineage: Eukaryota > Metazoa > Nematoda > Chromadorea > Rhabditida > Neodiplogasteridae > Pristionchus > Pristionchus japonicus. The sequence goes on along the minus strand of LS507828.1, from coordinate 33,036 downwards.
AACTCGAGCACTTGCACTGCCTCAGCTCCAGAGGCCTGCAGAAACATTCGTTACTACCGTAATCTGATCAGTATCGATCGATAAACGTACATTATCGAAGTCGAGCGTCTTGGGGAGATTGGTGAAGACACGAACAGTCTTCGGGGTACGGTCGCCCACTCCCTGCAAGATTCAACGTAAACTGATTTTCTTCTCAAAACTATCAACTCATTGATTCCCCTCACTAACCTTGATGGCGATGGAGTGGATCTTCACAGGCTGCGTGAATGGGAGCGAAATGATCAGCTGCTCGTCGCAGTCCGAACGGAGATTTCCAGGTCCTGAGTGGTAGAATACCATATCAAAAGAAATAATCGATAATCTCACCAGCGATGAAATTGGCGAGAGGTGTTCCATCGTCCTCGTTGAGAACTTCCATCTGCTTCTTATCGATCAAAGTAGCCAGATCGATCTGACCGGGCACGGGTCCAGACGGTTGAGTGTCCTTAATTAGCAACCATTCACACTGCTCTTCTTATTCTGATACATCCCTCAGGAATCCGATCAATCATTCTTCCCTATTTGTGAATCATAACAAATTTCTGTATTGCTCATAGTGTGGCAACGATCAAATTCATTCAGAGGGGAAGGGCCATCTTCACATGAGTGCACACATCTTCGATGCACTTTTCTCCGTATTTTCTTCCCTTTTCTCTTCTTTCTTCATTTCACTCTTATTCTCCTCCTTCTTTCCATCACTTACAGCGAATTTCTTGACCATGGCCTCCAACTTCTCCTGATCCGCTCCCTTCACGAAGTCCACCTTCGATCTGTAATTCATTCATCTTCCATACGATCTTGAGACACGCTATTCAATCAAATTTGCGACAATTTGATAGAATACAAGAAATAATTCATCATAACTCACTTGTTGATGAACATGGCGAAGGTGGGCATGGCGGAGATTCCATTCGCAGCCGCCGTCACTAAAACGTAAGCAATATTATGGTTCCAAACCGAGACCAGCTAAAGATTGAATGATAAAAATACTGACACTCGCACTTGTCGACGTCGACCTTGAGGAACTCGACGGAGGGATATCTATTGGAGAGTTGATCGTAGAAGGGAGCGATCACCTTGCACGGACCACACCTGGAAGGAGGGAAGTAGAGG
>LS507828.1:20255-31784 GCA_900490845.1 Pristionchus japonicus | reverse complement strand
TGAACAGAACATAGCGATTACACCCGCCGCAGATTTAGCGTTGACAAAACATGAAATATGCGATACAATAACAAGAAATAAGCGTTGTATTTTGAAAACGTCACCATCACAGGTTTGACCCGTTTTCTTACAGTATTAAAATATTAGAGCTGTGTTGCCAGGTTGATCCACACACATGCCTCGTCCATGTTTTTGTCTTATTTTTTTGTTTTGATTTAGTTGATGTTCCAGACAGTATTCTTGCCTAATTTTTTTCTACGGTTGCAATTTGAAATGCTTTGTAACGATTTAGGTATCTGCTGCTCACTTTCTTCGTGTGAATTGTTTTTTGTGCTTCGCTTTATTTTTTTGTCGCAACACGTTTCACTGCAGCTACTACGGGATGGATCAAGCGGCGAGAAGAAAGAGACGATTCAATCCGACTGAGGAAGACTCCATTCCCGATGTGGAACGACTCTATCGGTGAGGAATTTCAATTTTTGTGATTTCATCATTCCATCTTTCAGTGAGCATCAGCCTTCATTCGCGTGTGCTGGAGGATTCACTGCAGAGACGAATGAAGAAGTTGAGAAGAAGAAGAGGATCACCGAGAAGAGAAAGAAAGGTCCTTTTTTTCCTTCCCATTCAAGTTGTGATTTTCATTTTTATCTTGTGAAATGCACACTGAATCATTCAGAACTAGCCGAGATCGAGCGTCCGGATGTGGATGACTGTGATAAATGTGGGAAGATGCTGCTCGATTCGTGGCTATGGACTACTTTCGCCCTTCCTGTCTGTGATGAGTGCAAGTGAGTACGGTTGATCGTTATCACTGATGATACGGTAGCTCAAGTAGATCAGTCTAGTTATTTCTGTGTTCAGGGATCCGGAGGGTGATCACAAACTGATCTCTCGCACTCAAGTCAAGGAGGAGTATCTACTGAAGGATGAGGATCTCGATCTGAGAAAGCCCCGTCTCAGGTAGTCATTGTTATTCAAATAATCCTGAAGTCTGCTCATATTCCAGATACCTGGCTAAGAAAAATCCGCACAATCCTCGTTATGGAGACATGAAGTTGTATGTGAAGAAACAGGTGAGGTCCCTTTGATGCCATCCGAGTTCAACATTAGAAATGAAACAGTCCATTCTAGATAATCGACCGTATGCTAGTAGTTCATGGTTCGTTCGAAGCTCTGGAGATTAAGAAGGAATCGAAGAAAGAAGCGAAAGAGAAAAGAGCAGAGACTGCATTCGATGCCAAAGTGAAGGAGATGAGACAGCATGTAAGTGGATGATCTAATCAATAACCGGCCGATCTACCGTACTCTTTCAGATGCGCGGAGCGGCAGCAGCAAAGGCGAAGGCAATTGAAGTGCACGTCCATGAATTTGGAGAGGAGAAGAATGTGAAAGACGACGAATGGGAGAAGAAATGCTTGACTTGCGATTACAAATTGACGTATGAGAAGATGTAGGATCCCCTATTCCTTCCTCTCATTGAAATAACTCGATTCGATTGTAAAAGCATACTAGATCTCTCACTCAAACCTCTAACATTTTCTGTAAATGATCTCACATATCTGCTTTATGCGTGAATATCCCGATAAATATGCTAAAGGTGTCAATTCGAAGGGGTACACTGCAGGGGAACAACATGCGGTCACTCCAGTATCCTAGCAACGGGGTGTCCACTCCCCTCTCCTCCCCTGTCTCTAGACCTCTACCCTCTAAACCCCATTCCCTCTCCTCATCAAAAATGTCCCGTCGTGGAAGCATTGTTCTTCCCCTTTCAGTATCCGATGATCCTCCCTCCCTTCCTTCTCCTCTTTCTCCTCCCCTTCCGTCTCCCTCCGCCCTCTCCCTCCCTCTACCTCAACCTCGAAAGAGAAGGGAATCTCTCAAGGATCAACTCATCGGGAGGCTCACCGGAAAGGTTTCCCTCATCCGGCTTTTAGTTGGTCAATCAATCTAATTGACAGAGCAGAGCAATAAGTATGGAACAGACGGAACCTCCTTCTCCCTCTCCCATTCCTCCTCCATCTTCCATCCTGAGTGAGGAAGAAGAGGAAGGAAGAGCGAGGTTCGATCTCTCTCATCTATCATGCTATCTGTTCCCTCTCATAGTCCAACTCCTTCCAATTCATCCAAGAAGACTACTAGCTCCAACGATATGAGAAGCAATCTGAGGAGTAAGATCAGAGAGAAGGTTGGATCAAATATTCTCCAAAAATAAGCTGTCCAACCCATTTCTCCATCCTCCATCAGGCTCAATCCTTAGTGGACCGTACTCGTGAATCGGCAGCTCTCTCTCGTCGTCTCGAAAGGAAGATGACTCTCACCACGACAATCACTTCCCCTGCCGATATCGATGACGCTGATGGTGTGATACAGAAGGCGATTACGGTGGGATATCGAATAAAGACTCATCCGAAGTCTCTATCTCAGAGAGGAGCCGCCATAATCTCTGAAGAGGAAGGAGCAAAGAACGAATTGAGTGAAGAGATGCAGACAATGTTCGTTACGGAGAAAGAGAAAGAAGAAGAGAGGGAGAAGGAAGAAAGGGTATTCCATGTTGCTTATGGATGATGCAATGGTCTTCCACTTCCAGCCTCTCACAATCTTCCGCGGTGCAGTAGCCTCTCCTCCGATAGATGATACCATACTCAAGATATATTCAGAATTGGGAGGAGAAGGTATCCATCGATTCGTGAAGAACGATTGTTATTCCCATTACAGACGTGGAAGATCCTCCCTCTTTCTTCAGTGGAACTCCTAAGCTGAATCTGAGTAGACTAGCCAATCGATTGGGAGGAGTCCTTCCAGTTGGAACATGGACGACTAATGATGACCATCTAGTCGTCAGTTGATCCTTGATCTTCAGATTGATCTTTGATCTCTCCCAGGAACCGTCCTCTGACCATGACTATCTCGTAGTCTATCAATCTCCCCAATGGAGTGCGATCAATAAGAGTGGAGTACTGGATGAGATTCAGTTGGATATCGGAAGAGTCGTCCTCACGAGTCATTGGGCATTCTCGAGAGAGGTTCAACCTCTATTCTAAACTTGGTTGATCTTTGATCCCTCAGGATGAAACAGCTGCTCTCCTTCGTGAAACATACGAACAACAAGCAGAGATGGCACTCAATTTGATTGAAGAGATGAAGAAGGGCGATAAGGATATTGAGAATAGGTCCGTAGAGGTTATTTGAATCTATCCATTGAACGTTACTCTTCCAGACTCGCCGATGCATTCACAATCCACGAGAAGTTCCTCACGCTGGGCAAGAAAGTGGAGGATGTAGCTACTCTTCTGAAAGAGATCAGAGATCAACAGGGATACGCAACCAATCCACTTCAATTCACACAAGGAGAAGTCGATCGGTTCGAATAATTTGATCTCTCGAAGTTGATCAAGAATTCTTAGCTCTCCGCTATCGATTTCTTCTCTCGGAAAGCTGACCTCAGTTCTGATAAAGATGGACGGAGTGTCGAATGAAGAAAAGAAGAGATTAGCGATGGTCCAGAAAATTCGGATACAATTGGTTGTGCACTACAATGGTTGGAATCATCATAAAATTACGAGAAATCACTCAAAATTGTAGACATTTTCGTCCTCCGCACACAGGCAAAGAATCTCACAGAGTTCATGGCCATTTTCAAGCAGAAATACTTCATTAAGGTTCATCTTTCTGTTAATTTTTGTATTTTTTCAGATCACAGAAATGAATGATTTAGGTGCACAGTCCGCCGGTCTCTCTCACAGTCTCAATCGTAGAAAGATGGAACAGAAGAGACAGAGTACTCGCTGTGATTGGACTTGCCCTCCCCCAGAAGATCCTTCCCATGTCATTCGCTTCCCATCAAGTGCCCCAAGGATATCCTGGTAGGATCTAGTACTCAGACTGTTGTACATTATCGATCGTTCAGTGACGAACAACGATATTCTACGAGGATTCGTAGAGGTGGGAGTAGCGTGGATGGGAGAAGGAGGAAGGGATGAGGAGATGGAGGTAAGTGATTGAAAAGATCAAAGATCAGTTCGGAGTCTCAGGAAGAGATCAAACATCGTCCCTTCTCTCTCTTCATTCCCGAATGTGAACTTGATGAATTCTTCTACGATGAATCAGTGGGATTCAAAATGGATGAGGATCATCTGAGAGATGAACCACTTTCTCCAATTGGAATGAGGCTACGATTAGAGAGGGAGAGGAGTGTGAACAAGGTAATCGATAAATGTCCACTATCATCTACCGTATCCATCTAGACGACGGCTCTGAATATCCGTAAGAATCTACTGGATCGAATGGAGAATCGTCGTCCGACAGTGGAAGATATAGTGAGGGAGGAGCAGATTCCATCTCTATCCATTGCCATTGGAAGTCTATTCGGACCTGCCGATGTATCCAGGAAACTGAAACCAATGAGGAAGGATCCCACACGGACTCAGGTACGGTAGAGCAGACAATAGTAGATATTGATTACTGTTCAGACCGTGATGACCTCGTCCTATCGATTGGTCATCAACATCCAATCTTCTCGTAAACTTCCTCCGAGAAAGGATGGAACGAGTCTGAGACCATTCGTTGCCATTACTGTCAATGGAGTAAGGATCCTTGGAGAATTAGTAGGTAACCGATCGATTCAGAAAACATACCGTACGCCAACGGCGAATGGTGCAAACGCGAACTGGCAGCATACGGTAATCGTCGAAGGAGAGGGGTCGCGAGCTGACATCTCTGCAGTTTCCATACAAGTTTTTGATGAGGTACGATATTCGAAAAAGCAATCGATAACTGAAGAAGTACTTTCAGGTAGTGCAAAAACTGCCTCTCGACAATCGATTGGTAAACACTCGTCATGAAGAGAGTCTACATAACATACTCGGATCAGCAGAGGTAGAAGACGAGAAAGATCATAGATCATCTTGATCCCCTTCCAGATCTGCTCTTCAACCTTCATCTCTCGAGCTAAAGTCGATGCATTCGTCAAGCTGAAATCTCCCATTTTCTCATCCAGTTACAAGTTCGACCAATCAATAGTTCTTCCATAAACCGTCCCTTTTCAGTGTGAACGAATCGATTCCATCGTATCTCAAAGTACTCATCGCTCTCGAACCAGCAACCGTTCTCCCTTCCTACTCATTCCCATCGCAGTATCTGGGAGAGTCGAAGGAGGTTTGTACTATGAGTTGTTCATCTTCAACTCGTCCTTTAGATCACTTCTCAATGTCTTCGATGGACTTCCGAGTGTTCGTCTCTCTTTTCCGATCGTGACTTCATCTCAACCATCTACAATGTAGAAGGGAAGTCTCTACTGGCAACGAGGTATCTCTCCTCTCCATTTCGTGAGATCATCAATCGATCTCAGATTCCTCCGACCCCTCAACGCTCCTCCCTCAATCGACACTCATCGATCGAATCCATCCGAATTCTGTCGATTGGCAACTCGAGCAGTCTCTCTCATCCCCATTCTTCCACACGATTCAACCCTCTCCTCCCTTCCCCATCTATGGTGCTCAACTGATCAGGTACGTCATCATTCTCCTACCGTATCTACCATATCCTCTTTCATCAGTTCCTCTCTCTGGAATACGGTACTCGAGAGGAGCACGGAGTCCTCCTTGCTTGTTGGTGTCTCTCCCTCTCTCTTCCCGTCTCTCTTCTCCTCGGAAGATCCACTGCTGAGAATTCAGCCATTGTCATGGTTGAGCTGCCAACGGGGAAGGTGCTGCTCAATCCAGAGGATGGTTAGTTCAATTTCTGTTTTCCTTTAGACTTGAGCACTTTCACGTCGAAAACTGATCGAAACACATAGTCTTCCAAGAACAGTTTCTCATCAAAGAAAGTGATTGCAGGGTCGATGCTCTCATCAGACGACGAAGTCTCTTCCTTCTCCGTTCACACTCTCATCACTCCCTCCAATGTATATGCCAATATTCAGCCACAAGCTCACACTGCAGTGATCCACTTCGATATTACGGTTTGGACTGCTTATCCTTCCCCTCCTGTCATCGTTCCAATCCAGCGAAAAGATGCGTGGAGACCTCTCTTCGACAAGGAAATCTCTCTTCCTTCCGTGCAACCCCAGTCTCTGACCTACTCCTTGATGGAGGAAGACTCGATTGTTGAACTACGGTAAGCGATGGGTTATTGATTGTTTAGCATCGATCTTTTCAGATCTTCACTGGAAAGAGCTCTCAAACTGAAAGTGGACGAATCACGTTCATTCGGTCTCCCTCAATGGAATCTACTCACTTCAAGGTAAATTCTCTGCTTATTTCTTTCTTTCAAAATGTTTAATTTAGAACTCTCCGTGAATCGATCAACTCTCCTACACCAGTTTCATCTCTCTCTGATCTTCTCTCTCGATCTCAATCTTCATTTCTCACTTCGATCCTCGTTCTCTCTACTCCATTCACTTCCATCTCTGAGACGGTTGATCAGATTATCGCATCGAGAGTTCATCTATCAGCGCATCCACAGGTATTCTAGAATACTGCTCTGTGTATTCAGCAGTTGATAAGTAGCAGTAAGCAGACAAGAACCCTCTCTTCTTCAGACGCAATTCGCTCTCTCGGTCTCAATCGATAACGTCTTCAACACTACCGTATCCATCACTCTCGCCCTGGCTGTTCTCACTCCCACACAGAATTTCGTGCCATGAGAACAGTGGTCTTTATTATCATTCGTGCAATAGTCAGTTCAATAGTGATTCGATATTAGATCTAATCAGAGTAGCTCATTGGGATAGTTCATCGAGATATCATTCGTGTTACTATGTACATTCTTCTCTCTATGAGAGAATAAAAGTGCCTAATCCTGATCAATCAATAGATAAGACTAACTACGGTCTATAAATGGTGTCTACTCTTGAATAGGATGCAGATTAAGATTGAGTGGAGAAGGAATCGAAGGTGAAATGGAAGGACTGAATCTAGAAAGTGAATCTCTCCTCATTTCACTGACTCTCCACGAACAATCTCTCCACTTCCTGCTGTTTTCTACTCAAATTCTCCACTTTCTCATTGATAGTTCGCATCTTTCCCGATTTAATCTCAGCCGGAAGACTGCAAGAGGAAGGATACTGTAGGGAGTGACAGACAGAGATCGATACCTCGTCTGACTATTGATGTGACCACAAATGGCCTCTCCCAAGTGTTTGAGATCAGCTAATTGACTAGAGATTCGACGACGATCCGACCCGAGATACGCTGAAAGATTAAGAGTAGAGATCCGTCGCTTGCTTTATTCCGTCCAAAACGAACCATGCTTGGCCGGTCTATCCTTATCCATGGCCTTTGCCTTCTGTTCCACTGTCTCCAATTGTTCTTCGACCTACAAAGATCAACGATCATCTTTCATTTCTTCCCTTCTCCTCTACCGATTGCATCGTTCCCAGATAAGCTTCAGTCATGGCCAACTTCGCCTCCTTCTCCGAGAGAGATCGACAGAGTTGAGTGCAGATCTGCTCCAGTTTATCCTCTGTACTCACTCCTTGCTGCAATCAATCGATAATCCCTGACTACCGTACTCCCTCTACCTTCTGCTCCATCCTCAGGGATCTTCTCAAAACGAGAGCCACTTGGCAGAGATCCTTACCGTAGTCGTAAGTGCTCTGGAAGGGAAGAGGGGGATATCGATTGGAAGGGAAGTCGACTAAACAAGTGTTTTTTTTTTGCTTTTCTGTTCAAGGGACTCTAAAGGCAGCAGCACGGTTTACTCCCTCCCCCAATGGTTTCCCACGTATTTCCCCCAATGGGATCCCAGAATATTCAACACTCCCAATGGTCCCCCACAAAACCTCCCAATGGTCCCCTAGGTCTATACAGAATGGGGGAAACTGTGGGGGACCAATGGGGGAGAAATACCAGAGTCACTCACTCTCGCAGCAGCTTCTAGCTTCGTGTAGTCCTCACGAAGATGATCCACTTCGTCTTGAGAGTACTCGATCTGAAGAATGATTATATGAATCCTACCTTACCCTTCCTAGATACCCAGTCAAAACATTACTTTCTACCAAATCGAGATCCAATTTTTTTCTTTATTTCAGGAGACCCGTGTTATCACTCTGCTGATCCCTAGTGCACCAAACAGTCATACAAACCTGCAGATACTGTGTCTCGAGAGTGTTCTTCATCTCACTCAGCCATTCGATGGATTGCTCTGCATCTTTCTCGCAAGTCGACAATTGGATGACGTGTTGAAGACGAAGGAGACGAACGTCCACGAGATCGAGACATCTGAGATGGAAAAGCGACTATGAGAATATGGAGATGCGGTCCAAAACCGATTTTGGTCGATTGATACCCAAACCCGTGAGAATGAGAGAGTTGAGCTGATGAAGTACTAAACCTGCCAACTATTGCCTAAGCTGTTGCGGGAATACAGTACAACAGATAAATTAGTCTTACCTCCGTCTCCTCTCATTCGCACTGTCCAACTGCTCTCTGATGTGGTAGATGCCGGGTCCGTAGTCACGACAAGCTTTCTTACCGAAGGGAGAGATCTAAGATGACACTTTATCTCACTAGAAGAATCAAAAGGGAACCTCATTCGATGCAAGATCCTGGATGAACTCTGCTCCAGTTGCTTTGAGATCGTCGTACGCCGATTCTGAAATGAGATTATGATAACTGAGGTTTTCGAAAACAGTCGTAGTGATGATGATGGAACGAGAGATGACTAACTCAATTGTTCCACTTCCTCCTCCATCTTCGTCCTCTGTGCAACTGCAGATGAAGATTCATTGGCGGAAGATTCAGAACAGAGAGAATCGAGCAGAGAATCAGCACGACGAGTGAACTGGATGTTGAATGAGGTTGAATGAATGCCGTAAAGTCAAAATTGTCTCACCAGATTCATTTTCTCATGGAAGTTTTCACTCTTCTCAGCCATTTCCATTCCCCGTTGAACGCGTGCGGAGAACTGAGAGACGACGTGTTTGAGATGATTGCGAGACTGAATGGAAAGACATTTCTCTACGTAAATACAATTCGAAGAAATACTATGGCCAACATACTCACTTTATCCAGAACGGCAGCATGAGTGGGAAGGACTTCGATCAATCTCGTTCCCATCTCATCCAATTCTTTCGTCTGTGATTCCAATTCTTGCACTTTAGACTTCAATTGATCGTGCTGCTTCACTAATTGACGAGCCTCGTCTCGGCTCTCACCTAGAATCGCAACTCTTTATCGATTATTTAACAGGCCTTCGAAGCCGTAATTCATTCCCAGCTCTTCCCCACCTACCGATCTCTCTGATGCTGAGCAACCACGTCTCGCCCACTCCTTCTAACCAATCGAGAAGTCCATTCATCTGGGCAGTCTGACAGTCGGCTAGTCGAGTCTGAAAGGGCTTTTCAGATGCTGAGTTTCAACCTGAAACTGGACAAGACTGGGGTTCGTCTTCCTTTCATGGATAAGCCGTTCAACAACTCACAGCGTCGATTTCTTCCTTCACTTTCGCTCTTCGTTCTGGTTCACTCAATACGTCCTGTAGGAAAAAATTGATGAGAGACGAAGACAGTTTTGAACGAGAAAAATACGATTCGAACTGGTTAACAAGTGCGTGAATATGAGCAGATTTAGAACCGAATTGGAACTTTCTCCATCGAAACTCACATTACACTGAGCTACTAATCTTCTCATAACGAGTGCCGAATAGTGCTCATCTTCATTCGAAGAGGAAGTGGCCAATTCATTCGCCAGTTCTTCTCCTGCAATTCATTCTCTTCCTTCTGCATTCAACTAAAGCGTGAAAACACAACAAATAGATGCCACTCAGAGTACACAAACACTCTTCTGGAATGTCTCATGAACCCACTGTTTACTCACCCGATTTCAGAATCTTTTCATGTGTCTCATTCAGTTTGGTGGCTTTCTCGATCTTGAGACCACTGAGAACTGACTCCAGATCTCGATTCATCTTCTCCACTCTCTGCAATGAATACTATGGTTGAATGACGTCATCGACCAGACCTCTGACCTCTCTATTCTTAATCCACTCCTTCGCTTCATATCCGTAAACTCCTCCGAATACCTCGGGAAGAGAACTGATTTGAACGAATTTTGTGAGTTTGTGGATGGAAACACATGGAACCTGATGAAGAATGTACAGATGTGATAACTTTTCCGACAAAGAAAGTACCTTGAACTGGAATGCTTCTAACAACAAATCGAGATTCAACTTCTGTTGATCAAGGAATTTCTCTGGCTGAATAATCACAGCTTGTCGCACTTTCTTGTAGAGACCTTGCTGGAAGTGAGACATCAATTGCCACACGAAACACATTATCCTATTGATCGGTCTTCTGATCTCCATCGTACATTATTCGTTCCGTACCTGAACAGCCTTGAGGACAGTGATGACAATCTTGGGAGAGACTCTTCGTCCATCGACGATTACTGTGAATCCCTTCTCGACTGAGGATTCAGGAGGGATAGTCGAGAGATAACTGAAGGGATGGGAATGAGAAGGGAGATGGATAGACAACAAACCCAATAATGGACACCAATTGGCTGTATCCTAATGGAAGATCAGTTCCTTCTTCAACGGAAGGAGTGACGGAAGCGATGGTTTGAGGAGGGACGACGATCAGGAGAGGACCACCCCATACATCACGGGAACCTTGAAGGAGGAGAGATGAAGCATAGCAAACGCATTATTTCTGGTTCTGTTCTGGAGTTCGCATGAGAAGCTTGCGAATACACGAATTCTCCAATCCTAATCCTAACTTTGGAAAATAACAGACAATTAGAAAAGGACTGATACCAGGCAGAAAGACGGTGTCAGTGAGTAGTCGATCTCGATACTTGGATATTTCCATGCCCTTGGAAGTAAATGATGGAAGGGAAGGAAGATGATAAGGGAAGAGAAGGAGAGAAGTGAATTCACAAATTGATTAGTCTGATCCGGTTCGTATTAGAGAGTGAGAGGAAGGGAGATCTCACTCGAAATGGCAGAGAACTGAGAATCGAGTAGGTCAGAGAAGAGAGAGAGGGAACTACTCTCTATCGATATTTGCCGTTTGAATTAGTGTACGAGAGATGGGAGGGGAACCCTTAAGGGGGAGGATCGATTTGATAGAAGAAATGAGTGTGATTCGAGAGAAGAGAAGAGACAAGGTCATTCAACCATTGTCTCTTCCTCGAGAGAACTCATCACCATTCGAGAGATTAGAACCGTCCTCCTCCTTTCCTTACTGGAATGCAAGCCCTCCCTTCCCTCCCCTCCTTCGACCCTTCGTAAATATTACCGAGACGAATTACTCCCCCATTATTGAGACATTCCATTCACTTTCTTCACAAAGACTCTTACTTCCTTTTCCTTTGTTCTTCTCTTTCGTACACCAATCAACCAATTATTTACAGTTTTCTTTATTGATGCATCGAAAGAATGGGAAAGGCGAGAAAGTGTGTACAATGCAAGATTTAATGGAATGATCTAACCATCGGTTTTCTTGAATGGTAGATCATTGGAGGCACATTCGTCCCATTGTGGGAGGTACTGTAGATGGGGGATACGATAGTCTAGCCGGATTAAGGGGAA
>LS504387.1:176881-196028 GCA_900490845.1 Pristionchus japonicus | reverse complement strand
GATGAAGCCGGGATAAAGCCGAGAGTGAGGTGAAGCCGAGATAGGGATAAAGCCGAGAGTGAGGTGAAGCAGTGATCTCGAGAGTCGAGATAAAGCTTCTGATAAAAGATGAAGCTTCTGATAATAGATGAAGCTTCTGATAAGGCTTCATCTCGTATCAGTTATCAAATAGCGAAGTAAGACCGCCTATGTACTACTGAGTATCCTTCGTCAAAAAACGCGGATTGATTTACGACGCACTAATCACGTTCAGCGTCCCCCGCTTATTAGGAAAATGAGAAATAGGTCATCCTCTCTTTTTTATGCACACAATGCACGTTTTGAGGGGGCGACGCCCCTTATTTGGCGTTCTACTGCTCACCTCAAGCTCGCTCATAAAGAGCTAGCGAATCGTCTCACTCTCCTCGATGAACGCCGTATTTCGAGCTGTCTGCTCGACAAAAGAGAGAGCGATATGAGCGAAAGTGCGATTATTGCTGCAAGGGGTTACCCCCGCTTTATTAACTTTCTCCCCAGCGTTCGAACTGTCTGCATTTCCGTTCTCGCGGATATCAACATTTCGCTTCGCCACACCATTCTAGCTCACCTTTTCCGTCGACCAATGCTCGCCCTGCTTCTTCTTGCCGCTTTCATTAAGTGTGCCAATGGATGCCTAGCGACCGCGCCCGTTACAACTCCAACTCCGATGCCGATCATTCGTATGTATTTTAGTTCCTCTTCGCTGTCTTAATTCCGCTTTTTCTTGAAGTTGATTGTTTGAACATGCAATCTAACAATTACCTTCCAGCCTGCCGCACTTGCTCGCGGGACCTGATCACACTAACAACATCCGGCGTTGGTGAATCTCATTTTCGTGTTGTTGTTGTTGTTGTTGTTGTTGTTGTTGTTGTTGTTGTTGTTGTTGTTGTTGTTGTTGTTGTTGTTGTTTGTCTATATAATTCTTTGAGGCGGCCACGCCTTCCAAAGCGACATCATCGACAGGACGGGCGCCTGTGCTGTTCGCACGTTGACATGCGTTGGGCTGTACGCGAATATCGAGGTAAACCCCTTGTCGGTATCTGCTTAACAACTATTTGATCTCAACGAATTGGCTCCAATTTTCTAAGCCAAAATTCGTCGATGATGCAGTCTCAGTTACCAAACCTGCGTTCATTACTGAGAATATCAAATTCCTAGGGATGAACCGAATTTTTGCAGCTCAACAACGTAGACTGAGTTGAGACCGGCCCAATGAATTGGGACCAGCAAACTTTGATGGGGTCACCAAACGAGTAGATCCAATTTTTGCAGCTTAACAACATGGACGGCGTGGTCTTGGACGGTGATGATGGAGCGGTGGACGGGAGGGCAATCATGACAGTGTTCTGCAATGCCGCTGGAGCCGCCTGGCAATTCTCGAGTGTTTTCATAACGATGCTTGAGTGCGCGTCGGCGTAATCAATCAATTTGAGATGCGATGTGCACAGTGAACCACAGGTTTTTCATGATTAGGATGTCTGACACGATAAATACTTCACTTGAGATACGGGTCCAAAGGAAAGGTTATGAATTCGTGAGCCATCAATGAGCCGGAGTTTGGAATACAAATCCTGCTAACGCGACAGATCTATGAGGTGAAGTGCGGGGGCGACGAGAACGGACCAAAAGGAGGAGAAAGTGAAAGGTTCCTACAGCTGTGTGCTTGGACAGTGACTATGTTCTGAGAGTATCTCTCACAAAAACACTAACAATCAAAATAACATCGTTCCCAACTAGCATTCGTTCGAACAGGCGCCTTAGGCGCTCTGATCCGCATCAACTTTCCTTCTCCTACTTATCCTGAGAATGATCAGCTCATTGAACCACTCAATGATCAGGTTGGTGCGATTCCTTCCTTTCATTAAACCAGTGTCTATGAGGAGAGATAACTTGGTGAAGAATATGGCATTCCTTTGAGTTTCAACGATTGTATAAGTGCCAATAGGTTCAGTTTAGCCTTCATTCAAGTTTTTTTCACAAAGAAATTATTGGGTCTGTATGAGGTTGGGACTTTTCATCGAGGACGGAATTTTCATCCATAAAGTGGAGAATTCGAAGTGAAGTCGTTCTCGGCGCTCCAATAGTTCATCCTTGATTTCTCCGCTCCCCCTCCCACTCAACTCAGAGATCACCCCCCTGGAGGGAATTAGGATCAAGAGAGATTCCGCACTGCTGAGCAATCTTCCTTGCACTAACGCTCGTTGGCCGGCATGAGTTCGAAGAGCAAATGAGAGCCGATTGTGAATGGCTGAGGAGCCAGCCCACGAGATGCTGCTGAGCGACTCTCGCTTTCAAGCTAAAATCACTGATCAGCACCAACTTTTCATTCATCATTGACAAGTGTGTACAACAACCCTTCATAATGGTCACGTTAACATCAGAATTCAAAATGGCTTCTTGCAGCCATTTCTAGTTTTGAGTTCATCCTGCGTGCGCTATGATCTACTCTGGTCGGGATCTCTGCCTCTCTCAATTCTCCATTTTCATCCGTTAGACAGAGCGAGTGAGCATGAGAAATGAAGATACCAAGAGTGATACCCTCCTCCTCAATCACTTTCTCCACCTTTTTCCCAGCTGTCTCGCAAATAGAGTTCGAGTTCGGAAAAGGAGAGTCGTGATCTTTTGCCGGTCAGAGAAGCGAGAGAACTCGTAAAAAGAAGAGCATGTCTACTATCCTTTCCGCACTCTTTTGGCGAATTCCCTTTCCCGGAGCAAGCTAGCTTAATTGCTATCTCGCTTCCCGCATATCTATCCTTATCTTCCCAAACATCATTGTCGCGATTGTATTGGAAATTGGCAATTTTGTAATCTTATTTTTGATCTACTTGATATTATCTTACAATCCTCTCGCACCAGAATTATTCATCTTCACTTTGTCATTTTCACTTTGTCACTCATACATCATCACCCATTTTGCTGAAAGTTCTGTTCTTCTTAGATCTTCAAAATGTATGATTTTGAATTTGAGAATTCATTGATTCGAATGTGGCCTATTTCTTTCCCCCTTTTTCATCATTCCACAATCAAAGATTCCAATTTATCCTGAAAGCTACATACTGAATTGCATTCAGATGATCGCAAGCTTACTTTTACTTGCTTACTCCGTTCAATTGACGTACGCTTGCTTAGCCACATCGCCAGTCACAACTCCAATACGTGAGTAATTCTGTGTGGGCTTGCATGAGTTGCCTCTTGAGTCTGCAGCAACCAATCAGCGTCTCCTCCACTTATTCATTAGCAAACCATTTTGTTACCACATTTCCTCTAATCGAGATAGTGGTTAGATGTACGACTCTTGCCACTATGTACGATGACTCCGACATTATCCGTACATGGGATGTGTTAAGACATTATCCTTCTCTCATATCGCAATGCTCAATCGCTTGTCAGAGCGTACAACAATGAGAGACAAAAAAGTTTGGGACTTTAATTTTTTGGCCCACACTGCACCGCTCCAACCACATGTAAGGGGTAGAAAAAGGGCTAGGAATGAGAATGGTAGGGAGAGAATACTCTGTAAGAGTAGGTGGGGCCAAAAAACAGGAAAGTGCAAAAATTTTTGCACAGTTCAGAACCGAACCCCTTTTCAGCCTGTAAAGAGTGCAAGCTGGATGATCTCAAGTATACGCTGGATGGCAATGGTGAGTTAAAATTTTCAAATCAAAGAAAACCCAAAATCATAATGCTCTAAGCTGCTAAGCTGCTCTCTCAATAGCAGCTTCTCCATTTGATCTACTTATAACCTCGTTTACGAATTGTTATTTGTTATATTTTTGCTGATTTTCAACTGTTGTTAGTCATGTTTTCACTGACTTTAAACTTTATTAGATATATTTTAGCTGATTTTCAACTGCTATTATTTATTTTTTAGTTGATTTTATGTAGCAGAAGTAGAAGCTGTCAAGGAAGGTCCGTTAGATATGTTTTAGCTGATTTTCAACTGTTATTAGATATTAGATACAACTGTTATTAGAGGCCGTTCGCGTAAGGCTCAACAAGAGTCGACGGGGCTCTCGAACAGGATGAAAACCCAAAAGTGCACAAAGCGTGTCCCAGGGGTTGTTTTCGATGCTGAACAACCAGGTAAGTTCAAATTTGCATATTGTCCCCTTTTCGCTCCAGCACGCCACCCCTCATTTAAGGTTGTCGTTGGGTTTTCGTCAGAAAGTGGTCAAAATGGGTCGAATTTTCGCACCTACGACCAGAATCGAGAGCTCTTTCGATTAAAACTATATTCACATTTTTCACATTTTTCGTTGTGGAGAAAAAGTGAAATTTTGACACGATGCTTATCAAGAGCGAACTCATTCATAGTAGAAAGGGGACACTCTCCTGATCATTTTGCGCACTTGCGCGTGCTATTTGACTTTTGCGGACGCTCAGGAGGAGTTTCAAAATATAGAGGGGTTTCAGAAAGTTTGAAATTTCGCTCATTGACTAAAATTGGTGTAAAAAGCGTCCGCAAAAGTCAAACAACACCCCTAAATGCGCAAAATGATCAGGAGAGTGTCCTCTTTCTACTATAAATGGTCTCGCTCTTGATAAGCATCATGTCAAAATTTCACTTTTTCTTCACAACGAAAAATGTGAAAAATATGTATATAGTTTTAATCGAAAAAGCTCTCGATTCTGGTCGATAATTCGACCCATTTTGACCACTTTCTGACGAAAAACCATCGAAAACCGCTAATGAACCCTAAATGAGGGGTGGCGTGCTGGAGCGAAAAGGGGAGATTATGCAAATTTTAAGTTACCAGGTTGTTCAGCATCGAACACAACCTCTGGGGACACGTTTTGAGCACTTTTGGTTTTTCGGCCTGTTCCCGAGTCTTGTTGAACCTAACACAGACGGCCTCATATTTTAGCTTTTATTTGTTACGTTTCAGCCGATTTATTCCAGGAGACGAAGAGTTTGATGGAGTCGAGTATATTCCCGGAGGAAACTGTGTGCAGCTCCTTCTAACGTGCATAGGTCTCAACTCAAATATTGAGGTAAAACATGGCTTTGTTAGAACATTTTCGGCGGTCAGGCATTGACGCAACGTTGATTTAAAATGCGTTCCGCCTAAGAACGTATGAGGAGGTGGCACAGTTGCTCAAAATGGTCCTAGGATGCTCAAACTTGGTGGTTAGAGTCCCTAGGGGTGGGACACACTTCAGCCAAAAAGTTGGACCCAAAATTTGATCTTTGATCTTTGAGATCGATTTTTTCTCTTTGATTTTTTGACCCCTCATGTTATATACCATTCGATAGAGCATCAAAAGTTATGCTTACTGGCAAATTTTCAGAAGGTTTGAACTTCAACTTTTCGAGAAACACGAGAAAGAGTGAAAAAAATGGCTCTCGCAAACTTTTCAAAAATTATTTTCACTAACTTCCAATGATTTGCTCATCATGCAAATTTGGCACAGTACGTAAAAACGTACGAGGATTCCTGAAAAAAATTCCTCGATATGGTACGACATGCCCTTCCATGCTTTTTCGTCGAAATACTAGCGTGCAAAAGGCAGCCCAGGTTCGAGTCCGCCTGCCCACATCATCTTTTGCCAACTTTTTTTCGGCCCAGGATGATGGGTTTTTGACTCAAAACGACATTTCCTTTATCATACATTGAGTCGGCAATGCTGTGCATACTTTGCAGATGTTTCTTGATTGAATTCCGACGTGACTCCAGAATTCATTTTTCACATAAGGGTCCCCCCTTATGTGAAAAAGTGAATGGCGCAACCAAAGGGGGGACCCTTATTTGAAAAAAGACGTAGAGATAATTGAACAGAATTCCATGAGAAAAGTAACTAAGCACTCTCCAAACAACGTATAAACGTTCTCAAATTGGTTTTGAGTCAAAAACCCATCATCCTGGGCCGAAAAAAAGTTGGCAAAAGATGATGTGGGCAGGCGGACTCGAACCTGGGCTGCCTTTTGCACGCTAGTATTTCGACGAAAAAGCATGGAAGGGCATGTCGTACCATATCGAGGATTTTTTTTCTGGAATCCTCGTACGTTTTTACATATTGTGCCAAATTTGCATTAGGAGCAAATCATTGGAAGTTAGTGAAAATAATTTTTGAAAAATTTGCGAGAGCCATTTTTTTCACTCTTTCTCATGTTTCTCGAAAAGTTGAAGTTCAAACCTTCTGAAAATTTGCCAGTAAGCATAACTTTTGATGCTCAATCGAATGGTATATAACATGAGGGGTCAAAATCAAAGAGAAAAAAGTCGATCTCAAAGATCAAAGATCAACGTTTGGGTCCAACTTTTTGGTTGAAGTGTGTCCCACCCCTAGGGACTCTAACCACCAAGTTTGAGCATCATAGGACCATTTTGAGCAACTGTGCCACCCGTCCCTCGGATTTGAACGTTCTTACGCGGAACGCGTTTTAACGTGTGGCGGCTATGCTTGTGCGACGTATTCGTAGCCCGATGTATTCATATATGAACATACGTCAAATAGGTCTCGCCTGAGCGAGAGGGGATGTCGGCATTTGGACAAAACCCATGTCGACAGTCCGAAAAAGGACAGTAAAACCATGGAAAAATTTGATTTCGTTTCATAGGCCACGTCGGTTTTAGGGACATCGGCAAAATAGCTCAGCTAGACCCTATTTGACGTATGTATATGAATGCAGAATTGCTTCGCCAAGCATGATCAGGCTGCCATGGGTGGCTTGCCACTTGTTGGGCATGTTGGCCTAGAAACAAGCGAAAAGTATGCGAAATTCTTTTCTCTTCTTTTCTCTTCAAATTCTAAGCCCCTAGTTGCCGGAAATGTAGATATAAGGCGACCCCTATTGCATCCTCTTCGAGCCAGACGGATGCGGCTATGCGAGGTTGCAATGGGACACGGAGGGTTGCAACCTCGGAATGCCAAACCCTGATGTTGACTGTGAGTTTGCAGTTCAACTTCGGCCTAAACGGAGTCGTCTTCGACGGCGACGATGGAGTGGTCGACGGCGTGACTACTGCCATCCTGCAGTGCAACGACCTCGAGCAGTGGTTCTTCAGAGGAGTGTACATCACGCTGGTGCAGTGCGCGTACGGCTAAATAAAGCATCGGCAAGCCGTCGCAAAGATATCGTTCATCGTATTTAAATTTGTATTTGATTTTCTTAAATTATGCACCACAGGTATATTTTGCTCAGTGTCAGCTGTCTAACACGATAAATAATTGGCCGAAATACTGCGTTTTTCGCGTTACGTAGCGTTTCAGCAACCAATGGAGTAAAAGCGAGCGTAAGCAATTCAATGGAGGCGACTTCAACACTTGAAAAGCAAACCTCAACAAAAATTCAAGAAAAAAACCTGTTCGCGAGAGTTCGAATTGCTCCTCCATTTGACGGCTCAACAAACGGCGCTCAGTTGCTGTTATTGTCACTGAGCGTCGATGAGCACTGCAAGTGCAATGATGTGATGTAATGAGGGACGATGAGATGATTAATCACAAGAAAACAAAAAAATCGAAACGAGTAAGGTTTTGCATCAGCTCAGAAGGGAAGCACCAAAGGACACGGTCACTTCCCGAGATGAGGCCTATGTGGGGGGGATGTCAGCACAGTGAATTTACGCGTAACTGAACGCTTCCCTGCTTATGAGAGATTGAAATATGGGTAAATCCTTCCTTCTGCGCACATTTTAAGTGTGATGAGGAGTGCGGAAGCGACCCAATCATTCCAAGCAAGGGTCGCCTCTGCTGAAGAACGTTGAAAAAAAAAGCAACTCCTCATCACTCGCACTTTCTCGCTCTCTCTGACCGATCAGTGAACACGTGAGATAGGGAGTGACGGATCAGTACTCAAGCAGAGATATCTCAGCTAACTTCCTTCCCCCGCAGCTCTTTTGAACTCTGTGACCATTCCGCGCACCTTACTTTCTTCATTTATTGCGTTCTCTCACAAGTAAGAGAGCTAGAGAGCGTGCGACTCTAACTTCCTGAACTCTAATCACCACTTCCGATCTCGGGAGTGTCAAGGTTGATTGCTTAATCTTCACGAAATGCACTTCCTCCAACAAGTGCGTTCCTTATTTTGTTACGGATTGGCTGAAACTGCGCAAGCGGAGGCCGATCTTCATTTATTGAAATTTCAGCGATTCTCTGTGCAGATGTTCACTAGACTACTACTGTTCGCAACTTCCCTTCGCATGTCGTACGGTTGCCTTGGCACCTCTCCAGTAACAAATCCAACTCCACGCATTTGTACGGTTCTCGCTCTTTCATAGATCACCTTACACCACAATTTTGCACTTGGGATACATTGAATATGACTAATAATATCTAATATCACTTTGCACAATTGATATTAGATACTATTAATCACATTCAATGTATTTAAGGAATGAATTGTCCATTTCCCCATTGCTCAACACTACTTTCAGCCTGCAGAGAGTGCACACTGGACAAGATAGCGTATCAAGTTTTTACTCCCGGTGAGCTGACAAATTTGAAAATAGAGATCAAAACTTTTGCGAAGGTGAATAAGTCTTATATTTTAGCCTTTGCAGTATTGTTTCACTTCAGAGGATCACGAATTCGAACCGGTAGACTTCTTGCCAACAGTGGATTGTGCGCAGATCAAGCTGACGTGCATTGGTGTAAACGCAAATATCGAGGTGAGAAATACACAATAAATTCATGCAAAATACTAGACTCAAAGCATTTTTGCAAATTTCGCCCCTTGTATACTTTGTTGTTTCCTGAAACGTTGCCACTACGGGGTTACCTAAGCAAGGGCACGTTTTCCATTTCAGTTTAACGAGGCTAACAACGGCGTTGTCTTGGATGGGGACGATGGAGTC
Organism: Pristionchus japonicus; assembly: GCA_900490845.1. Taxonomy (NCBI): domain Eukaryota; kingdom Metazoa; phylum Nematoda; class Chromadorea; order Rhabditida; family Neodiplogasteridae; genus Pristionchus; species Pristionchus japonicus. Next base: position 187,215 of record LS504387.1, on the reverse strand, counting down.
GTGGACAATAAGGCAACCACTGTACTGACATGCAACAACGATGAGTTTTGGACGCTGAACAATATCGTCATAGAAATCGTCCAGTGTGCGTATGTTCGTAAAATGTGAGAAGCTTTCAATGTCTAAGGCTCATAAATACAATTTTGAGGTAAAGTTCTGATCAATATTTTGTTGTAACTGTGCACCGCAGGTTTACCCATGTTGTCTAACACGATAAACACTGATTAGTTTCGCTAAACTTTCCGACATATTTGCAGATATGATTCGGCAAACAACTGAGCGTTCAGGTACGTTTCAGTGTCATCTAAGAACGTGCGAAAGTTCTACGTTGAATTGAAAGGATATCGCTAAAAAACAAATTGAGAAATTTTGAAAAAATACCTGTTCGAGTGGACAAAGTCGTCTGAAGCTGATGCTGCAGAGGGCGAGAAAGGAAGGGCGGACGGAAGGAACAACAACGCATTCAGACAAGAAATGGGTAGGGAACTGACAGCATAGCACGGGAGCGAGCAATCGTTCGGTTCTGATCAACCCATCCTTCCCTTCTTATTTGACATAGAAATGTGGGTCACAGAAGCTTTTTTCTGCACACCTTTGCAGTGTGATGGAGAGAAAGTGACCAAGAGTCACGTTAGCTCAAGAACGGTAAAAAATGGTCAGTTCTCTTCACTCGGTGTGAGCTATTGCATTGCCTGAGGAGTAGAGAGCATTTGAGTTGAAGATGGTAAAAGGATGGATCTACGCGCATTAGATCACTTTCTCTCCCCCGCAGCTCACTCGAACTGTGACCGTTCCGACAGCACGGATCTCCTCATCTTGCGCAATCTCTCACAAGGGCTAGAATTAGGGAGCGTGCAAAATGAATCTACGCTAACTTCTCGCGCTCAAATCTCCGATTTATCTCTGGTGTTCAAGCATATATGTGCTCAATCATCAACGTTGACCATTTTGTGCGCGAATTGAGTGAATCTTTAGCATTCTTCGTCCAATATCAGTAACTTGGATATCAGCAACGCAATTTCTGCGAGTTATCTGCCTTTGTCTCCTCATTCTCGGGTTTTTCAGATGATCAAGAGTTTATTGCTGCTTACCGCTTCCGTGCAATTAGCATGCGCCTGTCTCGCCACTTCGCCCGTTACAACACCGATCATACGTGAGTTCATCATCCTTCGACAGAATTCATACGCACACAATGTTGCGAAACAAGGATTGTTTTATGCCATGTCAAGCAATCGTGCGGCACAGTTTGAACCCTCGTGAAAGATTGTTTCATTAAAAAAGAGTATTTCAGCGTGCAAAGTGTGCACTTTGGACAAGATCGTGTACGCGCTTGCTGGTCGTGAGTCGAAAATATATAATTTCTTTTAAATAGCGAAGAAATTAATGAATTTGCATAACAAACATCGAATTCGTATTATTTTCATTACATGATAATTATTACAACATTTATTACGATTATTTCGGTCGACTTCGTTTTCGACGACGTTGAAATCATACCAACGGCGGACTGTGCTCTGCTCAAGTTGACATGCGTTGGTTTGAACGCAAATATTGAGGTGAGTTGTTTCTGTGTCGTAGGCATAAGTATTCTACTCCGGAGCCAAGTATCACTTATTCTCACTTGAGTCCGGTGTGCAGGCTTTTCATGGCATGTAGTATTGAATACTTCCTGAAGTTCCCAATTTTCAGTTTAACGGGGGCAATAATGGCGTCGTATTGGATGGAGACGACGGGATGGTCGATGGGGTGGCGGTAACTACGCTGACGTGCAATGATGATGAGTATTGGACGAAGGGCGGATACGTCATCACCGTCGTCCAGTGTGCGTATGTCGAGATGATGGGTTAATCTCAGATGAAATCTTCGTTCAGTATCGTTATTTAGTTAAGCTCCTTAGGAACATCAAAATCCCCTTCTATCGCCAAATTCTGAGCATCTTGTTGTGACTGTGAACCACAGGTTTTTGTTTCCGCTGTCTAACACGATAAATACCTGAATATTATCGCAAACACGTTCCATTTTTCAGCTGCTAAGAATGATCTAAAGTTATACTTGAGAGTACATCGCTCATTGCAACAACAAAAAGTGAAATTACGATGAAATACCTGTTCGAGTAGTCTCCGAGCGCAACCGCCTTCATCTGTATAGAAGCTGATGCCTCGGAGGAAGATGAAGGGTAGGCTGGAGCCACATCGCTTCGTCGTTTAGGCAAGAGCTGTCAGGAACTGAGAGCACGGGGGCAGATCATCTTACGGATCTGATCAGATCATCCATCCACGCATTTTTCGATTCGAAATATGGGTCGCTGCAACACCCCATTCCACACACCTTTGAAGTGTGATGGAGAAAAAGGGAGCCGCTCATTCTAATATTAAGCGACCACGAGTCACGGTAGCTCAAGAACGGAAAAAATGGATAGCACTCCTGACTCCGCGTGCTCTCTCACAGATAGAAGGTTAGAGAGCATGTAAGATTGAGAGAGATGAAAAATTGCTCGAAGAGCATTAGATCACTTTCTCCCACACAGCAGTGCTGAACTGTGACCCGATCCATTCTTGATCACGGTTGATTGTTTCATCTTCACTCATTTCGCCCACATATCTTTGTGCGTACTTCAAAACGTAGTTTACTTTCAGCTCGAATTCTCGAGGTTCTTCTGTAAAGATGTATAGCTTACTCATTATACTAGCGGGCTCAGTAACATATGTTGAAGCTTGTCTGCCCACCTCTCCCGTTACAGTTCCATCTCCAATCGTTGGTGAGTTAGAATTTATTTTTCAAAGGAGTTGGCCATTCAGCCTTGTCGACCTTAAAAGTAACCATATCGGTTTCCGGTATGCGATTACATTAGCAGAGCGCGAAATAAAATCGGCTTGATAGTTTGATCATCAACTGTAGACGAGCCCCAATGAGGCATGACAAGCGAATTGTTGGTCACGCGATCGTTCGACTGAAGATGAATCTTTTTTACTCAGGTTGTAAACAGTGTACGGTGGATCTCATAACTTACGCGGCCAACCCTAATGGCATGAATGGTGGGTCCGATTTTGTTTTAGATAAATAAATATGATGAATATTCAAATTCAGGCGCGAAACAATTCGACTACGTTGTAATCATCATCGATGGACCATGTGCTGAAATCATCTTCTCTTGCAGTGGGAAGAATGCGAATATTGAAGTGAGATAAAAATATCGTATTTTGGCTATTTTTCTGAGCGAAGTGGGTGGCTGCGAACGAAGTTAGTTATAAAAGAGTTAGTGCATGCACAAAAACCGGAAAGTTGAGAAGCGTCCCGCAGTAGGGTTCGATAAACGAGAAATACGCGATAAACGTGAAAATGCATTCCTTTCTTGACGAGAAATTTTGACCTAATCCGGAGTGTCTCAGACGCAACTCCGTCTAAATCATTCTCAGAAGTTATTCTCTAATTCAAAGCAGTTTGCTTACAAGGAACCTGAAATGACCTGAAATCGTCAAGGAAACCAATAAAGCCTAACTGATAGGGTTGCAGGCTATGTATCGATAATTCGGAATATATGCGATAATTCCGCAATATTCGATAATACCGCGTTTATGCGGTAATACCGCACGCAACTCTCTCATATTTGCATGGTATTTTTTCCCTAACTATCTGGCGCGAGAGAGTATGTAATACCGATACCGAAGACCGAAGTAATACCGAAAACTCTAATCGAAGCATTCCAGATGAACAACAAGGGCGGCGTCCTCTGGGATGCCGATGACGGGGAGATAGACGACAGAGTGCTCCTCTCACTGGTGTGCAATGCTGCTGGTACGGCCTATGAGTTCAGGGGCAGAGACATCACTAAAGCAGAGTGTGCCGCGCAGGACTAAAGTCGGCCTAAATCTTTCTCATTTGTACAGCTTGAGCTGTTGCTGTTATGAACCACAATATTAAGATGTCCAACACGTTAAATTTGTATCAATAATTAATTAGCTATGTTCTCAATTATACCTTTCGTTGTTGAACTCATGTAGATGAAGCCATAAGTATTATGACACAAAAAGTCCAGTGTTGCTTGGTTCTTTAATTTATGTAGGAGAAAATGCGCAGACGTCAGAATCTAGCTCTGTGTTATCTCGCCGCTCCTCAATTGGCCCGCTGAGAGTTGTTAGAGCAGCGCCGGAAAGAGATAGCTCTCATCTCTCCATGCTTTCCCAGCGCATCTCTAGACAGACTACTCAAGCAATCTGGCTGTATCATAGGTTATTTCATCTCATCCTGCGCGTTCTGCCTTGATTTCTAGTTTCATTGGACCACTGCTGAGGCAGCTTCAGATATTTCAACTCAATTGGCCCGCTGAGAGTTGTTAGAGCAGCGAGGGCCGGAAAGAGATAGCGGCGAAGAGGGAGAAGAGAAGAGAGGAGTATCACTCTCATCCCCATCTCTATTCTTGGAGAGAAGCGGAACTAATGGGCTTGGAGTAGGCTGAATGTTCCATTCCGTATTCAAACGATGTTATTGATTGCGTTTTCCGCTGTCTTTTTTCGATTTTTGAGTCGATTGAGTTTTAAAACTAATCGCGGGTTCTTCATTGCGTGAGTTCCTCATGTCAGGTTTTTGCTGGTTATTGCCACAAAACTCTACATCCAGGAGCGACAGATGTCTGATCTCTGACCTTTGATCTCTCTTGATCTTTGATCTCTCTTGATCCTTGATCTCGAATCTCCCATTCGCTCCTCCACCTACACAGCCATGAGCCGGCGGCATCGACGCTCCAAAGTGACGAGGTCAATATTTTTTTTAAATCCGCGAACAACTTCTAAATTGCAATTCGAAAGCACTCATCCTTTTGTAGAATGTCTGAAACTCAATCCGATAGCGAACATCCGATGAGAAACGATGAATATAAGAAGACTCAGAAACAAATCATAGTTTTGATTCTACAATCTTTGCTGTAGTGACACCCCGGAAACCTCAATTTTTGGCAGGTTTTGATTGATTTCCTCATAATTCCAGAGTCGTCAACCTCGTCAAGCGCATCATCGCCTTCTTCTTCTCGCACGTGGGGTTGTGTGCATTGGTGAGGATTCATTTTTATTGCCGGTTGGAGAAAACATAAATTCTGAAAATACTGCGAAATTCGTCTCCATCTCACTGTTCTGGGCTAATTTTTTTCTTGGCATCTGACCCTTATGCGATCAAAGAGCGAGTTACTGTCTTCGATTTCCATCCAGACTGTCTAAGAGAAAGTGTTTCCGTTTCGAATTCAGCGGCTTTTCCACTTCATCTCCCGACTTTTCGTTTCCCTATTCCTCATTCCCCCTCTCATGTCTTCTCTTTCCCTCAAATTTGTCAATCCGCGCCGGCCCATCACTCTCTTCTTTTCCCATGCTCTCTCATCGTTCTCTAACCAGCTCCCTCCCCACTCTCTCCCTTTCCCCTGCTCTCTCGTCTCCGTCTGCTCGTCTCCACTCTCCTCCTTTCCCTCACTCTCTCGCCCGGGTGGCAGTACATCCGGAGAGGATGCGCGAGGCCCCGAGGGAGTTGAGAGGAGCAGCCGAAGACAGAGATGGGCAAGGCAGATACACACACAACGAGATTTGGAATCGTCGCCCTGTCGAAATTTGAACTGGAAATGAAAAAAAGAGAAACGTAGCCCCGGCACACCAGAGCAGTAGGTAAAGACCAGTAGGGAGTTGAGTGGAGCCTGAGATTGGAATGAAACTCCACTAAAATATCAGTCCTGTAATCGGACTGTGATCTGGATTCGAAAACGTCACTCTCCCCCAAACACACATTCCCCATTCCAGGTGGTCGGATACGCTCTCCTCGGAGCGGTTGTGTTCAGAGCGGTCGAGGGCCCGCACGAGGACCGGATCCAGAGACAGGTTGGAACACTTAGGGAGTGAAATTGGGGTCAGCATTCGATCATTTCACAGACTCCTTCTACAAAGAAAAGACAGAAAATACTGAGCTAAAGTGTTGTTAGTAATTTCAACTTATTGATGGAAATCGCAAGCTGAATTAAGTGCTGGTGTTTCTGGAACATTTTGATGAGAGTGTAAAACACAACCGATCTGTGTGAGCCATACACGTCAATTTCAAACCTAATTGTTGATTAAATCACAAACAATCAACTGATTAGTTGACAAACGCACGTCAGCAGGCGCCAATTATGTTAATTTTTTGAGAAAAAAAATTAGCATTAAAAAATTAGCATTCAATTATTGTATTCAGGTCACCAACGCCCGTCAGCGTGCCGTTGACGTCGCGTGGAATGCGACGTTCCAAGTGAACAAACTGGATACGGATAAGTGGAAGAAGGCGGTGCACAAGCAGGTCTGTGTTTGTTGTCAGGGTGTGGTACCGTATCTGATGAGTACGGTGGGCTACTGTAGTTCTATACAGATAGATAGTGTAGGAATACGGTAAGGTACTGTAGCTAAAGGGATTCGGTAGTGGATTTGAGAAAACAAGCTCGATACGGACTAGTAGAAGAAGGCGGTGCACAAGCAGGTAATCTATATCTTAGGTTACTATAAAAAAGGTTACGGTAAGGGGTACGGTAGTCAAGGGATACTGTAGGATGCCACTACCGGTAAATGAGTGAAGGGATAAATGCCCGATGGAAGAAGGCTGTGCACAAAAAGGCTATATTACTGTATCATCAAGATTAGGTAGGAGTACGGTAGTGCACAGTAACTGATTGGATACGGAAGTCAATATGGATACGAGTAAACAAGCTCGCTACGGGAACCACGTGTAATAGCGTGTACAAGAAGGCAATCAATATTTTCACAGTAGGATACAGTATCACTTAGCTCGGTAATGCGCTACGGTAGCGGGCATCGCTACACTGCAGTGACTACAGTAGTGAGGGAAGAAAGCTCAACCGGAAATGCAAATCTTTAATTTGCAGGTCAAGATGTTCCAGAAGGAGTGCATGGTTGCGATCAGGTGTGTTTCATCTATTATATTAGACATGAACGAGCTCTAATTGTCGATGTCTTTCCGATCCCTCCCACAGAAAATACACTGAATTTAAAATTAGTACGAAAAGATACTCAAAAACGTAAAATAAACTTCTGCTAACAGACGGTCACTTGATCTCTCGAAAAAAAGGAAAGTGGCATAAGGTGCTGTGTGATCAGGTGTGTTTCATAGATTTTTTTCACTCTTGACCATTTAGTATTTCATTGACTACCGCTCAAACGGTTTAATTCATAAAAAAACCAAGAATTACATCTCTATTTTTCACCGGACGAATTTTGGGAATGAGTTGCGGAATGAGCGCACGGTGGCGGTCCGGTTGGATGCGTTTCATGCTTTCTATTTCGCAAGAAAAATACGAAAATATTCGATTTCTCCTGATATTCTCGTTATGAATAAAATGCCTAAATCTGTTAGACAAACCATCAGAGAAAATGCAACAAAATTTTCGATAAAACAAGTAATGACACTCGTAGTCTTGGAACAGATAATTTAGTAATCAGTAATCACTAGTTATCAATTATCCACCTATTTACTTCCAGACGCGGCTACGACGGGAAGGAGCTGGGCGTCAGTGCGCAGTGGACGTTCACTGGCGCCTTTCTGTATTCGCTGACAGTGATCACGACCATTGGTGAGTGGTATCAACATCACAGACTCTTTTGTGTATTAACTTCGGAGACTGGTGGATTGTGAAACTACGATTGCTGATTCTGCTTGCTCTGTGATCCCCAATCCTCCCAGGCTACGGCAACACCTCCGCCAAGACGTACTTCGGGAAGACGTTGACCATCCTTTATGCGATTGTCGGAATTCCGTTGATGCTGCTCTTCTTGACGAATATTGGTGAGAAAAATTAGCCCATCTGGTTTTGCGTGTGTTTCGTTCTTCTGGGAAAACTTTCGTTAGCTGAACGAATCTCCGTTTAAAGAATCAAAAATTTTAGGAGATGTAATGGCCAAGATCTTCCGTTTCCTCTACGCCCAGTCCATCCGGCTCAAGTTCCGCATCATCCTCTGGCACAAGAAGCGGAAGGTAAGATAATAGTTTGAGTATTGGCCATCGGATCTGCAGATTTTGTAGTTTGTAGTTTGATCTTGATCTTGATCTCTGATCGTTCCAGGCAGCTAAAATCCGCCGTGCCAACTCGCTCGTGTCTCGTCTCACCAGGGGAAGGATCAAGGCGGACTCGTCACAGGACTCTCTGGGTGAGAGGAGTTACTTAGTTCTAATTTCTCGTTCACTGATTATATCTTTCTCTGGAATGCTTCTCTCAAATATCAAACAATTATCAAAACTCTACTTCAAATAAAATCGCTGAAACATACTTGGCGGACCATTTCGCAAAAAAAACCGTGATATCCATTAGGATCCTTAGAATCGTGAGCCTTATCTTACGCATTTCAAAAGGCGCTAATTATGATTTCGTACTCATGTATGCAGTTCCCTCAGGCGGCGTGAACGACGTGGAGGATCTCCTCACCGCGCGAGTGCATCTAGAACGCATCAGTATCCCAATGAGCTGAAAGCGTCGCGAGAGAACCCGAAAAATCAATAATATTGTCGATTATGATTGCTTATTGGAATGCGCATACATAGTCAGCAACCTCTGGATTCCAAATCAACCAGGGCACAAAACGTGTTTTGAGGATACAATTTTAACTTGTCGATACGTATGCAGTTCCCTCAGGCGGCGTGAATGACGTGGAGGATCTCCTCACCGCGCGAGTGCATCTCGAGCAATTGGAAGTGCGGGAGAACGTGCAAGCGCAGCTCGATAGTATCAGAGTGCCGTTGACGCTGGTGAGTGGTGATAGTGTTTGCGTTGGTCAGAATTCCGAATCTGAACACTTTTATGGTGTGAAAAAAGATATTGTTTTATTTTATTCGAAAATCGTCGGACCAACTAACGAAACATTGGCGGAGTCTAACGAAAGTGCGTTCACTGAAACGTGAATGGAACACTAAAATTCACCAAAATATCAGTACCGAAACCTGTCCAGGTCGTTTTCACGATGCTCGCCTATCTCCTCGCCGGTGCTACGATCTTCTCGATCTGGGAGCAATGGACCTTCCTGGATAGCTTCTACTTCTGCTACATATCGCTCACGACGATAGGTACGGTAGTCCGATCGATAACTGACTTTGGGCAGTAGATCTATTGTAAAATAGATAATGTAGAGCTATTGGAAACTGACAGCCACGACTTCATACTACGGATGAAGTAAGGCTATCGTAAACTGACAGTAGTATATGTGCGATTACTGTAGAAGGTAATCGATAACTGTTTATTTTCTCAGGTTTCGGCGACAAATTCCCCGGCAACGCCGTCGGTAACGACAAGGACGCCCAGCTCAAGCTGGTCATAACTTCGGTGAGTGTACGGCAACGAGTGCAGGTCACGGTAGACATCGGGCCGATCGATAGTATAGATCGATAGATCGATAGATCACCTGGACTGTTAGGAATCGAGCATTTGATAAGTGTTTTTGAATTAGGAGAGGAAGGGCGAACAAAATAATATCAATGAGCGCGTAGACAACGGCTACTTGACTCCCCAAAAAATCTGAAGTTCATCTTACCAGATTTATCTGCTCTTCGGGATGGCCCTGCTCGCCATGTGCTTCAACCTCGCGCAGGAGGAGGTCCAGAACAAGACGAGGTTTGTGGAGTTTAGTGTTTGATTTTTCATCTCTGAATAACTGATCGTTGATCTTAGACTAGGGCATAGGAGGATATTCAAAATACGACCAGGTAGAGGAGTTGATATTCGGCCTTTTGATATTTGGGCTAAGTCTGGGGATCAGGAGGACGTCCAGAACAAGACCAGGTGAGGGGGTTGATCATTGATCTTTCATCTATTGGACTAGCCGAGCTCTGCTCGCTATGGGCAAGCCTGTTTAGGTTGAACTATCTCAAGATTGCTGTGTGATTTATTCTCCTAGCCAGGGACGTGGTTGAAGGCATTCTTTAGTGGAGGTGGTTGAAGGCGTTCTTTAGGCGAGGTGGTCAAATGGTTTCGCGCTCGAAGGGATCCGAACCACCTACCTTCTGTTCGCTAGACAGCCCCCTCACCACCTGCGCCACGAATTACGAGTAAAAATGAAATTCCGGCAATCCCTGGTCGTCGCATAACGGTGGCAAATGGTTTGGCGCTCGAGGGGATCTGAACCACCGACCTTCTGCTCGCTAGACAACCCCATTACCGCCTGCGCCACGAATTACGCATTAAAATGCACTTCCGTCAATCCCTGACCACGCCCTAAACTTGGCAAATGGTTTGGCGTTCGAGGGGATCTGAAACACCGACCTTCTGCTCGCTAGACAACCCCATTACCGCCTGCGCCACGAATTACGCATTAAAATGCACTTCCGTC
>LS504387.1:133043-149276 GCA_900490845.1 Pristionchus japonicus | reverse complement strand
GAGAGAGAGAGAGAGAGAGAGAGAGAGAGAGAGAGAGAGAGAGAGAGAGAGAGAGAGAGAGAGAGAGAGAGAGAGAGAGGTGAAAAATGAATTGGCGATTTCCCGTATTTTGAACTCCAATGGGATCGCGAAGAGATCAACGACCAAATGATCGCCTCCATATCAACAATATGCCACTTGTGGAATTCAGAAGTGCGTGGGAGGGCGCCTGTCCTCCATCCTTCCCCGACCCCCCAACCCGGTGTTAGGAAAATGTAATTCACAGAATGAGCTCAATATATTCCGCCTTATGCTTTGGCAAGTGCTCTGCAAGTGCCTTGAAATGCATTTTCTGAAGCGTTATATCGAATAAAGAGAACATTGCAAAACTTAAAGAACGTTAGAAAAGCTGTAATTGCAACGCAAACTTTCATTCAGAGAAAGCCTTATCCGTGTGTGAGCAGCGCTTCTCTCCGAACCTTCAAATGGTCAACACATTGAATTCAATGAGGCTTTTTCTTGTTGCCCCTGATGTAGCTTTCTTTTTCGCGTGAATCGATGTGATGGAATAACAACTCTTTTCAGCGAGGATAGAAATGACTGTTCTATGGGGAAAGTGGCTAGCCCAACATCTATTCTGACGCCATTCATTGATCAGACTTGCCAGAATATATCCACTTCCTCGTCGTTGTTTGGGGAGAAGAATTCGGAAAGCATGAGTTCCTCTCCTCAGTTCACACACTCTCTCACCGATCAGGAGGACAAGAGAGTGTGCAGAATGGAGAAAGTTTACTCTGGCTTTCCATGTCTTCTTGGGAGATGATCAACCACATTTTTGATATTTTCTGTTATTGCCAGGGGCCACTTAGCACGTGATCAGTATTCAGCCTATTCAAATTTTTGATTGGCGGAATGTTGTTTTGGCTCTTGCTGCTCCATTAAATTTGCGCTGTATTGGTCCCTTAATCTTCTATAAAAGCAGATTGAAAGCATCTGCGTAATATGTTTCGTTGCATTTATCACTCCCATGATTACATTTCTTTTTTCCGGTCGTCATGCTCTCAACTCGCTTCTTCACTGTGGCTCTTCTACTGTCCATCATCGCTCTGGGACATGCGGCAACTGTTCGGGAGGTTCGACAATGGGTGATCCGAGAGAGCTTACTTCCTGATTGAGACATAGCTCACGGTTTTTTTTGCATTGGATAGGCACCTAGAGACCTAGAGAGAGGGCGAAAAGAAACAGATTATTGCAGAAACGCCAGAGCGGCCTTGGACTGGGTCCCGTGGTGAATAATGTGACCAACCTTGCAGTCGGCATTACGGATGCTGTCGAGGAAGCAGGCTTGAGTGAGTGATTTGAGATTTGTGGCTCATTGGAATAAGGTGGGATGATATCATGGCCCAACTTATTAGTAGCGAATAATGTGACCAAGATTGCTGTCGGCATAACGGATGCTGTCGAGGAAGATACCTTGAGTGAGCGATTTCGAATTGTGACCTGTGAACTCATAGAAATATGAGGTCATTATATCATGGCCCTCTATATTCGAAAAAGCCCAGTTCTTTCTCTATGTGTTATTATTGTGACACGGATGTTGTTAATGACATTTATTCTGAGTGAACCTCAGAACTCGACCCAACATCAATGGCACCACCCGACACCGGATATCTCTATGCGAATAGTTTGATATGATTGTGTGATTTGCACCAGCGTAGTCATCGCACGGCGAAAATAAACTGATTGACGTAGAAACATCTTTAAGATTTACATTGTTTGATTCGACACCTGCAATTCTTCCGTTTCAGAGCTGCTTGCGCTCCCGCCTATGCTGGTTGGAGGCGTTTTCGGAGCTGGACGCTGAAATTGCATTCGTGCCGAAGATGTTCTATGTTCTCCATGTTAATCGATAATTATTTCTCTCATGTCTGAACTTATTCCAAGCGATTCTAACACTATGCCATTCTAACACCCTGTGGGTGCGCCTGAAACATTATTTTAATCAGCTGATTGATCGTAACCGATTGAGTGCGTTGTTACGACATCCTCTCGTGAGCTTGTATTCACAAAGAGAGCATTCGATGCATGTAAAAAGCCGTGTGATCTCAACGGAAGTGAAGTATGGGCGTTACGCGCGGCAGATAAAGAAGCACTAGCAATTACCCAGAGGAAAACGGAGAGAAGAATGTTGAGACTGAGATGGCAAGATAAATGGACGAATGAGCAATTGAGACGAACAACTGGAATCAGAGATTGGGTACAAGAAGCTGAGAGGAGAAAGTTGTATTGGGCAAGCAAGATACGTAAGATGAATGAAGATAGATGGGCTAAAAGGCTCACCTCATGGATTCCCTATGACTATGTGGATGAACGAGCACCGGGCCGGCCAAAAGAAAGATGGCGCAATGAAATTAAAAAGAATTGGGCCCCGACTGGTGGAGTATTGATAATGAAGAACGGTTTTCCCGCCTACCCTGATCAGCGCCTAGAAAGCGACACTGGTAAACTCATTCATTCATTCAATCAGCTGATTACAAATTGCAAAACAGAAAATCGATTTATTTTCATCTGTTTGATCCGTAGTTTTATTCGAAATGAGAAAAAGAGAAACTGCATTGAATCCTGTTGTTCATGAAAAATGGCGATGGCTTTTGTAAAACCAGAGAGCAAACACGTGGTAAGCTCAATCTGGGAACATTGTTTTGCTTCCTTGTCAACTTCCGATGTTCTGTTTCACGAACATTTCCCTTCTTTTTTTGTTTTCGAATGAAGACACGCTTTAACAGACACAGTATATCACTCTTGCCTTTCTTTTCTGCACTTGTCCTGATATTTTCACCATTTACAACATCAGATCAATGGTCTCGACTTGCTTCCTCGTCCTTCTCCTCTCTACTGCGATTGCAGCAGTGCCTAATCGAGAGGTAAATTCAATCTTTTCGAAATTCTCAAAATTCACGCCAGCCATTTTCAGAAGCGCGCTCTTCCTGGTCTACCCTCACTACCGAGTGAGGGAACACATTTTTCTCTCAATAGAACAATAGAAAACCTTTTCATTCGAAGGAATTTTCTAGTAAACTATGTGTAATCTAACATCAGGCCTTCCCGCCGGCCTGCCTGATGTCGGAAGTGCAGTCAGCGCAGTTACTGGCGCCGCAGGTTTCCTGTCTTCCATTCCGAATATCGTAAAACGCTAACTGACCACTCTATTTTTTGCTCCAAATACTCACTTTTATCTCGAACGCTCAAGATGAGAGTCAATTTGCAACGAATTGATGGGATAGACAAATATCAGTGCGTTCGCGTAAAACTCGCCACCCATCCGTACAGTAAAAAACGACACCATGGTTTTTTCACATATTCTGGTAGCCCTTGGTCTACCGAATCGATTTCTGTTTTGTTTTGTGCAGGGTGTCTTAACCGGCTTAGTTAATTAAGGTCAAACTTAGGCACTTCTTAGTAGTTTTCGAGCGTAAATCACACAAAAGTGAGCAAAATCTTCTGGAATTTTGGCCCCTGGGCTAAGTTTGACCTGTGGACACGAATGGCAATTTGGTTTTTCATGATTCATCAAATTTGCATAATGGTCAAAACTTCAACCTCATGGTTCTCGAAAACGACCTCTCTAGATTTTTGATATGCTGTAGTCCATGACTAGAGCTTTGCAACGCGCCCAAGAACGACCTTTTTGAGCGTTGGCTTGGGCACTAAATTATTTAAGAACGGTGAGTGTATAATCGAGGTAAACCTAGTTCCTCCCTCATTTCACTCTCATTCGTCTCATTTCACCCCTCTCGCCGCACCCGCGCGGTGTGAAATGAGAGGAATAAGAGGGAAATGGGTTAACTCTCGGTTAGATTCTTAGCTTCCTTAAAGGATTTAGTGACCAAGCCAACGCTCAAAAAAGTCGTTCTTGGGCGCGTTGCAAAGCTCTAGTCATGGATTACAACATATCAAAAATCTAGAGAGGTGTTCGGCTTCGTTTTCGAGAACCATGAGGTTGAAGTTTTGACCAATATGCAAATTTGATGAATCATGAAAAACCAAATTGACATTCGTGTCCACAGGTCAAACTTAGCCCAGGGGCCAAAATTCCAGAAGATTCTACTCACTTTTGTGTGATTTACGCTCGAAAACTACTAAGAAGTGCCTAAGTTTGACCTTAATTAACTAAGCCGGTTAAGACACCCTGCACAAAACAAAACAGAAATCGATTCGGTAGACCAAGGGCTACCAGAATATGTGAAAAAACCGAGGCGTCGTTTTTTACTGTACGGATTTTGACTGGAAGTGGCGATTCTTACGCGAACGCACTGATATACTATTCACAATAAGGTTACCGATTAGAATTCGAAGTATTCGAATGACCAAAAATTCGAATTCGAATCGGGAACTCTCATTCACAGGAAACGCCGTCAACGCAGCCTCCTCTCTCGCCAGCGGTCTGGCTAACGCTGCTGGAGGAGGTGGACTGCAGCAGCAGTTGATTGACGGACTGATTGGGCAGTTTGTGAATGGACCAGTCAATGGAATCGCCGGCTTCATAATGTCGCTGTTCGTCAAGCCGATTACTGGTGAGGTTATCTTACTTCTGAACTTTTTTTGGGGATTTCTTGAAAAAGTTAGATGGAAAGCACACACCTTCACGAATTGATGCCTATGTTCATGACGACCGGGAAGAGAAACCGTTTTCCCGATGATGTTCGTAATGAAACAGACGATTCCAGATTTCCTGCAAGGCGCGCTTGGAGGTGGTATCAAGGCTGCCTTTGATGTTACAAGTGGGCAACTTTTGTGTTTCTTATCTGCATACAAATATTCAGTACTTCTCTAGTTCTCCTGAATATCTTACTAGTAATGAGTGTACCTCTACAATTTTTCTGGAGAACAAGAGAAGCCCCAATTGCTTCAGGCATCCTCGGCTCTCTTGGAGGCAGTGGTGGCGGTCTTGAAGCACTGACCGGGATGCTCCCACACTGAAGAGGGGAGACAATCGAGATTGAATTTTCATTTATCGACATTTATCGATAAACACCGCTTGCAAATCAAAGTTGTAAATATGAATAATGGACTTTCGGTCCCCGAAGAACTTAAGCAATGCACTGCTTCTTTCGATGAACATGATATTTTTGTTTTGTTGTATTTTTGTTGTTGTCATGCCGCGATTTCTCGGTACCAGCTCTTGCCCAGCTACAATAACAGCGAAGGAGGCAGTAAATGTGATCTCTAGCCAGCATGAAACTTCTGGTAATCCGATTGCTCTGCTCTCACTGTTTTGGCCCTTGTTTCTTTGTTTTTTCCTGTTCTGCCGAAACATCGCCACCTGTTCCCCTACAAAATTTGCCTAGCGCTTGACCGTATCGCCGCCACTTTTGATGGCTAGTGATTTGTAGAAACCAGATAGAATGTTTCTAGCTCTAAACTATGTCTTCTGTCCACCTCATCTTCTTTCTTCTCCTCGCCACAATCGCTATGAATACAGCCGCTCTCAATAGAGAGGTTAGTGCCATAGATCGTCGAATGATTTGACCACTGATTGCTATTTAGGAATCTTCGCCTCCTTTTTTTCACTAGCAGTTTTTTTACTTTCTAGTTCTCAACCTAGCTTGCAGAAGCGTGAATTCGACGTTGCGAGTGGGCCAGAAGCAGCGAAGGCCGTTGCTGCATCGAACGAAGGCAGCGGTACGGATGCCCATATCACAATAGCAAGATCTAGCTGCATTTTCTGTTCTGGTCGCTGAATTTTCAAGAAAATGACTATTGTGAAATAAATTCGTTCTGAAAGCTATGATTTTATTGAAAAAACTTGATTCGGACGGTTGATCAAATTTTTTTCATGCTATTCGTAATGTGTAATTGAAAGCTTGGCGAGACGAGTGCTAGCACGACAGTCATTGCGGATTTTGTTTGTTGCAACATTGACCAGAAAATACGTGTTCTATATCCTTGAAATTTATGTCTTGCAAGATATGTAGAAGCACCTATCCGTGAGGTTCTTTGATGAATGGCTTGACCAGAGGCAATGCGTATTGCAAAAAAAGAGTTGAAACGTTCCAACACAGAAGAGTCAACTGGGTAACCTTTGACCGGAGGATGGTATCGTTAAGTAAGCATGGCACGAATAACTTATCGCTACGAAGGAGAAAATCTAATGAGATGCTTCCGTGCTGAGGAGTCCTGAATGAACCACACCGAACGAACTTTCCTTTATTCTTTAAATTCGTTGAGAATGCATGCAAATAATAGCAGCGCAAAATGCACTGAAATATGATGACCATGAGAATGCACTTCCCGTCTTTTACAGATTTCCTCATTCAATTGGGTTGCCCAATTCCGCTGAGCACACACTGTGAAATTCAATGCATGTTCCGTTGCCTCGTCTCGTAACAGATTATTCAAATTTCTCATCACGTGCTATGTCGTGTCATGAAAATAGCGGAAGTAACTTGGTTCCGAACTGAAGATCGCAATAGAAACTCGGCACTTCTGTACTTTTTGCCCAGCCATTCTCAATAGGGTAGTCTATCCCTACCATTCTCGTTCCCCGCATCACTTCTCAAGCAGAGCGGTCATTGAGAGGGAGACCCTGAGCCAAAAAGTACAGATGTTCCAGAAACTTTCCTGCAGTGAGCGCTGCTAAAAATGATGCTGTGAAATAGACTGTTCTGATTGAGAATGATAGAAATCTTTATCTTTAGACAACATCAACTGTTACACAGAAACAGTCGATCCCTTGTGATCCTGCTGATAAATAATCTTACAATAAAACGGACAAAGATCCTGCAACGAAGGAGGAAGTGAATGAAGTCACGAATGGATGTCACGAGGCGTGTATTTGGGGCAATGCTCACAGTATTCAGATTCGACAAAATGTTTCCTGGTTTGTTTCAATATATAACCGCAAAAGAGACTGGAGGAAGTATCACGTCTCAGTCTCTTCTTCTTCAGAAGTTTCGTTCACTACAAAGCCCGATTCCAGATGCCTTCAGTGCGCTTTTGGCCCATCCTCTTTGTTGCAACCTTCGCATTGACTGCAGCAGCCCCGAGCCGTGAGGTTAGCAATGCGAGATTGTTGCTCCAAAAGTGAGTTACCTAGTTATGACGCAAACCATTATAGAAGCGCCAACTCGGCAACTTGCTTGGAGGCCTCGGAGGCACACTTGGGGGTGTAACGGACGGAGTGACCGGGGCTCTGACTGGCACTCTTGGAAGCGTCACTGGCATTGCGGGAAATTTGCTTGGTAGAGTTCAAACACCGTCTATTCTTCTTTTACAAAGCTGGTCGTCACATTGACTGATAGGACTTTTTACCTTTCCGATTGCAATTGATTTGCGGAACCTGTTACCTGTGCTTCCAGGTGGTCTTGGCAACGGCGCTGTGGGAGGCCTTCTTGGCGGTCTGGGAGGAGCCGGAAATGCTGGCGGGGACATAATCAGCACTCTGCTCAACATCATCTTGGGTGAGTTAGCGAGGCTTCGACTTGCTCTGACGACTTTTGCTCGAAATGGAGACCTCAAGTTGTCATAAACAATGGAAATTTCAGGACTGATCAGCGGGCTCACTCGCGGACTGGGAAAATAACACGGACGAGGCTTTCATTATTCATACCTTGCGATAAAATCATTCTCGAAGCTACTTCTGGAACTGAATTCACACTGTAAAAATAGTCTGGAATGACTCATCATAAAAAAACAGAGACGCGTTCCTTTCTAGCTTCGATTCTCCCGCTCTTCTCTCACCGGCCAAGTGGTCTAGTGGTATGATTCTCGCTTTGGGTGCGAGAGGTCCCGGTTTCGATCACCGGCTTGGCCCTAATATTTTGCTCCATTTTCGGCGTTCGATTGGTTTTTTGAAAAATAAGATGAAACGTTGCGCAGTGTATGCTATAAAATACTATGAAACGATGAGACTGAAAAATGTCAAAATTGAATGAAAAGAGCAAAAGTATTTTGGAGGTATGGGGAATTGAACCCCAGCCCTCTCGCATGCTAAGCGAGCGCTCTACCACTGAGCTATACCCCCGATGTGCTCACTACATCTTCGTCGCATTATTAGGGCGAGCTCAAACGACTCACGAGCTTCGATTTAAACTCTAATAATTACTTATCTAAATTTTGCTATCACTCACAAGAATAACTGTGACGTAACTAATATCAAGGTATGAGGGGGTGCACCAGCATGGGTGCACAAAATGCGCAAAATTCAGGTGATCATTCACCCCAAGTTTCATCCCGATTGTTTTCAAACTCGACGAGAAAAATCACTTTTTCTCCTATTTAATATTGCAGCTCATCCGGGAGTTATGGTAGAACACTTTTTTATTTCATAAATCAGTAGACAAGGATGCCACCTCGCTTCCATTAAAAAATGAAGGCAAATTTGTGTTACATTTCTGGAGAATTTTAATAAAAACCACGAAAAACTTCAAATAAAATCAGTTCTCGATCAGTTCACGAATGTTCGAATTATCGAGAACTGACTTTTTGAAAATTACCCAACAGAAGGAAAATACTTTCAATAGGCACATTAGAGTCAGTGATTCCTACATACATTCACAGCCTAGAAGAAAAGCATAGACTGTATTGCGTTGTCGAGCTGTAGCCTTTGTTCACTATTGAATACGGTAATTTGACCTATCGAGAACTGATTTTATTTGAAGTTTTTCGTGGTTTTTATTAAAATTCTCCAAAAATGTAACACAAATTTGCCTTCATTTTTTAATGGAAGCTAGGTGGCATCCTTGTCTACTGATTTATGAAATAAAAAAGTGTTCTACCATAACTCCCGGATGAGCTGCAATATTAAATAGGAGAAAAAGTGATTTTTCTCGTCGAGTTTGAAAGCAATCGGGATGAAACTTGGGGTGAATGATCACCTGAATTTTGCGCATTTTATGCACTCATGCTGGTTTGAAACTATTGCGAAATCGCAAAGTCGGTTGGGTTATGTTTCACTGAAACATACATTACCACTCATCGAAAAGTGACCCAGGTGATTCCAAAAGCTGTAGGTGGGCTACACTCGGTGAGTACTACCTGCACACCAGTTTTGGACCAGATCGATTTTTTCCACTTTGCCAAGATTATTTTCACTTTTTCAAAAATTGTCTTTTAAAGGGGGCTTCCCAGCAATATTTTCGTACATAAACTGGCAACGTGGAGCTATAGGGACTGATTACCCGATCACGTTTCACGCTATCCGAAGTTTCAAAGATGCCCCTAAAGCTCACAGCGTATTTTTAAAGTTTGACTGATGAAGCAGGCAAGATCGAGGTAAGAGGCGGTAGAGTACGGTACTTCTCTCGTATCGACTGATTGGGATAAATATTCGAAAAATTGGGAGAGTACGCTGGCAATAGATGAAGGGCACCGGGGGGAATCGAACCAGCGACTGCTAGATCGCAAGGCGATCCCACAACCTCTAGGCTATGGGTCAGTTGCGGGGCAAAGATTGTAGAGACTACATCTCTCGAGCTGAGATGTCTCGCTATTATCGCGAGAGGATTCTGGTAACACACAAAATAAGAAGGATCAATATTTATTCATGAATATCGTTAGTCATACATTTCAGACCATCTAGCAGAAGAAAGATC
Source organism: Pristionchus japonicus (assembly GCA_900490845.1). Lineage (NCBI taxonomy): Eukaryota > Metazoa > Nematoda > Chromadorea > Rhabditida > Neodiplogasteridae > Pristionchus > Pristionchus japonicus. Next base: position 139,704 of record LS504387.1, on the reverse strand, counting down.
AGATAACATTAGCCACGCTACATAATTTATGAGAATGAGTTTGGTTATAAAGCCGTTCCCGCAAATGGTTCCAATTATCGTCCATTTGTCATAATCTCCTTGCACCACTAAATAATTATCGATCTTTCTTGTTTACATGTTTTCATGAACTTCATTGTGTTGTTTTTCAATCATTTCGAGCTATTCTTTCAGTTATCGACATTTCCTTTCCGGATTTCCCGGAATTTGACGAGGCGATGGAGGCAGTTATCTGACCTACCATGAGTTCTAGGCTACTGTATTCCACCAGCAGATCAATCGATAATATGTAGTTGATCGCATACCGATGCTCCCAGCTTGTATCCATTCGATGCTATCGCTGCAGTTTGCCAATGACTGAACATAAGCTGTAGGCTACCATACAGTAACCAATCTACCGTAATCCATGATCACGTTCCTGGTCTACAGAATCCACTCAGTAATAGGCATACCAGATGAATTTCAGGCAGCTAGACTTCTATTCGATGGATAATGCAGTGCCCAAGACGGACAAGATTGTATGTTTCACTCAATCGATTAATATCTACTATGCAGATCCTTTCGATACGGTGCCTATCGATCTTTCGTGGCAACCATCCTTCACATGTGCTCAAACCAACGACGGTTCCCATCTCCATTGTAAGTGCACAACAAATTAGAGGAAATTTGTTTATCGAACTTGAAATTTTATTTACAAACTTCCGACTACTACCCCTCAATACAGAGGAGCTCGCCGGGCTACCGTACTCCTACCCCATCCTATCGCCCCCACCCACTCCCTTCTCTGCTCCTCTTGTCCCTTCGTCGTCGTCTCTTCTCGGCCGCACGCCCGCCGATCGTCCTCTTCCCGTCCTCCGCAGTTCTACAAGAAAGAAAACGTTAGTTTATATTTCACTTCATTTTCATTGCATGATAATTTTCACTGTGATTGACGCATACCATCCCGATTTATCAATGTTTCAACCCCTCTGAGATGAAGAAGGACCCCAACTGGAGCCCGCCCGTTATTATTACATTTCTTTTCAAGTTGTTATTTCAAAGCTTATAAATTATTAAGCTCTCACTTGTCGAGCAATGCCAGCAATTGGTCCGCTCAACGAATTAACTAATTAATTAATCACTTAATCAGGGTGGTGGCAATAGTGATTGCTGGCCCTGAAGCGGTCACGATTCATTTTTACGTAAGACACAAGCCATAATTTCAATCCTGCCCCTAATCAATGCCGCAATCGTTTGCCATCCCTAGTGGCAGCTAACTGCACGTAACTGTTCGTGTTTCACGACTTCTACAACACCTCCCCGACGTATTTACGCATCCTTCCCATCCTTTTATCAATTTCACTCACCGACTATAGTTCCTTCCGATGTTGCCGACCGTCGTGAACTCGGGTACGTTCTTGAAGTAGGAGACCTTCACGGCCACGGGCTGGATCTGCAAATCACAAACCCATAAAGAGCGATCATAAAACACGAAGGTTGTGAAACTGTGTTTTTTTAACCCTCACCCTGTCCGTATTCTGCCAGTTGACGTCGAATCGCACCTTCGTGATCAGGCACTGGTGCGACTGAAGGAGAATTTGGTATTATTATTATCTACTTTAAAGCATTTAAAAAATATATAAATAAACAACAATTTTCACCTTGGGTTGACGACGCCCTGCGACCACTCCTTGTATACGCACTGGCCCCATCCATCCTCGCCGTCCGGAATCTCACTGCAATTATGGCTATCAAACATCTTCCTGACTTGGAGCGTCTAAACTCGAGAACATTTTCTTTTACTGAAACATACGGTTGGACATAATTCAGGGGAATTCTCTTCTCATCTCCATAGTCCACTGAATCCGCATCCACCCTGTTATTTCTAACCAGGCGCGTCTAGAACGCGTTCTTTAGACATAAAACTCACGGCTGGACCCATCTCTTGGGGAACTGTCATCCCTTCCTCTTCATCTCCTCCTCCCACTCCTTCTCTGTGTCATCGTCCTCGAAGACGCGGATCGGCGCCGACGCGCGCATGCCTAATTAATTTATTTATTAATTAAAAGTTCAAAGAAACCCGAGCGACATTTAAAACAGAGACAAACATCTCTACCGTCGCCGAAGCCTCACAACTGAATGGTTTATAATTTATAATTAATTAACTAATTAATTGAACAATGAATTTAGCATGAAAGGACACGAAACAGCGTGATAACGAACTTACTTGAGCGAGAATCTCGAAGAGAAATTTACCCTCCGCATTGACGTCGTAATAACCGAAGAAGCGCATCATCTTGGCCGGCATTTTAGCCTATAAATGAAAGTTTGAGACAACATAATATTACTTGGAAGGAGAACAAAGCGACATAGCGAAACAGAGGGAAACCGAGCGAAAGAACAGAGCAATAAAACCATCAAACGAACGACACGGGCTGGATTGTGTCCAACCGAGTCTCAGAGCTCACATACGATCGCCACTCTTAATTATTGCTTCTAACAGACTAGTAATCCTTTGTATAATGAAAACGAGGACATAAACAGAGTAAAATGTGCATAGCGCTGAGCTTTTCTCCTATGTGCATTCGCGTTTAATCAGTTTCTTGCCCAATTCGATAGTTCAAAGGCACAATTTTAACCAAACGGCACCTGTTCAATCAAGAAGCGCTCAACTGCAAGACATAACAGACAAATGGGAGGCTGGAAGTGCTGGAAAACTAAGTGAAACCAGAGAACATCGCGACAACATCCAAAAACGTCAAAGTTTGAGTGGATTAGCTATAACAGCTATGCTCACAAGGTGCTGCATGAGTCGGGTAATCATTCAAGAGAACATTTAACAGGAAATATAAATGAGAATACAAGTAAAACACGGAAATCGATAAATATGCCAGGCGAAATGCCAACTTGTGCAGAATCGCCGCAAATAGACTAACGAGATACGGTTTCCGATTGTTGAATTCGGCATTTCTGTGCAAGAGTCGGCAATTTGCATTGCTGTCAAGCCCCCTTTAACTGCTAGAATCAATCCCTGAAATCATTTATCTATATACATCACGATTCTTCATATTCTCGCCTGGTTATCAGAAACTCTGGAGGATCTCACCGGCGATTTGTGAAAGTAGCTCGAAGTAGCTACGCCGTCTCATTGCGGCGCTGACTTATCTCATGGCAAACGTCTTCATCCTATTCGTTGGGCCTAAACGAAGTACAAAAGGGTCATGCAATCTGTGGAGATGTTCTCTTATTGCTATTTGCACGCAAGGAGCGTTCCTTTCTAGCGCTCACTCTTCCGATCTTCTCTCACCGGCCAAGTGGTCTAGTGGTATGATTCTCGCTTTGGGTGCGAGAGGTCCCGGTTTCGATCACCGGCTTGGCCCTAACTTTTGCTCCGTTTTCGGCGTTCGATTGGTGTTTTGAAAAATAAGATGAAACGCAGTGTATGAAACGATGAGAACAAAAAATTTCAAAATTGAAAGAAAAGAGCAAAAAGATTTTGGAGGTATGGGGAATTGAACCCCAGCCCTCTCGCATGCTAAGCGAGCGCTCTACCACTGAGCTATACCCCCGACGTGATCACTTCACGTTCATCGCATTATTACCTCGAGCTCAAGCGACTCACGAACTACAGCATTGGTTCATAATTTATCCATTCAGCGCAAAGAAAACAGAGACGTGACTAAAATCAAAGTATGCAGATCAAACATCGTAACAACACAACTCAGACCCATGACCCTGACCCTTTTTCAACCTTTCGGCGTTGTCATGAAGTCTCAAAAACAGAAACTGGTTCGATCATTTGAACGATCTTGTTTCGCGCGCTGACACGACAGACTCTGGCGTGACACACTAACCGCGACGCTTTTAAAATTGGAGATTCAATCAACCTTACTTTTTTCAAATAATCACCGTCACAATCCATAAAAAAATGCCTATCGACTTCCTCAATCTTCCTCTGAGTGCAAGAGAACGAGTCTGCTCCTTCTTGGACTGTGAAACGACAGTACGGATGAGACAGGTTGCAAACTTTTCCTGTTTGATAGTTCAATCAATTGTCTCCATAGATCAGCCAGTTAGTCAAGGAAACAGTGGATGCCTATATCTTGCGAACGCAAACGGGTGATGTCAAACTTTTTCATTGGATATTGGGGTCAGTCGAGTGTCTTATCTGGGTGACAAATAGAGTTTGATAAACGGTCGTAGTCTCTTCATTTCGCACTTTCTCTCACCGGATGAAGAGGCAAGAGAGTGGGCAAAATGAAGAAGCTGCGACTCGTATATCGAACTCTAGTGATAACCAAGCAAATTTCAAGGTTATGGAACTGAAGATGGATATTTACTTGTCACATTTTTGGGATTGTAAAATGTGGAGGAACTGTATCAATTCAGCAATGAAGAGACTTTCGATCAGAGGTTCCATCTATACTTACGAGCCTACTCCGCATGTTCAGCCTGCTATTATTGTTAGTTTAAATACGCAATTATTATTAAATCAAAATGATAAAATTAATTATCTTTCAGATTCTGTCTGTCACCATGAGTATTACCGACATGAGATTCCTGCTTGCGTATTTGAAGCCTCTAATTCGAAACTTGGAGATTGATGAGCTTTCAATTTACACTGATGCGCATGGAATAGTCCCCATGTATGCAGACTTTTTAGGCGGAAAACAAATCAAGCAAGTAGAAATCGACTCTGACAATATTGATGATTCGTAAGTTTTTTTCGAACTAAAGACGTAATGAATCGAATTGAGAACACCATGCCTTGCGTTGATCGCTCAGCTAAAACCTGATAAGGTGACTTTTTCTTCTAGGAATCCTGGAAATCTAAGAAGAGGTTGGAAAATGGGATTCTGCTGTAAAATAATAAACTATTAAGATTGTGTTGACTTTTTGCTGCGTGTTGCAGACATCGTTGAATGCATGAAATGCATTGTCATTTCTCCTGAGAACCACGAAGATGAAGATGCATCTTCTCAACCAGACGAGGTTTCATTGGTCATCTCACTATTCAGTCGAAAATGCGAAATGCTCCACTTAATGGTACATTGTCCATCTACCAACATCTCTCCTTCAGATGTTGAAAAGCTGATCAAGGTAAATCATGAGTTTGCGGATCTTCCGGATTTTTGGCCCCACCTACTCCAACAGAGTATTCCCCGCAGTTCTCATTCAATGCACTCCTTGCATGTTATTGGAGCAGTAGAGCGTGGCTAAATTCCAGGAAAGTTTGCTTTCATAAATTCACACATGCTTTCAGTTCGTCCATTATTCCGACAAGATTCTCTACTTTCACTGTTCTTCCAAAGTAGGCATGCGGGGGCAGATTGGAAGTTACAAAGTAGGGTCCGGTACATCTCATGTCGAGGTTGCGCATTTGGATCGGGCATACTTCAGAAATGACTAGGGAAGATCTTTTAGATATGATGAGATCGATATTTTCAATTTCATATTAATATTTGTTGTTTTTCTAATTTCCTGTTTTTCTCTCGATAAAATATTGTTTGTGCTAGCAGTCTGATACTCGACTTCGACGTTTTCTGAGTCGATTTACTGTGATTGAAGATTTTATTCTGCCAACTTGATACAGAAATTATAGACTGATAAAAGCGAGACCGTTTCATTTTATATTTGCTGTTTGTTGATGTTTCATCTTTGTTATCTGAGCTATCTATTTCGTTACACTGCGAGACCACCATTGTCTATTGTCGGTTCTATTGCCAGTTTGCGCCCACCGACATCAACCACGCCGGAGCCCTACGAGCAATGATCGGAGAGTGAAAACCAATCATTGCCAATTGCAACGTATGTGTTTGACCTGTTGATATTTGCGAGTTGGGCTCTTCTGGAAGGATCTGGTTCTACTGAATCGCATTCTCTATGAGCATTCCTTTTTAGCGCTCATCCTCCCGCTCTTCTCTCACCGGCCAAGTGGTCTAGTGGTATGATTCTCGCTTTGGGTGCGAGAGGTCCCGGTTTCGATCACCGGCTTGGCCCTAATCTTTTGCGATATTTTAGGTTCAATTTCTGTTTTGAAACCTCAAAATTGCATTTATCTTCGTGTTGTTGATAAGAAATGGAAACATCATGAGTAAGTAATTGAAAAAAAATTGTCCGTAGTGGAAACAGGGGTGGAAATTTGAATGATCGGCTTGAGGAACTCGTGCGTTGCGACGGAAGTAAAAATTTTTTTTTTCAGTTTATGACAGAATAAAAACAAAAAATCAAAGCAAAGAACAAAACAAGGAAGCAGTCGCGTGAGCCAGGTGACGCCAGGATGATTCGAAAACGTTACAAATAAATTTTCAAAAAAAATTATTGAAAATTTGCCAATCAACTCCTCGGTATTTCTTATTGTTGTGTCGCGAAGGGAAAAAATAATAAGGCGAAAGCGAGAAACAAGTTGTGATATTCAATATTTTTGTTGTCAAACGAGGTCATCTTGAACAAAACACGCTGTCATATGAGCCCGTTTGCGTAAGAGTCGAACAAATTGACCAGGGTCTGGCACAATGAAAAAGTTGAGACCTCAAGAGATACTGTTTTTGGTAGGCTAGGGGGCAACGAAAACATAACTCAAAATCTCATTGCTCAAAAATCAATAACGGGCTCGGTATGAGGACCCCAAAATAGGCTAATTTAGCGGTTTTCATGGAATATC
>LS504387.1:65391-130829 GCA_900490845.1 Pristionchus japonicus | reverse complement strand
TCTGGTTCTCGAGATATTCCATGAAAACCGCTAAATTAGCCTATTTTGGGGTCCTCATACCGAGCCCGTTATTGATTTTTGAGCAATGAGATTTTGAGTTATGTTTTCGTTGCCCCCTAGCCTACCAAAAACAGTATCTCTTGAGGTCTCAACTTTTTCATTGTGCCAGACGTTGTCCGACTCTTACGCAAACGGGCTCATATCGAATTGATACTTTTTATGGAGATACCTGTCCAAACCAAGTACAACGAAGATTACGTTGTGCAAGGGTCTTCGGGCAAATGAATCGTCCGCTTGCGATATAACTTTATGTCGATATTGCATGAAATCATCGAAAATACGTCATAAAGCCAGTCTGAATCCGAAATTGTTTTGCCAAAATCCAAGCATCTGTATATGTCACACTGTTTTGGCGTTGATCATGATTTGCATAGTTTCCTATTTTGTCGAATTTCCTTGTTTCGAGGTGCCTATAAATCCTCGAACTACCGCATGGATGGGCGTCAACTTCAGCTTGCAATGGCCTCGACTCGCTTCTCCCTTCTTTTCCTTGTCTCGACTTTCGCAATGGTTGCCTCCGCTCCCGATCGCCAGGTTTGGGATGCCGGTTAGGCGAACGCAGGGCTCCTTATCGATTGCTCCTTCCAAAGCAAACCTCTGATGAGATTGCAGAAGCGCCAGCTTGGAGATCTTGGAGGTCTCACCGGAGGTCTTGGAGAACTCACGAGTGGTCTCACAGGAGGCCTTGGCGGTCTGGGCGGGCTCACCGGTGGTCTCACCGGAGGCCTGACCGGCGGCCCTGGCGGCTTGACTGGAGGTCTCGGTGGCATACTCAGTTTGGTCATGGGTAAGTACTGATCGGTTCGCCTCCAGCTACGGATGTTTGTTCCAGGCCTCCTCAGCCCGATTCTGGGCATTCTTGGTGGTCTTACTGGTGGTCTCGGCCGCTAACTCGCATGCGTCAGCCAATAAACATCGATGCGATTATACACTATCGTCCTGATCTATTTCTCTTGATAAACTCTTTTGGTGATCAATGGTTCCGAAACATTAGCAACTCGATACAGACACTGCACAGCGTGTCAGAGAGGGGAGATAATCCAATTATCACGTCCGACCATTCTTCATGATCGCCGAGCGATGCACGGTGAAATTGAGAAAGGAATGAGAGAAGCGAATTAGAAATATTTGTGAAGCATATAAAATGCCTTGCTGATAAACATGAAATATCACGCCTCTCACCTAAGAATCAATTCATACTGGCCGAATTTTGTCAGCGAGTGAAATTTCGATGTCCGGATTTCGCCGGATTTGGGCCTTCCTAGACCCATCTAGACACCCTGTGAAAGGAATAGTGCCAGGAGTCATGCATGGATGAGCTGCAGCATCTGTTTCATGCAGCCTGCCAACTTCAAAGTCTTGTTTCTACCCTTCAACGTAGTCCAACGAAAATACTTTCTTGTATAAACTAGGCCTCTTTTTCGATGCTCTATCGACCTGAACAAACTAGAAGTCGATATCTTGTCTTAGAACACCACTACAAACAATGAGGCATAAACTGAAAACCGCTCGAAAAACCACGATTTTTATTGCTCTGGTGTGTAGAGCTCTTCAAGGGCTTTTGAATGATAGGTCTACAGTCGGTGACAAAAGTCACCGGACACTTTTTTTTCATCTGTAACTCTCGAACCAGAGCAGATATCGAGCTAATTTCGGTGCTATTGCACAGATAATCTATTAAAGACTACGACGTGTATATTGCGAATTCTCGGGAGAAAATCAATAATTGCCTAGTGATGACGTAACCAACATGTACTTTTTCGAAAATTCATTATTCTTTGGAGGATTTTTTTCGACTCACTAAACTTTTTGTGCATGGACACCAGTCCAAGGACAACACAGGAAAAAAGTTTCGAGTTGCTGCGACCACTCTCCGTGGCTGCAGAAATTCAGCAAATTTGAGGATGATAATTCAGAACTCTGCTGCTAGTGGTGCTAGAACCTTGTTCTACGGCATAAAATGATTCTAATAGTGAGTGCTGGCGATCCTGAAAGTATGGTAGCATTGGCCCTCCATTTGACTTTCTAAGTCCGAAAAGTCACTTTTTCACATGACCCTATTTTGAGAGTTCACCATTCCAAGGGTGATTTTTGCAAATTCGTGGTTCCGGTGCAGGAGTGTTTCAACACCACTCAATAAACGATGCTGAACTTTTGGGAGCGTTTACATTACTTTCCGAGTCGTGACGAATTGTTTACGAAGGCATACTCCCGCAAAGAATTCATGCTCCACCCATGGTCTCGAGGAAACCAATATTTGTAACTTTAGTTTTAGATGAGATACAGTACTGAGATTTCTCACACATTATGAGGGTGATGTGTGCCTACAACTGGCGGAGTATGGGCCTGATTGAACGCCTTTGAAAAATATCGATAATGAACCGGGCTTGAATTCCAGGCGCGAGTATGCCTTCGTAAACAATTCGCCACGGCTCGGAAAGTGATGCAAACACTCCCATAAGTTCAGCATCGTTTATTGAGTGGTGTTGAAGCACTCCTGCACCGGAACCACCAATTTTCAAAAATCACCCTTGGAATGGTGAACTCTCAAAATAGGGTCATGTGAAAAAGTGACTTTTCGGACTTAGAAAGTCAAATGGAGGGCCAATGCTACCATACTTTCAGGATCGCCAGCACTCATTATTAGAATCATTTTAAGCCGTAGAACAAGGTTCTAGAACCACTAGCAGCAGAGTTCTGAATTATCATCCTCAAATTTGCTGAATTTCTGCAGCCACGGAGAGTGGTCGCAGCAACTCGAAACTTTTTTCCTGTGTAGTCCTTGGACTGATGTCCATGCACAAAAAGTTTGGTGAGTCGAAAAAAATCCTCCAAAGAATAATGAATTTTCGAAAAAGTACATGTTAGTTACGTCATCACTAGGCAATTATTGATTTTTTAACGAGAATTCGCAACATGCACGTCGTGGTCTTTAATAGATTATCTGTGCAATAGAACCGAAATTAGCTCGATATCTGCTCTCGTTCGAGAGTTACATATGAAAGAAAAAGTGTCCGGTGACTTTTGTCACCGACTGTATGCTCGCATATCGAGGGGGGTGGCGGTTTTTACATGAGAAAACAGTTTCGTGATCACTTTAACTTATTTTCAACAGTCATTCACCGCATCATTTCGCCCTCTCACCGAGTCATTCCACCCTCTAGCGAGCAATGACTCGGCGTGAGAGGGCGAAATGATGCGGCAAATGACCGTTGAAAATAAGTTAAAGTGATCACGAAACTGTTTTCTCATGTAAAAACCGCCACCCCCCTCGATATGCGAGCATAGACCTATCATTCAAAAGCCCTTGAAGAGCTCTACACACCAGAGCAATAAAAATCGTGGTTTTTCGAGCGGTTTTCATTTTATGCCTCATTGTTTGTAGTGGTGTTCTAAGACAAGATATCGACTTCTAGTTTATCCATGTCGATAGAGCATCGAAAAAGAGGCCTAGTTTATACAAGAAAGTATTTTTGTTGGACTACGTTGAAGGGTAGAAACAAGACTTTGAAGTTGGCAGGCTGCATGAAACAGATGCTGCAGCTCATCCATGCATGACTCCTGGCACTATTCCTTTCACAGGGTGTCTAGATGGGTCTAGGAAGGCCCAAATCCGGCGAAACCCGGACATCGAAATTTCACTCGCTGACAGATTTAGATCGAGCCTTAGGTGAGAGGCGTGATATGCTAATGTAAATTGCACAAGTTCGTCAAGGGATGTGCCAAGGTGCACGCCTCTTGATTCTACCCATTTTGCTCAACTTTGAACGCAGCAAAAGTGGCATTTTGAGTGGTCAATGTTCCCGGGTTAGAATCTTTCTTATATCTTCTTGGATGTTCATAGAAACCCCCACACCTATAAAACTTTTGAGATGCTGAAGACCTATACTAAAAGCTAAACTGAACCAATTTTTGGATTTCTCATTCGTATTCGAGAAATATACCAAAATCACCGTATTTACTCACGGGTTTCGAAAGTGGGGGTTTCTATGAACATCCAAGAAGATATAAGAAAGATTCTAACCCGGAAACATTGACCACTCAAAAATGCCACTTTTGCTGCGTTCAAAGTTGAGCAAAATGGGTAGAATCAAGAGGCGTGCACCTTGGCACATCCCTTGACGAACTTGTGCAATTTACATTAGCATATTTCATGTTTATCAGCAAGGCATTTTATATGCTTCACAAATATTTCTTATTCGCTTCTTTCATTCCTTTCTCAATTTCACCGCGCATCGCTCGGCGATCATGAAGAATGGTCGGACGCGATAATTGCATTATCTCCCCTTTCTGACACGCTGTGCACTGCGTTCCGGATTCGCCCAGTGCAAAGTTCATGGCTCGTTTGCCCATTTGTTTTTTTGCCAATTTCATAGCGTGATTCAGTTTTCCCCTTTTTCACTGTGCTCTCTTTCTCTCGCTCTCGCCACATACAACGCAGTGAACAGAATGTTGTGAAACAACAACAACTCGAAAAAAATACGTACATCCGATTAGGAGACACCGTAAATGTAAACGTGGAATTTTGTAGTTCCTCAGAGTGAGTGAGCATTCAGAAATGAGAGACGCACTCTACGTTGTTCGATCAATTCCCCTACACTATTTTGTGGATGACGTTGCTGGGAATGGTGTTGGATCTAGTCGATTCCTTTTTCACTTTTCATTCATTTCGATGCTCGGCCTACGATGCTTGGTGTTGATCTTCTTCGTGCGGAGCAGCTTAGTTGAGTGCCAGTTTGAAAAATCAGGTCTTAAAGGTCCATTGCATAACTGCTTCGGCCGAATAATTTCCTGCAATTCGATTTGGAAATCAATAATTAATTCAGCCAAAGAAGAGCATCTCTCACGACTCGACAAGCAGCAGTGGCAGAAGTGGATGGAGAGCTGTGGCGCAAGGTTCTGTATGATCCTTCTTATCTGGATTGCGTTAGTGAATTTGCTAACAATAAGACTATAATTCGACTAATTTCATTGTTCTCACTTTTTGCGTCAGCATCCAAATGCACAATCGCCCCAACAACGAAAATCAGCTTAGTTAAAATTTCTGCAAAGAAAACTCCTACGACGATCAGCTTCTAAAATATGCCCGTATTCAGAATTCCTATCCTCAATCATCCCAACGGCGAGAATCGCACTGCTACGTGGATGCTTCGTGTGGAAAACAGTGATACTGGTATTGGGTATCATCGAACCAACTTCTTCCACCTTGAAAATTCCACGCTATGGGGGCATATCAGGCACAAGCTCGAATGAGAGCATTCGGATAATAACCTACCGTATAAGCTAAATGAGAGTGAGAGAACAATTGTTTTGAAATAGGCAAAATATGCAAATGGTGCTCATCCAGTGAGTTATCAGCCGACCTAGCGCCACATATCACGATTGCGGATTCGCATTTGTTCAGGATACCATTGCGGCGCTGCTCTCATTACGCCCCTGCACATCCTCACGGGCAAGAAGTGCTTAGAAAAGTGAGCAAAGCTTCCAAATCTTCAATAGTATTATAACAGCTCAAAACGGGAACTGCTAAAGTCAACGTCAGTGGTAAGCGCGTTTCACCACACTTTTCTCCCGACGGAGGATGGAGGATACAAGGTAGGGATATAATAATTAGAACATGATGTACTTCACTATGCTCAGCCCGAAACCATCGAGTTTGATATCGAGCACTACGTCACGCCGATCGTTTACTCTGAAGAAGGAAAGGTGAAGTAGTTTCGACATAGTACTTTCAGTTTTACCTGTGAAAATCCTTTATCTTATCACTTACAATAGCGATGAACGGAGAAAGGATCATGCAATGGCGAAAATTTGAAGTCGAACAGTTTCAGCACTTCCCCGGACCTCTCGTTATCGCACAGTTATCCGAAGCGATGAATATGGATCACGTCTCTCCAATCTGCATTTCGTTCCCGAACACAGCATTCCCAGCACATCACGAGTTCGATTCGGTTGAGCATCGTAAGTATAATAAACGAAAAAAAGGTCATGAATGTAAGAGACTATCTATTTATAGCCCTCGAAAAACCAGAAGAGCAACTACGTCGATTTAAGATTGAGTTTCTTCACATGGTCGATGATTGCAAAGAAGGCGCCTGTACACCTCTGATGACTAATTCACTGGCTTCGAACGTACATTTTTTTCTCATTTGTGTATCAGAATCTCAACTGATCAGAGTCAGAATTGAGCTACACGTTACTGATTCATTTCCAAAATCTCACTGCAGCGCCAGAACGGCAATCCCCTCTGGTTCACCATGGAGCCCGGCAAGGAGACGCTGATGGGAATCACCAAGAATCTGGTTGATGAAGATTTTAATTGCGCAATAATGATGCAATTGCAGACCCACATCATTCCCATCCCGCACTGGTCGGATTTTATCTGTCGACAGACGGGCGCGTGCATTCGTGGATTCTACAAGACAGACTACACTCACGAGAATATAGATTATTATTTTGATGGTAGTCAGATCGTTTAAAAGACACTTTTTGAGAAAGTGAAAATATCCTTGGCAAAGTGCAAAAAATCGATTCTCTCCAAAACTCGTGCACAGGTAGTACCCCTCGAGTGTAGCTCACCTGCAACTTCCGGAATCACCTGTGTCGCTCTCCGCCGAACGGCGAGGGTTTTCCGAAACTACCGTAACCCAATCGACTTTGTGCATACGCAATCGTTTCGAACAAGCTAGGGCGCGAAAAAAGCACAAAATTCAGGGGGTCATACACACCAAGTAGCATCCCGATCGCTTTCAAAATCGACGAGAAGAAACAATATTTCGAAAAAAAATTCGTATTTTAAATTGTAGCTCATCCGGGAGTTATGATAACTACCTTTTTTATTTCTTCAATCGAAAGATAATCTATCTCTCTTGCTTCCATAGAAACATGAGCGAAATTTAAAAATACATATTGAGCGAATTTTGGCAAAGAACGCGCCCAATTTGCTATAAAGTCAGTTCTCGATGAGGTTCTGGAATTTTCGCTACCGTATTCAAAAGCAATCAAAGACTCCCTTTCGGCAACGTTACGATTTTTTTTGCTTTTCCGTATAATTTTTTAGGACTGTGAGAAACAACGAGTCCTTACTGCTTGCAATCATGATTTCCTCTTCTCTTGAATAGTGTAAAATATAATCAGTTCTCGATACTTTGGCTTATCGAGAACTGACTTTATAGCAAGTTGGGCGCGTTCTTTGCCAAAATTCGCTCAATATGTAATTTTAAATTTCGCTCATGTTTCTATGGAAGCAAGAGAGATAGATTATCTTTCGATTGAAGAAATAAAAAAGGTAGTTATCATAACTCCCGGATGAGCTACAATTTAAAATACGATTTTTTTTTTCGAAAATTTGTTTTTTCTCGTCGAGTTTGCAAGCGATTGGGATGCTACTTGGTGTGTATGACCCCCTGAATTTTGTGCAGTTTTTGCGCCCTAGCTTGTTCGAAACGATTGCGTATGCACAAAGTCGATTGGGTTACGGTGGTTTCGGAAAACCCTCGCCGTTCGGCGGAGAGCGACACAGGTGATTCCGGAAGTTGCAGGTGAGCTACACTCGAGGGGTACTACCTGTGCACGAGTTTTGGAGAGAATCGAATTTTTGCACTTTGCCAACGTTGTTCACAAAACTTTTCACTTTCTCAAAAAGTCTCTTTTAAACTGAATTTCAAGCATTTTATTTCTAGGGTCTTAACGGGTTCCCAAGACCTTAGCTTCTTAAAGTTCACCCCCCCCCCTTTAAAGATTAGTATTACGGTTACGGTGAGGGGTAAAGTGGAGGTTTTTAGGTAAAGATTAGAATTCTTAAGGTGAACCCCGAGAGTTCGACATAACCGAGCAAGGCTACATGGAAGAATGCTCGCAATCTCAACTGCTAACGCTCATGAGGACGCTAACACCGCTGAAAAGAATCAAGGTTCAAGATAACTCATGAAATACACAAAATATGTCTTTAGCAAGCCCAAAGCGCCCTGATCAACAACTTTCTCTGCGGGAGGCCTCAGAATCCGTGAGATTCCAAGATTTCGATCCATTTTGAAGCAATGATGATTCAGAAAGACATCACCATCTTCGATTCTCACCAACTCCTTTGCTGTCGGTGTTTTCATAACGAACAAGTGGCGTTATGGACAGGTCTCTGCAGAGGTGAAATTTTTTTACAATCATTTAAATTTCAATAATAATGAATAAAATTTTCAGACCTTCAACGCACACTGTGGTGGAACGCTGATCTCTCCATCCCATGTGATCTCATCGTTTTCTTGTCTGAAAAAGTTGGCAGATTACCTTTCCTCATTAAAGATTTACTTTAAAGTTATACAAAATCATCCGATATCTACGTCTTTTCTCACCAACTCCTAGTGATGTTGAACACACTCCCTCTAAAGATGATTTTCCTTATCGATGGGTAACGAAGATATTTGATTTTCGAATCTTATGACTACTTTACACAAACTGTTCCATTCCAGTTCGAGTTCAACTACTACTATGACTCCTCTAGTGTGGGAAAGAGATACAGTAAAGTTCAGAGTTCAGTCGCACCTTACTGCGAGCAAGAGTCGTGCATGGTAAGTCGAGTTTCGACAATGCAAGTTTTCGGCGCTCTTGCTCTGTCCCGGAAAAATCGAAATATCCCCATAACCTCCTCCATCCCCGACCACCCTGCGGGAAACCATTTAATTTAAGGAATCACTAAAACTCTTTTTATTGTCACTTTTATATCAGGCAAAAACCAGGAGCACCAAGTTTTCCATGATTTAATACTCGTTTTACTCATTTTCGCTATTCGTCAGAATATCGATGTCATCTTGCTCGAATTACAAGACTCAATCGACATTTCGCAATCGTAGATCCGGCCCGTTTGTCTTCCAACCGACACATTGACTGTGCCAGAACACGTGATGGCGCTTGTGGACAAAGAGGAAAGTGAGTAACTACATTTTCTCGGTTTTTTGGAGCTATAATTGTGAAAAATTCGTTCTGAAATCGACGGTCTTGTGCATCGAAGTGTCATTTGGCTCAACGTTACTGTCGCTGGTGAAAAGGAGCTTGTGATCAGTGGAGCTTTATTGGAGCCGGTCAGTTTCTAAATTTATTCTCTTCTTCTACACTTCTTACATTCATGCCTAACATTCTCGGGCAGCAAATGCATTGTGCATGTAATGGAGAATTTCCTATCACAGAAAGACTACGGCGCTCCTCTGGTCGCTTTCGATGACCATGGTCGTGCGATCATGCACGGAATTGTAGTGGGAACGAAGGAGCTCGATGGTTAGTCACATTCAAAATATCTATAAATTTATATTACTTCAGGTCAAAAGAAGAATATTGCTCTGGAAATAAAGTCACTCTCTTCGCAAGTTTTTTTACAACTATTTTCGCACTGAAACAAACATGCGAACAAAAAAATGACTGCAGATTCATCTGTCTCCACATCGGAATCTGTCCTGATGGCTACAGGGTTGGGATTTTACGTTTACGGATTTTACGGATTTTACGGTTTTACGGCACTAAACCGTAAAATTATTTTTTTACGGATTCCGTAAAAAATTTTATCCGTAAAATCCGTAGAAAATTTTGAAGGTTTAGGCAGTCAAAACGTGCAATATTTCGTTTTTTTTCCGAAAAATAATCCCAGACTCCATGTTAATTTCGCTACTCTGTGAAAATGTTAGAAAATCATTCAATATACTCATTTTCTAGAACTATTATTGATTTCCAAGGTCGAAAAAAGGTTCTCAAGTTGACCGGACTGTGTTCTCATCTGATTTCTACGATTTTACTGTTTTTACGGATTTTACGGGATTTGTTATCCGTAAATTTTACGTTTTTACGGATCCGTAAAAAATAAGTTTTACGCCCAACCCTGGATGGCTACGATAACTATAAAGAGGAGGAATTGTTCAGCCCATTCTTCTCCAATGGTCAGTAGTACGGATACCAAATCCTTTGAGAATTCCTTCTCTCTTTCAACGATCTCACAATTTTGTGCGAGGGAGGGATCGCCAATGAAAATTATAACTTTACAGAACAAAGCGGTCTCGAATTCGCACTGGAAACAATGAACACGCAGGCCTATGAGGCTGTTCGGGTAAGATTTTAGATTTAGTTTCGTTAATAATTAATGAATTGCAGGCCGCAGGTTCGAGGAAGATCTTCAAGGACCCGAAAGCGATGGACAAGGTTCGTCTGGAATCGTTCCTTCTTTATTCAAGCAATGTCGTTAGTGGAGCTAAAGGGAACGCGAACTTTCTATAAACTGATTGTGAAAATTGAGCAGATATGAAGCTTCAAACCGCTAACACAGAAGCCAAGTAGTTGATGATTTTCCAGGAACTGAAGCGCATCGGCAGCATTAAGTACCACAAGAGTCTACGGTTGCAATCAGATGAAGAGAACGAGCAGAACAACGCGGAGTGCGGGAGGATACAACCACGGTATGCGATTTCGGATCTATACAAGAGTTTCATAGAAGATTCGAAGACTTCTAGCATGCATTGTATAGTGTGACATATTGACTTTTTTTTGGTTCATGAGTTCAATATTCCAGAAATCGCCTGAACTTCGGAACCACAATCAACGTAGCTGAGCACCCTTGGCCCGTAATCATCGAGCAATCAGCTATGGTGTATCAGACACAAGGAGAAGTACGCATGAAGAGGGCTTGGTGAGTTTCGATCCTTTGAAATTGAAGCCAGAGTCGATGGCCTTCTGCAGGAAATGTGAACAATTCAGGCAACTAATCTGCACTGGCTCGTTCATTTCTCGGCGGCACGTTATCACAGCGTCTTATTGCTTGAAGTGATAATTCTTCTGCTTTTCCTGAATAATCCAGCTCTTGGGCAAAATATGATCAATAGAATCATTGAAGAGCAGAAACCCACAACAAACCGTACGATCTGCGCGTGAGCTATGGCGAGTCGTGCTATGAGATTGTAAGCAACATTTGCATGTTTTTTTCTCTACTTTAGGCAAGTGCAGTAGTTGCAAGACGTTTTTCAAAGTAAAAAGAACTCATAGATCGCAAGGAATATTCAAATTGTGAGCGCGCTAAATTCCAACTTCAGTGCGATAACAGCAAGCCTCTTCACGCATACGTGCGCCACGCCATCTACTCCGAGCCTGGATTCAAACCGTATGTACTTCCACTTTGAAAACTGAATGATCTTCTCAGTACTTCTCTATCTCTTAGGTCTTACCAAAACTTATGCAGGGTTGAGTTTGAAATAGTGCTAATATTGTGCAGATATCAAGGAATTCTCACAGGTTCGTCCTGCGGCACCATCCGCGCGACAAGACCGACCCGATGGTGATCGATGCGGCGATACTGGAGCTGACGGAAGATGTGGGTTTACTGAATACAATATGCTTTACGGGTCATCTCTACTATCCCGGAATTATTGCAGAGTTTCATGCACTTCTGAAATGAGATAACACAGTATTTACTAAGCCCGTGAAAAAAGGAATTAACATTCAGGTAGTTCCAAGTATCCGCAACTCCATCCTGTGCATGCCTCGCAAAGCTGACGACGAGAATATTGAGAACCCATTGCTGACTTCGTACGGAGCGGGGATATCGTCAGGTACTGTTATATAAAAAGTATTTATTGAATCCTAGAACATTATATGAACAGTTTAATACCAGATCAAGCTCGGGCAGCGGGTTACATGCAAAACTACACAATGGATATTACCAAAGAGGTTTGCTAGATTTCAAACTCGCTTGAAAATTCGAAAATAACGATTTTAGGGTGAAATCGTCATTGATCGCGCGCTGAACTACCTGAAAATCACCCGAAGAGAGTACACCCTGAACATGCCGAGCAATGATGAGGTGATTTATTACTTAGTCTTAATTAATTAACAAATGTTTGAATAATTAACAAATTTAAATGTTATTTTCCTAAATGATAAAACTTCAGGGAGACAGCGGCGGTCCTGTTGTTCGCTATCGGAATGGAGACGGCAGAGCAATACTCTATGGTGTATTCTTCGCCATGAATAATGTGAGCTTGTCCAATGGACAGATAATACATTTGAAACAAAATTTGCAGTTATCCGGCATTCCCAAAACGTTCGCTGTCCTCAACAATCTGATGGTGCGCGCGTTCATTTGCAGGTAAGCTCACTTGTTGAATGACAGAATTTGTTTTTGAGTGTGTGTCGTTGCTCTTTATAGTTATTGAAACAACTGCTTGCGAGAGGGGAAGAAGTGATGAAAATTCACATTATCATCACTTATACATCACTGCATGTTTTTCAATCCAGAGTAACTGGCGTCTGTGTCGAGGACAAACAAGAACTGCTCAAAATAGACATGCCGAAACCGATGATTGATGGTCGTTGTCTTTGATTTATTTGTACAACGGTCACTTTCTCTTCATTTGGCAGAATGCCTTGTCTAGGGAGAGTGAAGCGCAGCGAGGACGAGCATGCCAGGTTTTCCATTGTGATTGCAACACGATTGCAGGTATCGAAGTCTGTGCGAGGTTCGACTAAGGAGAAGTTCTGGGAAAAAGAACTACAAAACTAGAAACGTTGTTTGCTAAAGGATAAATTGTCCGCGATATCTGGAACAATTCTGTATTGCCTTCATACACTTCGTTGTTATTGACATTGCATTTTCTGCAAATTATCGACATTGCATTTTCTGCAAAACATGCAAGGCAAATTTTGCATCGTCAGTGGGAATT
Organism: Pristionchus japonicus; assembly: GCA_900490845.1. NCBI lineage: Eukaryota > Metazoa > Nematoda > Chromadorea > Rhabditida > Neodiplogasteridae > Pristionchus > Pristionchus japonicus. The sequence continues at coordinate 118,080 of LS504387.1, read as the reverse complement.
GCTCAAAAAAATCTTGGATAACTGATGGAAGTGCGTAGCATATTTCTCCTATTCGTCTTCTTGATCACTGTAGCATCATCCATTAAACAGGTTTACTTTTTCAATCTCTCGTATGAAAACTATTCATCATGAATTGTTGGCAGTACCGTCTTGTCAAATAGCCCTCATTCGGTGTTCTCGTATGATGTTGCGCTTGCAGAAGCGTCAGGTCAGCGATATTCGCAGAATCGCACTCGAGCCCATCCGTGCTGTGGCCAATGCGTTCGGATTGATTGATTCGATTCCAGAAGACAATTCGAAGCCACGTGGTACGAAGGAGAAGAACTGATTCACAGTTTTTTAATCTAGAAAAAATTACTCGCATCATTTAGCGTACTCTCTCGCAACTATGCGTAACCAATGAGAGGAGGGGTGAAATTAGGAGAGTTTTTCAGCCATTCCAGAATCAAGTGCTTTTCATAATGCTTTTTTTGCTTTTCATGACAGTCTTTTCAGATTCTCTTAGAGAAGTTGTCGGAGTCGCGTTGCTTATCTGGCTGGCGGCTATTGATTTTCTTGCTCCTGAATAGTTATTCCCGTTGCATTCAAGTTTTTTGTTTGTTTGAGACTTTCAGCCTCAACTTGATCGATAAGATACTTTTTTTGTAATGTTTTCGCCATACGAGCATCGTGCCATGGCAGTGTTTCGGGAAAAAACCCGACTAGATTATACAAATTTTCACGCGAGTTCTTGGGCAAAACATGATAACACCTATGTCAACACGGAAGATGGAGGCGCGAGAGCAAAATGCAAAACGTCATGAGGTTATAGATCTATGCCCTGTGACATAGAACACTTGGTACCGGTCTTGATTTACATGTTTTATTTTGTCGAATTGTTTCGCTTCCGCCTGTATAAAACCGAAGACGGATAACAGAACTCATCAGTTTATTTCTTCTTCCGACTCCAATGGCCTCGACTCGCTTCTGTCTCCTTTTCCTCGTATCATCCATCGCTCTGGCTGCAGCAGCTCCCGCTCGCGAGGTAAGACGGTCTCTCAATGTGCAATGCTCTTACGCCAGTCAGACAAAGCGAGATAGCCTGAGCAGGTTTCGAGTCCGAAGGAAATTGTCCAACGATTATCTTTCAGCCCAAACCTCGATGCTTTCACAGAAGCGGCAGCTAGATGCTGTGACTGGCCTTCTCGGCGGTCTCGGAGGGGGAGGTCTCACCGGCGGTCTGGGAGGTCTGGATCTTGGCGATCTTCTCCTTCGTAAGGAACTGTTTGTGTTAAAAAATGACAAATATCACACATTTTTCGCTTGATTCAACGCACGTTTCATTAACTAGTAGTCCGAAACATCCAACCGCATCACATTTTCGAACTCTGTTATCTTTGCAGCGGTCGAATATCATGAATATTTTCTGGCAATTTCTTTATAATTTCAAGAGTTCGAGAGTTTTCATCGTTCAGGCTTAATAGGCGGACTGGTGGCCCCCGTGGCCGCCATAGCAGCAGGACTCACAGGAGGCCTTACTGGAGGCCTTACTGGGGGACTTGGATGATTTCTTGCATGCCTCTATCCCCGACTCGATACACATCGTTAAAATCGATCACGATGTTGTTAACGCCCTCATTGTATCGATAAACAACGTTTAATCTGCTCAAGACTAATATCGGAATGATGGAGTGAAAAAAGGGCCCACATCAACTGAGATGTTTCATGACTTTGGACAGTATTGAGCTCACACATATCGAGCTCGGTGCATTCTCTTTGTATGGCTAAATAACAAAACTTTCCTCGAAAAAGAGTCGATATTAGAGTTGAACAAGCAAAATACCGAGCATGTGTATTGTAATGGAAGCGAAATGATCTCTAATTGCCGAAATACAAGTCACAAGTCACCGAGTCGTCGCATGCAGTATTCCACTAGGTGAGACATTCACTGCCTAGTGGTTTGAGCTATTGTTTCTTACTGGTGAGGGTATCGTTGAATAGTGCTTGGTAATCATGTGAAAAAAACGACTGGGCAACCCCACCTAGTGGTTGCGAGAAACAAGAATAGTAAGCAAAATGAGCATCAACAGTTGTGTGGTAGTGCTTTTTCTGCAACGTTCTGCAGATTCGCTCCGATAGCAAATATAAGTCAGCAATAACAACTATACTGTAATCGCTATTCGATGAATAGAGCTCTTGCCGCAGTTCTTCTCGTATCATCTATCACTCTATCAGTAGCTCTACCATCTCGACAGGTTTGGGCATTCGCATCGATTGATCAAAAGCGTCAAGTAATATTTTTTTCAGAAGCGTCAAGTCGAAGAGATTCGTAGGAGCGAACTTGGGCAAGCTTACGTTGCAGGAAACGTATTTGGTATGTGCGTATCTAGAAATCCCGAACCATTTCATTATCTTTCCAACCGAGAGCCCATTCAGTACGAATAAGAAAATGTTCGATTCAAAAGTTCAAAGATCAAATAATTTTAATTGCAGGAGCAGGAGGAGGCGCCCTCCTAGCAGCAGCTTGCTTCGCCGAACGTGCCCTGTCCTCGGTAACCGGAGGAAATGCAGATACTGACATTGCGAACTGCGCCATTGCGAGGGCTTTCAGGCCGTTTACTGGTGAGTGAGCAGCATATTTCGTTCTTGTTAAATTCAAATGTATAGTGCATATAAATGCACGAAACAAGCAAGCCGACAGTACTGAGAGGGCAACAATGATTTGAACTAACGAGGCGTGAAGAGTATCCGCCCTGAAACAAAAAAAAAGGATGATGATCCGTTGCAGACATGCTGGAAGCGCTGGTTGGCGGAGTGATATTGGCATGGGTGACAGCAGTGGAGACGTTCCTGCCACGATCACAGGCATCGACGGGGCCACCTTTGGTTATTTAGATATATTTATAGAATAATCACTGATAAATCGTTAAAAAAAGAATATTATTTTGTGTTGTAGCTATTCGAAACACAGCAGTTTAGTCGAGTTGAGTTGAGTTGAGTTGAGCCATCACAATAAAATAATCGTTCCTGAATGTATTGTTCAGGTGTATGGATCTTGATAAAAAATAGTTAAAACGACGAAACGATGAATCAGTCTACATTCAAGAGAATAAATTAACTTTGTTTATTACAAAATGTAGAAAACGGAAGAAGCTGCTAATAATCAGACTTAGAAAAGAATCTTGAAAGAGATTGCATTTCTTTCTTGCAAATATTTGATCTCGAATCACATGCGCTCATATTTATTAATAAATCCGATCAACGCATGTATTGCGGAAGTAAGGCTCACCCCATGGAATCAATATGCTTGCAGTTGTTGATGTTGTTGGACTTGCTCACTCCTGCAAATTTTGCATTTTAAGTACGTATGTCCCTTTATAAAATCTTTCTATATAACATACAAGAACATACTTCATAGTGTGTTCTCTTTCATTTGGCTGCTATGGCTGGAGCACGTGTCTTCCTTCTCATTCTCACTTTCGTTATCGCCTTTGCAACAGCCGAGAGAGAGGTATATTCAACAATTCAAGCTAGGAAATTTACACCGTATTTTTCCCGAAACGCCAAGTCGGAGATGTTGTCAGTGGACCGGTTGGAGCGGCTACAGGTATGAAATTCTATGAGACTCTTCCGAACTGGCGAATCATGCTAAACATGAAAAAGTGAAACTGAATATTTGAAATTACAGGCGCAGCAAGCGGACTTGTTGGATCGGCCACAGGTATGCATTTCAAATCGGCATTTTGCGCATCAAAATTTTACACGAACAACTAGAAAAACACCTAAATGTGCGCCTTCAAAACGCAATTGAATTTACAGGAGCTGTTGGCAGCGCTGTTGGAGCAGCGACTAACATTGTACAGCAGGGTCTTGGCGCTGCAACCGGTAATTGTTCAAATTTTTCTTCACCTTTTTTCTCTCACTAGCAGTTTCTCAACTTCTTCTTCCTGTAACCTGATTTTCGCTTCAATTTTAGATTAACGATTATATTTATTCCATTGAGAATCGAAAACAAGAGTCTTCAGGTGCCCTGAGTGCGCTCTTCTCTTCCTTAGTTGGCATTCTTCTTATTCCATTGACGGGTAAGTGATCTTGTTTGAAGATCTTTCATCAAAATGTTTTGTCGTTACAGAAATGTTTCAGGACTCAGCAACATCGGATAAATGATGAGAGATTGCTCGACGATGTCACCTTCTCAGATGAAATGTTTGCATTGCATGACTTGGGGATAAATTTTGTGGACACTAGTTTCATGTTGAAGCATCACAGTTGCAATTTATTGGATATTTCAAAATACACTGCTGTTCATAATTTCTATATTTGGACATTGCCATGCATTCCCATTTTTATCACTTCCTATGAAGCGATGTCGCGGATATTCAAAGTTTCCATGAAGCCAATACAAAAATAATTATTCTCGCACTGAATGTCTAATTTTGATGCTAAAAAAACTATTTTCAGGAAGAATTATTTAGTAATGTCACGTGCAAAGTTGGTGCTGAACTTTTCTCCAGTCGCAACTTGTTTTCCCAATTCTCACTTCCTCTTTAGCAGACTGATCAGTGGTGGATTGCTTGCGGAAGTGGTTTGCACTCGAATTGTACTTTCTGCGTAAATCGTGCCTCTCTTCTATCTCCTCTCCCTATTTCTCTCTATCTGTGTTCAGTTCAAAGCAGGAATCTCTCTCCTCATCTGTCCTTCAGCGACCAGAGAAATTAGAGAGCGTTCATAAGGAAGATATTGCTCTGCTCTATCGTTTTCGGCTAAATCTGATGCGGATGTTTCGGTTTAGAGTTCGGAAAGCACCGGGAACAATAGAGCATGCAGAATGAAGAGAGACTTCTCTTGTTATTCTCCCTCGCTAGCTATGTGTCATCATTGATCCCACTGTGTTCTACGATCAACCATCTCGCCTAGAGAGTATATAACAGCGCTAGCCAACTGATATTCAGTCTCTCTCTACTTGCACTCAACAAAATGAAGATTTTAATCGCGGTGAGTACTCATATTTGTCATATTTGCATTACTACCAGTCATTTGGGCTAAATGAACCGTTTCCGCTCTTGTAAAGTTTCAAAAAACGACGGTCACCTTGTTACAGCTCTTGTTTGCTGTCATAGTTGCATCCGAGAAGACGTGCGACACGGTTGATTGCGGACTGCCCACTTTCTTCTGCACGATCTATGTGAGTCAAGTCAATCACTCATTAGATCCAGAACACTGCAGAGCACAGGTAGCTCAACAGCTCAAAATGTCTTAAAAATATGCGAAAAGGGAAACACATCTGTTGTTCTGAACTTTCAGAACGGCAATCCAGAATGCTTCGGAGGCAAAGGAGCCAAGTGTGCTGATTTCCCTGACTACTGCCCTACTGGAATGGAGTGCGTCCAGTTCAAGGAGGGAAGTCGAGAGAAGTCGAGAGTGCCTAAGACTATACTGTGTATGATGTTCTTGACACTACAATTTATTCTGAGTCGTTTGATGATAAATATGCTATGCAAAGCCGAGAAAAGTTCTTGCGTTGATCTTGCGTATCCCTTGTTAACGAGTAAAGAAAAAAAAACAACACTTCTCTGCCAGAAATTCACTCCATGGCTATCAGGATGTAATGATCGCGCTTCTCTGGAAATATTTTTTCATCAAAAACAACAGCAACCGACAAACCAGGGCGATTTCATGTGCTCGAATGTGCTTGAAACCATCAAAGTGGTTGAGAGGAACAATCCTTCCACTGAGTCTGTTGATTTCGTTTGAAGATACGAAGAGAAATAAGGAGGCGAGGAGAAGAACGGAAGGATTCATTCTGATAATTTGAGGAAGAAAGAGGAAGATTTATATGAAAGGAACGTGGGAACATTTTAGCACATGCAAGAAACTTTTGCAGGCACAACTATGTAAGATTTCGAAACTACTATTGCCCAAAGCCACAAACAACGAACCTGACTGATTTTTATGTGATCGAACTTGTTAAAGTAAGAATACACCGTACAAAAAGATGTAGAGTTTTTCATTTTTGATTCATGTTAGCCAAGCAACTATCATCTCCGCTTTTTTAATGTTGTTTGCACAGATTCTCAGTTACTTTATCGATTATTTATCAGATTGTAATCATATCCATAGTACACAGCTCTGTCCTTCTCATCCTCGACTACGATGTCCTTCGCAAATCGATTGGCGATTCTCAGCGTTGCGATAAATGTAAATTTTCTTTCCAAGCTCAGTTTCACTTTGTCTGGTAACTCGCAGAAGAATGTTTCGATTTGACCGAACTGATAGATATTTTTGATTAACTAAGCTACGCTTCTTCTTACTATTCTGACAAGATCTCTGATTGCCCTTCCAACATCGGTAATCTTGCTCGACTCTTTCAGATATTTGCGAAACATTAGTTCAATCTGGAACATTTTTTTAGATTGAATTAGACACATCAAGATCACCTCTTTTCGAAAATCTTCCTCCACTTCAGTCAATTCATTAATGGCGAGATAATACTCTAATCTCTTTATTTTCTTGCCGAGAACCGGATAGTCACGACCGTATTTTAGCGTAGCCAAGAACTGCAACTTTCCTTGTTTTTCATATCTCGAAAAGCAGAGACCCACATCCTCAGTGCGATTTGCAAACTTGGTGAAGTTCATCCCGCACACGATCTTGATCTCCCGTTTTAGGCTCGGAATTTCGTACTCTTCCAACCAGGAGGAATGATATTCGCGCAATTTGAAGAGGAGGTAGTGGAGGGCTGTAATGGCCTTTTCATTCATTTCAGGCCCTCGTTTCAAATCATCACCCCTCCCATGCGGTAAATAATGAGATTAATAGCCAGATAGAAGCTTGTTGTTGAAATTTGGTTAGATTTCCACTGCACAAATAATTGGATACTACAGTAAGGTTTGAGACACACATACAACAACGCAATGAGATTATAGTAATACTCACACATGTCCACATTCCCGCTTTTGAACACGTCGAGCACTTGCCGTGGTGATTGTGAGGCGGTGAAGGATAGAGTGAGAAGAATTATTAGAATGATTTGAAGCGACATTGCTTGAAGGCGCACTGATATAGCAATTGTAAACTACTCGCTGTGCCGGAGGAACACATAAAAACCGAACAGTCACAGTGTTTAGATTTGCTATGCTTCTCTCTGTTCAATGCTGAGCATATTACACTCTATTGATCTGATGTCTTTATTGTCATCGAATTTGGGCCGGTAAATGTTTCCTTTCAACGAATACACTCGCATACGACTCTGTGTGTTCCGTCTTGCTCTGTATTCACTAAGCTATTGTAGAACGAAGCGACTTGGTGCTTGCCGTAGCCACTGGTAGCAAGGGTCATTCTCTGGAAAGTGTTTTTTCGCTACGATATTACGCTGCTCATTTTTGACAGTTTTAAGCGAATTAGAAAGTGCTTGCTTGATCAATCCTTCCCCACAACAGAGTAGCCCAACAATGCTGACGAACGATTATGTCGGTTACCTGGAAGTAGAGACATATTTTCATCCACGATTCATGGTGAAAAGATGTTGCTACTTACAGTAACATGGAAGTTTTCGGCACGTTTTGTTACGTTTCCCCAATGCTCGACGTCATATTTGCGGTTTTTTGGCCAGTCTGACAAAGAGAAGATTCAATTTGAAGTTTACGAAATGGGAGATCGAGCACGAAGAAAACATACTCGGAATCTCAATCATCTGTCTCCTATTGTCATGCGTGATTAGTTCAGCACAGTATTTCGGGTCGTAGATCCCTACAATTTTGATTTTACTTTCAAAATTATTTTACTTCACTTACATTCGCATGATTGCGTTGTTTCGTTGAACACATGATGTTCGATGCATTTTTTCTTGGCTGAAAACGTATTTAAATTATTATTGGAAGAAAGTCGAAAGAACCCTTTTAAGGCCATAATGTATGCCTTGCCTAATGCCGTATGTTTTCAACATCATAGATACAGAAAATGCTTTGACTAAGAAGTGATATCATACGTGGCGGCTCGGGAATATGGTCGTTGACTGTAGCCTCGGTAGGATCACAGAAGCAAAGGCATCGTGTTAAACCAGCTGACATGTCTGAAAATAATTTCATTTCAGTCAGCCATTTCTGCGATTTCAGTTCCAATTCTTGAAAGAGCATGGATGACCTATCAAAATCGATCAAGCAAGAGCATAAAATGCACTTACGAACTTCTCCCGTGTGTCCGGAGGGAACGTGGTGCTCTCCATAGACCTTGTTTGCGACGACCATCCACTAAAAAAACGAAGTACATAACTGCTATCAATAATAATGCATTCAGTGCAACTGGTCTGGTCTGTAATGAAGGTACCAGGCCCGATGAGAACATTCCGATGATAACCTACTGGATGAGACCCATTTCAATATTCCGTCATTACGTAACAGGTGTTCCCTCGCCCTCATTAGGTTCTCATCCAGTAGGTTCTCATCCGACCTCGTTACACAAATAGAGAAGATGACTGCAAGCGAAAATATTCAAGACTGCTTAGTTAGTACATACATTTTGCCCGTTGATTCCATCCGTATAGATATCTCCCAGTGTGTGCGAATAACCGCTGAACATGCACCCTCTACGGACGACCACTTTAACGGCCTAAATTTATTTATTTTTTTTCGATTTATTAATATTTTTTTTGAAAACAAATAAAATGAACCCACATTATTGTCTTGCGAGTTGCGATTCACGATTAGGTTGTACTAAAAAAGTTACTTTTTTACATTTTCTATTTCTAATCCTTTTTAAACGATATTATTACCTCCGTGTAAGTTTTCTGCGGGAATTGAGGCATTGGCATGAACCAAGTCCTGTTGATGTGGTCGACGAGCTTGATGCAAGCGTCTTTGGGACCAGTCCCTGCAATATTTGTTTTGAAAACTGCAATATTTGTTTTGAAAACAAAAACAAAGCTTATCAAAACAATAACAAACATTCGCATTTGCTCGTTTCCTCGTCCAACTCATGCATGGGAGCGCAGGGTTTTCTTCCTTGATTGAAATATAGTTAATCTGTGATTGCTATAAATAATAAAGGTAAAGGTATCCCCGCGCACAAGGCACTTGCGTGGCCAATTTAGTCCGGAGGGCCTAATCTCTTTTTCGGACATACTAAAAATAGTACCTGTAGTGAAGTCGTTGTACGCGTCCTTCACACAGACGACGTGGCGGCTGCAAAATGATTGATGATGGGACGTTAACGTACCCTCGAAAAAAATATATTTGCGGCTATTCAGAATAGTTGGAGACTTTTTTTATTTGAACTCCTAAATTCCTGAATGTCCCATCAAATGGTTTGTCCCGCACTACCATTTAAATTAATTTGTACCATTCTCAGGATTTTTATGATAAAATGATTTGAAATGTCGTAGATTTCTTTCTATAATAACGCAACAAGAAACGCACTCGTAATTCGTAGGCCAATCGCAATCGTTGCCCCAGTAGCCGGTTTTGTCGATGACCGAGGACATTTTCCACTTGCAGATGGGATCCACTTGCATATAACCCGGTGCTGATAGTGAATTTTATCAGTTTTAACACAATTTTGGGGCCTCCCCAATCTGTTCTTTTCGGGACGATCACACATGCCGTAACGGCCGAATGATTTCGCGCGCGCCCACTTGCGCGTGGTGTCTCCCAAGTAATCGTTGTTGATCCAGACGGGGTCCTTGAGTACCGCTCCTGGGCATGGAGATTGGAACTTGAAAATTTATCATGCTTTCAAGCTTATTCGACAAACAATGCAACACTCGAGAGCAAGGTTCCATTTGGTATTCGTCTCTTCATTTCACACTCTATCCTCTCTCTGACCGGTGAGAGAGTGTGTGTGAAATGATGAGGCGATTGCCCGTATTTCGAACTCTACCTCTGATCATGCTGTTTTCCAATTTGTTGCCGACTGCTGGCACCTCCATGCCCAGGCGAGTACAGAACGTTAGTGCCTGGAATGATGAAATCATAGGGATACGAAAGAAAAAAGTACATCTTTGTAGCTTCTCTTCTTCTCATCACGAGAGAGACATTTGCCAGGCAACACCGCTGATTGTTCCCCGTCGTCGCATTTGTAGTTGGCATCTGAAGTTGAGATGTATCAAAGTTGAGTGTTGCGTCTAAAATCCAACAAATTTGTGAAGTAGCCTCACCATAGAAGCAAATGGCTTGTTTGGCGCCTGAGTCTTTGCCAATGTGGAACTTGGATTTCTGAAGACAAAAAATTGCTGCCGATACTTTAATGATTTACTTACATCAAGCATCATTGTGTTAAAAACCACAGTGGGGGCATTTATTGCCACCTGCAATAATTATATAAGTTTGAAATTATTGATTATAAATACCCGTGCTCCTGCGAAGGCCGAGGAGCATATCGCCGATGCCTCTTCCAATTTGACCTAAATTAACAATAATTTTCACGAATTTTGAACAATAACGAAAAAATCGCAAGCCACACTTCTTTAGTGACTGCAAAATAGCATTGAGTCCCATGGAAATAGGTTCGATAGGGCAGAGCATCGCATTTGACTCTCAGTGAATCGGCTAAATTGTATCATTCAGTCAAGATTTTCTAATGAAAAACTTGCACAAATGCACAGTTGGAGAGTTCAAAAATCTTCCTTCCAATCGATGGACCAACAGAACGAGCGATAAAAGAAGAAGCATCCTTTCGACTCTTCAAAGCTAAGCAGATTCTTCCTTTATAGGTGGAACAAGGAATGCTGTTATGGATGTTTTATGAACTATCAAAACATTCGAGCAATCCAACATTCGTACATCTTTGAGCTAAGCTTTTATTGTCAGAGATGGATTGTTAGAGATGGAAAAATCAATAATTCAAAACAACAAAGTAGGAAAAGTATGATAAAAAAAAGTTAGCATGAGTTCTGATGTGCATCTCATTTTTGAGAGAAAGAATCCGCATTGAGAAAATCAACATAGAAGCTACCATTTCAAACTTGTCGAGAAAAAACCAAGCAAATCTGCTTGACTGAAGCACTGGCAGTGGCACATTCGCAGTGTTAAAAAATACGTGTATCATAATTTGCAAATATTTATGATCATGGTTTATCAAGACTCGACACAATCAACGAATGCACTCACACACAACTCTGTGTGTTCCATCATGTTCTGCTTTCAGTAGTCCATTGTAAGACGACGCTACTTTGTGCTTGCCGTATCCACTGGTTGCCAGGGTCATTCTCTGAGAAAAGGTTTTTATGAGTATGTTTTGATCATTTTCTCGAGTTGCACATCGGATAACGAAAAGGAGATCGCTAACTTGATCAATTCTTCCCCACAGAAGTGTTGCCCAACAGTGCTGTCGATTATGTCGGTTACCTGGAAGTTGAGACACATTTTCATCCAATTTTCATGGTGAAAATAAGTAGTTACTTACAGTAACGTGAAAATTTTCAGCGCGTTTCGTTTCGTTTCCCCAATGCTCGACGTCGTATTTTCTGTTTTCTGGCCAGTCTGAAAGGGGAAGTAGATGGTAGTTGTTGCGATTGTTCCAGTTCCGCTAACAAAACAGTATACAATCTTACTCGGAATCTCAATCATCTGTCTTCTACCGTCATGAGTGATCAACTCAGCACAGTACTTCGGGTCGTTGATCCCTTGAAAATCATACATTTTGTCATAAATTCATTCGTTCGCCATACATTCACAAGCCTCTGTTGTTTCATTGAAGACGTGATGCTCAATGCACTTGTTCTTGGCTGGAATTGAATTGGAAAGAAAAATCGAAGAAAAGGATTATTCCTATACATCCCGATCAGTGCTACACAGAAAATTTGCGTTATTTCTCACGTGGCGGCTCAGGGATGTGATCATTGACAGTTGCATCAGTAGGATCGCAGAAACACAGACAACGAGTAAGGCCAGCGAGCCAAGCTGAAAGGATTGATAGAGTTCCTCCTTTCATGACTCTGTAGGCTCAATTTGAAAGGTTGCATGAGCCTTCCCAGTTAGCTATCATCGAAAAGCATCACTTAAAAATGCGAATGATTTACTCACGGACTTCTCCCGTCCTTGAGGATGGTACATTGTGCTCTCCATAGATCTTGTTTGCGACCAGAATCCTCTAGAATGACGAAATGAAACTAATAACAAAAACAATAACAAGGAAAAACAACAACAACAACAACAACAACAACAACAATACTTACATCTGGTCCAAGGGCCAAATCGTCCAGTGAGTGCGAGTAACCGGTGAACATGCATCCTTGACGAACGACCACTTTGATGGCCTGAAGCTCTGTTTTTCAAAACAAAGCAGCAATAACAACAACAACAAAAAAACAACAACAACAACAACAACAACAACAATAACGACAACGACAACGACAAAACTCACATTATTGTCCTGCGGATTGCCATTCTTGATCAGGTCATACTCGGCATACGTCTCCTTCGGGAATTTGCTCATCGGCATGACCCACGATCGGTTGGTGTAATCGATCAGCTTGATGCACGCATCCTTCGGACCCGTCCCTGCAATGCTTGTTTATTAATTTTAGAAAAAAGAAAGTCAAACAAACATTCGCATCTCCCGGTTTCCTCGTCCACTTCATGCATGGGAGCGCACGGTTTCTTGTCTGAAAATTAAATTATTATTTTTGATTCTGAAACAAATAAACCTGAGTTGTAGTCGTTCTCCGCATTTTTCACACAAACAACGTCCAATCTGCAAGGATTTGCTTGATTTGTAATTTTGTATTAAAAAAGGAGAGGTTTCACAGGGATCAAGGATAATGTGCTAAGCCGGTGAAATGGTGAAGATAGTTTGCTAATTGAATGCCTACTTTCTCAATATTCTCTACGAATGATGAAATGGCCTTACGCTGACGTATGGCATCGTCTCTTCCTAAATGCCATTCCTGTATCCTAGAGGGTAGTGAATGTATGAGTATAAGAATAAGTAAATTGAAACACACGCATAATCCTCGCCGATTCCTCCGTTGCCCCAGTATCCAGTTAGATCAATAGCCGACGAGGTCTGCCAGTTGCAAATGCCCGGCATCTGAGAACCGGCCCCTTAACGGACAATGAGTTTTATTCTATTCGAAGTGAGTTGAGTTCAGTATTCTCTAAATTTGATGCAATAGTGCCCAATTGATTGCATTTCCCTGAAATCAGCCTTCACGTGGTTTTAACTACATTTCTTATTATAATATCAAGCCTGCGAGGAAGAACTTGATAGAATAAACAGATGAACACTCACAAAGTCGCTGAGGGTACTTGGCCACCCAATCACAGGTGCTGTGCCGCGCGTAGCTCCCTGATCTCCACCACACATGCTTACCCTGGGCGTAGAATTTGACATACGGATCACCGTCTCTCCATTTCAGATACTCTCTCGCCTATCTACCGATGAGTGAGTGTGAAATGAAGAGACGGCGACCCATATTCCAAACGCTACCTGGCCTCGCATGTACGTGTTGACGACCCAGGCGGGGTCTTTGACCAGAGCACCTGAATGAAAAAGTTGGAATCGAACAGAAAAATTGGAAAAAAATTCCCTGAATTTTTCTAACCTCTAACCATGCGATTGTCCAGATCATTCCTGACCGTAGCGAGCTCCATGTTCTGCCTGGCACAGAACATTTCCGCCTGCAATTCTCAGTAACCACTATGACTAAGAATGCTCTATGAATGCAGAAAAGAACTCACGCTAACATATGACACCTTCTTGTCAGGTCGGAAGATGCATTTCCCGGGAATCACTGATGATTGTGATCCTTCGTCGCAAGTGTAGCTATTATCTGAAAGAATGGTTCGGTGCGAATAAGGTGAACCGAAGAAGGATCTCTTGGGCCCATCTTTTTCCCATGGGAATGCCACTCAGCCGCTTCATATCGTCAATAGAGGAAATGCATTACCATAGACGCAAATTGTATGCTTAACTCCGGATGGCTTGAACACAGCGCCTGTGTAGTCTTTGCCGACTCGGAACTTTACTTCATACTGTAAAAACAAAACAAAATTATAATTTCATCAGAAAGGAGAACGGTAGGAATCCTCACATCAATCATCATTGCATTGAACGCCGTGACTGGAGTGCTCGAAGAAACCTGGCATGAAAAGTTTTTACGACTAATTTTCATGAAAATTCGTACCTTTGAACCAGGAAAGATCGTTGAGCATCTTCTGCCTTCAACATTTCCGGTTTTGTTCGCTTCCTCTGTAACCGCAAAGTAGCATTTCTGCCCGATGTAGGCAGTTCGATAGGGAAGAGCATCACATTTGAGCTTGAGAGAATCGGCTGAATGCTCGTTGCTAACACATTGCTGATATGAAAAAGCGGAATCAACTCACAAAAATGCACCAGAGGCGAGTTTACGAATAGCGTTTCCGATGGAAGGATGAGAAATGCACAAAGGAGAAGAAAGAGCATTCCGATTACTTGCGGAAACTGAAAGATGCCGCGTTTTATAGGTGGAAGAAGAGTGGGCATTGGAAAGTGCGAATAAAGACTTTGTTCCTTGCTTTATTGATGAATGCAAGGCTTCAAAGGATCTTCAAAGGATTTCATTGAACTGTTTTTGAGAAAAAAATCGTACACAATGTAAATTTCACTATCATTCATCCAGGTGACACTCAATTCGAAGTAAAGTCGGTGACATTGAATAGCATATGCTCTTTATCTCAGCGTATGTGCAACTAAGGTATGAAAATAAGTCGCAACGCTGCTTTGAGAGTAGAAAGCTAGAAACGATCCAGTGATGAACACGAGCCATGAGCAACGTCTGGTTGCATCGCCTGCCACACACCTGCCTGGCAGTAGACCGTGAGCTACAATCATTCATTGAATTCAGTGAAAATAATACAGTGGGCCAGGAGAGTAACCCCCAGAATCCAAATCCCAACGAACCGATGCAGCGTTCAGTGCAGCCACTCCAGTCGGCGCTTTCAATCGCCTGAAATGACTTCGTTTCATGAGAGATACCTCAAGTAGGGTGGTTCCCAGCAACGAAAAACGCGAATTTCAATTCAATTCAATTCAATTTTTATTCCGTTCGGTGGCATGGCATCAAGAGAGATCGATATGGTGTGTGGGCAGGGAAACGGAGGTCCGTCGACAATTTCAGATCTTATCACAACGCCAGCCCTTCCGGACAAGTGCTGATCGATGATCACAGGCTGGGCGGGGCGTTCCTGTGAGTCAGCAGGGCGGAAGAGGAGGGCAGGTGCACTTGGTCTGGTCTGCAATGTGGTGATCATTGTCTGTTAGCGTTGAATTGATCAATGCTACGAAGTGAAGAAACTGACCC
Source organism: Pristionchus japonicus (assembly GCA_900490845.1). Classification (NCBI taxonomy): domain Eukaryota; kingdom Metazoa; phylum Nematoda; class Chromadorea; order Rhabditida; family Neodiplogasteridae; genus Pristionchus; species Pristionchus japonicus. The sequence continues at coordinate 102,827 of LS504387.1, read as the reverse complement.
CGCACTCCGCTCATCCCAGCGACAAAGTAGTTCAACGACACCAAGATGCCCTCGTAGTAGTGCAGCAGTAGATCCAGACGATTTGGCACGTGCAACGATTTCAAATAAAGAAAACACAAACGGACCACTGAGTTCACAGGTGTTTGACCTTGATCGAAGGTTTAATCTGTGGTATGCCATTCACACAATTTTCGAAAAAAAATAAAAAAATCCGAAGAAAAATTTGGTGAACTCAGGATAGTTGGCCTATTTAGTCTCGAGGTTTTCTCGAAGTAGTCACAGAACTTTTCTATTTTTTGAAAACATTCATTGCTTTTCGAGAGGAAATGCTCGAAGCGCAGGAAAGAGAGAAGAAAGTATGCTTCGTACGTTTTGATAGCTCATAATACATCAATAATTGTCTTCCTTGTGCGGCTTATAAAACGCGGAAACAACTTCGCTTTGATGCGCAAAAGAATGATTCTTCTTTTCACACTCGCTCTGTTGGCAATTTCATTGGATGGAAGATTTCTCAATTCGCCAATGGTACACTTGTGTACGTTTTTTTCACTAATTTATTTCTACGATCCGTTTTTTTGTGATTTAGCCGACATACTGAGAATGAAATGCGATGCTCTGCCCTATCGAACCTATTTTCGAGGAACTCAGTGTTACTTTGCAGTCAATCAAGAGGTTTTCTGCTTATTTTTTGAGCAAATTCTCAATGTCACCAATTCAACAAATTGCGAATTGTAGGTCAAGTTGGAAAATGCGACTGCAACATGTGCATCAATCTTCTCAGGGGCACAGGTAAATTAGCAAATCAATTTTGAGCAAATAATAAAAATTGTCAGGTGTCCTTAGCTGCTCCTATGGTGATCTTCAATGCAATGATGCTTGATGTGAGAGTGATCTCTAAGCTAACGAAGTAGTGTTTTTTATAGAAATCGAAATTCCACGTCGGCAAAGATTCGTCAGGATCGAGTTTCAAGTCTTCAAGCGCCAAACAGACCCTTTGCTTTTACGGTAATGCATGTTTGCACATCTGAACACTATTTCTGTTTAAGGAAACTATACTTCAATTATCCCAATTTCAGATAGTAAGTACACGTGCGATAAAGGCGAGCCTTCACCCATCTTCCCCGGCAAATGTCTCTCTCGTCCTGGACAGACTATGACTTTCGAAAATGTAAGGTTTTCCTCTTTAAAATGTAAAGTTAAATATTAAGGCGATAAAGTACTGTGCCCGTCGCGGAATGGAAGTGCCGACAATCAGCAATGACTTGGAGAATCGGATGATCATTGGTAATATTATTTTTTACTATAAAAGCAAAATCATTATAAAAAAACTTTAAAATCATTATAAAAAAACTTTATTTGATTCAAAATTGCAGGAGTGCTTGGCAAGAATCTTGTGTGGATCCACAACATCTTTCGAGGAGAATCGAACCGGAAGTGGGATCGAATTTCGTACTTTGGGAGATTTTCAACCTGCCATAGGCCAAGACCGGGCCGAATGGATCTATGTAAGTTATTTTTTCATTAAAATGTTTTTTTTAAATCATTGTAACCCAAAATACTATTGGAGTTTTGTTTTCCTATAATAAGGTTTTTAGTTAGCAGAATGTGATGAAAGTCAATCAATTTTCATTACACTTCAGTTGCCGGTCACCAAATGAAGGAGCTCTGTGGCTGGCAACCGATGTCATCACTCATCGACAAGACGACCTATTGGGCCAATGATGGGCAGCGGGCCAATGAGTAATTTTTTTACAGTAAAAAAATATAGGTGCTAGATCAACTTCTATTTTTTTTCTGGGAAGTTCTATTTTCATTATTTTCTGATGGGAATACTAACCTCGTATCTCTTCTCTTGATATTTTTTAATATTTTATTTTTATTTCCAATTATCAATTTACTTTTTTTTTTCTAAACCTCGAACCCAACTTTGAGCTAAATCTGTGACCTCTTTGAAGTAAATCATAGAATTACAAAAAGAGCGTTGAAGACATCAAAATATCTCATTTTGCAGCTATGAAGTTTTGTGTGGAAAGAATGCGGATAATGAATTTACTCCAGGTTCAATATTTTCGAAATTTCGATATAATACAAATGTTTTCAGGAAGACTTCCATGTATTGCACAGCACAAATGGGACGAAGAATCGGGATTGTGTGAATGTTGGTTTGAATGAATTTTTGACGTTGAAAGTTCGAACGTTTGAAATGATCTATCATTCAAAACAATTTGAACCTAGGGGTTTTTGCCAGGTCATTTTCCTTGTTATTTTTTGCATTCAGACTGAAGTAGTGTCACGTTTCAGGGACCGGACCAAAAGATGCTTGCGTCCAACTAATCGATCATACTAACGCAACATTTTTCATGATGCTGCCTAACTTTCCTAAGGAAACTCACAAATTAGTATGTGACAAAATAATAATAAAAAAAATCTCCGAAATCGACGCATATTTCAGACAAACATGCTGAACACTCCCATGTGTGATAGGGTACGCTATAACTGATATTGTTAAAAAACTTTTTGGATTCTTTTTTTTGTTAATTTCGAACCATTTTTTAGATTTCTAAAGCTATCGTTCGACGTGGCTGCATGTTCACTGCTTACGCGCATGCTGTTGATTATCATTATCCGGATAATGAGGTGTGTGTTGCATTTCATAATTTGTCGATGTACATAAATCGAAAAATTCAAAAAAATGAAAGAAAGGAGTCAGAATTCTGCAAAATATTGTTATTGTAGTATAGAGAAACACCTTCTCCAGGAACTCATGGCTGGAAACAACAATAATGCGTACGGCGAGCACAACGTCCCTTGCTATTATACCGGCGACATCGATAGTGAGTTTGTTTTTGTTTTCCTGTTTTGAATTACGTCACTTTAATAACAAAAATCTATTTTCAAAATCAAGTATCAATCACCAGACCCACACGCCGGAATCACGCGAGCTTCGTGTTTCTGCGATCCGACCGAAGCCACTCTTAACGATCATGAGTGGTCGCCTCCAGGTTGTATTTTCAATCTATCGATTCGGGGTATTCGAGCGAACGCAAATTAAATATTTATATATAATTGTTGTGAAAAATAATTGAATTTTCAGCAAAGAAGAAATGTATTGAGCATCACGTTTTCGATGAGACTACGCAAACGTGCGAATGTAAATATTTTTACTTGTTTGATTTTCAGTTTTGATATTTCAGGGAAACATGATCCTAAGTTTTGTGGCGAACTGATCACAAACGATGGACGCAGACAAATGATCGAGATTCCGAGTAATTAGATCTTATTTTATTAAAATAAATTAACAAAAACTTCAGATTGGCCGATGAACAGGAAATATGATGCCAATCACTGGGATAATATGACGCTAAGAGAGGAGAATTTTCACATAACGGTAAAGTTTTGAATCGTTTTGCATGACTATCATTATCCAACCGAGAAAAAAACGTTTGTTTACAGATCACCGAAGTAATCGTTCGACAGCACTGTTGGGCTTCTCTATTTCACAGCAACCTCAATAGTGTAAGTGAAGTTGAAATTTTAGAAGAAAAACTGTTTGATAAAAAATACAGATTCTTTTTGTGCTGAGAATTGACTAATTTAACTATAAATTTTTCCTTGTTTCAGAGACAAACTCTTCCTACTGCGGGATATGGCAAGCATTCGGTCATCTCTTACTACTATGGACAGCTGGGTCAGCCACATGATGGTACGCACAGAATTATCTGCGAGTGCATCCGTTGATTGACTTGTATTACCAATAAATCCTTATTCATCATCCATTTTTCTGTTCTTGAATAGCAAAAAAATTCAATTAATATTTTGTTTCTTTATGTTATAGCAATCAGATTTCGTTAGTAAAAATAACGGTCTTAGAAAATTGGGGCAAATACTTTGGAAAGGTTCCACGAATGAACGCACATGATAAATATCTTACTTGAGTTCTCAAATAAATTATCATTGCTCGTGGTTTTAGTGTACCATAAAACTTTTGTATTCAATATTCGTTGATATCAATTTCATAAACAAAACAGACGAAAATATCACCGTTTTTCGTCTTTCAAATATTAGTTGAGAAAGTTGGGCTCTCACTACACTGAACAACTGGTACAGCCACATGATGGTACGCACAGGATTATCTGCGAGTGCATCCGTTGATTGAAATTATATCTCATAACAATAAATCTTTTATCATTACACCGTGTTCTCTAAATCATTCAGATCTTAAAGTGTTTTGTTAAAAAAGCGTCCGGCATTTAGATTCCGTAATTCTCAAAAGAATGAAATCAGTTTCGTATTATCGTATTATTTGGAGCAGCTAGGACATCCTCGTTATGACACGCACAGAACTATCATGTAACCGTTAACTCATCTACTTGCTTGGTTTACTGTTTTAGCGACTGTTTGATCACGTTTCGACATGTTTCATCACACTCAGTTATCCGTTAATTAATCGAGAAAAAAATATTATTTTTAATTAGAAAGCGTCTTCAAAAAGCACAAACGATTCAGAAGTTCTCGATTTCCTGTGAAAATTTTACTGCTCACCAAATTAGAACTGGCCTAAAAATGTGAAACAAATCCAATCAAAACTCACGTTCAAAATGCTCTCGATAGCTCCGGGATGTGACCGACAGCCAGTTCTTCAGCATTTGAGGCTATATCTGTAAGATGAGATGATTAACTAAGAGCCACGTAAATCACAAAATGAAGCACACTGTGCTGCTGTGTTGAAGAGACTTGCTTTAGTACCTCTCAAACTGAACATGATCTAATCGTGAAGTGCGAAAAGACAAATCAACGTCTCGAAAGGGAGAAATCCTTAAATCTGCATGTCGGAGATCCTAGGAAGATAATTTGCATCTTTCAAACTAAATCGTTCGAGACTTCCTTACTCACTGCCTGTCAGTTGATGATAGGTGATACCAAGTTTCTTCGAAAGAAAGACAGGCAATCAAACAGTTGTAAGTTATGTATACATGCCTATTATTCGCTTCGCTAACATGAACTAAACGTTTGCGAATCTGTGAAAATCGGCGATCCGAAAGGAAGATTTGACTCAGTTTCACGGAGATCCGGCTCTCAGATAATCGTAATTTCTCGGATCGTTCATGTTCAGATAAGGGATGCCGTAGATCTGTCAAAGATAAGTAGAAGAGTGCCAAAATAACCATTACACCTTCACTTTCCCTTTGTCACATTTTCTATCAATTTCAATCGTTAATTCAACGCCATTCGAAGTTGAAAAACCGGCGTCATCTATCAGTGTAACGCTCGAGAACAATGGCAATCACTCGACAAGACCAAATTGATGAATTATTCGGGTGGGTTCAATGTTATGATTAGAGGTTATTGCTCAAATCATTTCGCATGCTTTCTCGCCTCTCAGGTCGGCGAAAGAATGAGGGAAATGAGTAGAGTATTTCTTCAGTAAACATTCATAGTGATGATCTTCTAACGCTCATCGCTAACATTCCAGCGTCATTTTCCTTCTCATCATGCTATTCGTTGTCTTAGTCATTTGGAAGGCGCGCTGGCGGCCTTCCTCCACGGTCGTGCTGATGTGCATTGTGTTCTTCTGTTGTGAGTTGTTTTGACGTTGTTGTTGTTATTGTTGTTGTTTTGATGGCAACAAAGACAAATCAATCGTTGTTTGCAGCGTTCTACATTCGAACCTGCCTCTACCAGTTAGTGAATGCGGGAGGTGTGTTTTTATTTTTCTTATTCTCACATTTAAATTTTTTTTTGAATCTGTCTGTATATGTCAGTGTTGCTCATCTGTGCATTCTGTTAAGTGAGCCTTGCTGTTTGAAGCCGAATGTTCAGGTCGCGAGCCGCTCGGAGGAATCTACGTTAACAGCGCCTACCGAACTGCAGATAACGAAATTCGGTTCATGTACTATAGAAATAGCGCCCTAAGGTCAGTTCAATTTCGATCAGCTTACCATTATCTTTCCACCCACGTAATAATTTTTAAAAAATTGCTCCTCCAGGTCAATCCTCAAGTACTGGAACGGCGCGGACTATAAGGACATTCAGGAGCGGAAAATCGATCCTATCATGCGGTTGTTTGTGGATTGTCAGGTAAATTCTCGGTAAATGCTCTATTGAACTTCCATTCGAGATGGTCCTGAGCCAGACGGATGATTATTTTGTCATTATTTTGGATAGATAAGTTACAGGTTGAAGCACACATCGGAGTGGTTCGCTACAAGTACATCGAAGATGCTGCGACTCCACTCCAGCTAACTACGGACACCTCGAGTGAGGTGCACAGAGTGCGAGTGAAGTGAGTAGTATTTATACCACATGTTTTAATTTGTCCTGACATTATTCATTGATCCTGCAGAAAGTTATTTTATGGGATGTATCCATTTAAATATTCCTGAGTTGTGTTTCATAAAAGGATGTTTCGAACAAACATTGATAAATTTTGCAGGGACGTTCGGCCTCCACCCAACTTCAATCCAGCCAAGTACGAGTATCCGCACAAGCTGGGAGTCTGCCTCCAACCCATCTATCTTCATGCTGATTGGACGTTGGTCGTGCAGTGAGTATTGTTCCGTTGATTTTATCACTTTCGATGCTACGAACTAGTCAGCATTTTTGAGTGGTCAAACATGATCCCTTTTGAGACTGTATTGGTTCTGACACATTTCAATAGTATCAATTCTCTGAGACGGTGTCACTGGGGATTCTCGAGTGTAATGTGACCTGAGAGTAGTTTATCAATGAACCACTTCAGATATTTCGAGTTCTGGCTTGCCTCGGGTGCTACTAAATTCTTCATTTATCTGCACTCAGCAACACGTCAAGTGCGAGCGATACTTGACTTCTACAAGAGGAAGTTGGGAACGGATCTGGAGGTACAGTTTACGAATATTGAAGAGAATTGTAGAAAAAACATGATTTTTGAAGCAATATTTGCAGATAATCGAATGGTCTGACCTGCCCATCGCCCAGAGAGACAGAGGCGATTTCCATCAAGATCCGAACACAAGGTACATATATCTTTCTTGGCTCCAAAGTGAATCGAAAATGTATTCTTTAGACTCTTCCAAGTGGGCCTCTACGCAGCGATAAATGACTGTGTATTGCGAGCGAGGTGAAGCTTGACGCTTTGTGGCTCCGGGAAGATGACCAATTTAGGTATCAAGTAAAGTTCCTCTCCATGCTGGACCTGGATGAGACCCTGCAAGTTCCTAGTGGTTCGTGTGTTTACGAATTGCTTTGTCGATTGTGCTTAGGCCCTAAACTCAAGGTAAGTCGGCATTATAGGCAAATCAGTCGTGCACGAACTAGAAGCCTTCTCAATCCTCTACCCAAACATGGGCACCGCATCACTGCAGTGGATCTACGCCGAGCAGGAGGTGAGGTTCTTCATGTTATTCTAGACCTACTTTGCTGTATTTGTGAAATATGGGACTTTTTCAAGCATCACTAAGGAACAGATAGTTTGAAGTAAGGGTTGATTGTTTATTTACGTCACACAAACATGAGCACCTCCTCGATGCCGTGGATCTACGCAGAGCAGGAAGTGGGAACTGCTTGGAAAAGTCTAGTCTGCGTTCAGCTCTTGCAATTTGTTTTTTGTCAGTATCACATTGAAAAGCACCCAAGACAGAACAATTTAGGCCTGCCATTTCGATAGTTCATTTCAGAACGAAAACAGCGAAGCGCGATATCCTCATGAGCTGCGCTTCAACTCGCTCAGCAAGATCAGGAAACCTGCCAAGGACCAGGTACGAAAAATTAGTTGATATTGTGATCTGGGACATGTCGAATTTCTTACCCCAAACTTATCTGATGAAGTTCAATATTCTAGGTGCACGATGCTTATGCCAACTTCCGGAAACTAATTCAACGACCGGAGAGGGTACTGTAGCTTTAGTTGATCAAATGGAGATCTTATTATAGATTGAAAGTTCAGGTTGTGCTCACGGACATTCATTCCACGCTGGTTAATGAGCTACACGGGAAGGTCAAGCAAGAATGGCTCTCGGATGGTAAGAGCGAGCAATTATGTGATGGAATTTATGATTCCAGAGCACACTGATAAGTACCCTGAGTTCTCTCTCTAGATTCGAAACAACGTCAGCAAGTATTGATGATCATGTTTATCAGTCATAATAAGTTAACAATCATAATACGGACGGTAGTATAGCAGTCATAGTAGCAGCGAACGACAGAGAGCGCGAGTACTTATGGCGGATACGGTAGCTAGGTTACGGTATGTGGGATACGGTAGCGGGATACGGTAGCCATGAGGGAGCATGGGAAATGAGGAGAGACAGAGAAAGAAAGGAGGAAGTAGAGATGGCGCGCATAGATAGGCTAGAACCTATGGATTGGGGCGAGTAAGGATGGCCTACTTCCTACCGTACCCTCAGAGAGGGGTTCGGGCAGGGGGCTTCTGCCCAGGCCCTGCTGCTGCTCCGACTTCTCATCCCAGCGAGCCGCTCCTTTATATACGCTTTCCAATTCCTCTATCTGCTGTCGCACCTAACGCTCTCCAACGTTCCGTGTCTTCTCTTATCTCTCTCGGATTCTCATGATGTCTCCATGATCTTAGATCTTGTGCGTTGGCGTCCGTTTATCACTCTTCTTTTCCTACTTTTTGGGTCTATCACGAGGTCGGATAAGGGGTTCCAAATGTCCCTTTTTCACAAGATTAATGGGCTCGCTTTCTAGTTATCTGGATGTTGCTTTCTCCTGGATGAGTCAGGGGATTACGGTAGTTCTCTATCTGATTGTCTAACTGAATCTCTAACTGCTCTAATCGTCTGGTCACTCTCAGTCGATTGATTGGTTGAACCTATCGCGCTTTGCTGTTTTCTCTACCTGCTCGTCTGATTTTCTAGTGCGTTTGCTGCTTTCTCTGCCTGCTTGCTCTGCGCGCTAAAAATTCTATGACAGAGCCTCTTTTATTCATTTCAGTTCACTATTTGCTTCGTGACCTTCTTTAGATATGACTGATACTTCTCAAGTCAGTGGTGAAAACGATCTCCGATCGTCAGTATACAGATACAAGGAGGTCCGAGTACCGGCATCCAAGCTGAGCGTGCTCCATTTGAGGTACGCTTCTTTGATTTATATGACGCATATTGAAATCACTCGATTACAGGAGGTTCAACCCCGCCACCCAAGACTCAACACGCGGTTATTCGAATAAAGCCCACGAATATCGACCGTTTCGCAAGACTTCTCAAGTGATGAACTCGAACTTCGTTTCACGAATCTCAAATGATACTATCCGAGGTGAGTGGTTCTTGCAAGGGAAACAAATCTTTGCACAAATTAGAAAAATTGACTTTACCGGGACACTAACGTTAAAGAATCTTATTTCTAATGACTGACACACAGTTCGTCAGGAAAACCAACAACAAGTTCAGAATTTCTCTCAGATTACGACACGGGAGACTGGCAAGTGACACTGAGCAACACCATGAGAACGCTGGAGGAGTGTCGCTACTTTCCATTCAACTACAACCAAGTTATAGGCAAGGGCGCTTGTCAGGTTAGGGTAGATCTTCTGATTTCCTGAAGTTCAGAGGTTTTATGGATTTACAATGTTGAGAAAACAAGAAATTCAGTCAGTAGCCAACTGCGAGCCTCTCATCTCCGACTTGAATCAATTCACTAAAGCAGAACAAATCTGGACTGATGTAGCCCATCGAGGAAGGGTGATTGAGTATGTGAAGTCATGATTTTCAGTTGTTTTTCTCAATTATGTGATCGATCTCGCTTCCAATACGTGTGTTTTGCTAAAGATTTGCATAAAATTGATGATCGTCAAATGATTTATTTGAGTAAGCGAACCCTATTATTTAATGCACTCGCATACGAATCGGCCAGTTCCTCCAATCCCACCGAAGTTCGGTGTAAGGCCGTTGAATTCGCTCGCTACCGTGTGATATCCGTAACCCATCGTTGGCATGGTCTTCCACTGAAACTTGTTTTGTATCATTGAGTAGTTTGTTGATATCGCTTTGCATTGAGAATGAGAAGCTTCTATTAAAATTAGGGAAGTGGATAAATGCTCAAAGTCTCACGTTTACTACGTGATTCCAATGTAGTGTGGCGAAGCAATGCTGGCGAACAAGGATATTGGTGACCTAAAAAAGCGTATTCACTCGTTTTCCTGCGCTTCCAAGTTGTTGCTCTAATGCACATCACCTCGTCTCACAATTTGCAGTGGAAAAATCATGCAAATTGAGTGAAAAGTGAGATTCATTTTTGTTAGAATCCCAATTGCAATATGCAGTTACCGAAGCATGAAAGTTCTCGCTGCGCTTGTCCACATAATGGTTCGCATCGTATTTCTTCTTGTTCGGCCAATCTGATAAGTTATCATCGGTCAACAACATAGTGTCAAGGTTTTTTTATGCTATGCTGCTGAGTGCATTCCACGAACTAGAGTTTGTAATACGGGCAGGGTATTCGACCCCGACAGGGTAGGAGTGATAAGTTACCCGGGAAGAACGAAAATATAACGTTAGTTTGCACTATCCGGGTAATTAACTTCATACCCGGGAGCGTTTCATTTCAAACTCTTGCACGTACTCGTTGCTAGAAACAGTGGAGAAAGGGGAATCAGCAGGACACTTACTCGGCATCTCCAGCATCATTTGCCGACCGTCGAATGTGTGCAGCACACCGCAAATCTTTGGGTCCTTCTTCCCTTAAACCTTTCTTTGCGTCAAATCGTTTCTTCAAATCATACATTCACATTGTTGCGTTTCCTCATTGAATTCATGATGCTCGATGCACTTCCGATTAGCTGGAATCATCATGATTGTTCAGTTGATAAACAAAAACAAAAATGAGAAAAAACTAACGCGGAGGCGCGGCAACGTGGCCATTAACCGTCGCCTCGGTGGGGTCACAGAAGCAGTTCGTGCGCGAGAGTCCTTCGTTGTAATCTGCACAGACAACAGTGTCCTTTCCAAGGCAGTAGGATGCCAAGTAGGAGGCAGTTGGGTGGCAGTAGTACCTCAATCGAACCGGCAACTTTCATAAGCACTTACTCGCGAGTCCTCCCCTCATGTAATTGGGCAGATTGTGAACACCGTAAATGAGATTTTCACCCACTTTGACCTGGAAAATGGATTTGCAAATAAGTTAAAAATAGAAGACGTACTTCTTTCGATGCATTCTCTGATGCCTGGTGCGCGTAGCCTGTGAACATGCACCCACGGCGAACCACGACTTTCATTGCCTAAAAAGCGTTCGATAGATCAATAAAGTACCTAAGAAAAGTGATGAACAACTAACATATTCATCGATGAAGGCTCCGGTAGCTTTCAGATCAATCTGAAAATTGGTTTCGTGAACAGATGGAGCAATCTGTCTAACCTCTCGGAATAGCCTCTTCGGGAAATCAGGCATGTGCATGAACCACGAACGATTCCAGTAGTCGACAAGTTCAACGCAAGCATCTTTCGGACCAGTCCCTGTGAAATATTCTATATTCCCATCTCTGTTTAATTAAAGACGATTTTATCAAAATAACGCCGTCATGAAAAGATTCATTCAGTTGTTCAATTGTTTCTCTCGGGATCTTAAAGTTTGTCTAATAATGAAAGAAACTCACAGTCACACTGCCCTGTTTCCTCGTTGAGCAATACAGGGAGCTTCTACAAAGATTCATTATGTGCTAGTGATGAAGCATTCTTGACTTACTTTTCGCTGCGGAAGCAAAATTGAAAAGGAGAATTCCGAAAAGAAGAATCATCGAGGACGATCGCAAAATCTATGAAAGACGCACCGCATTTATACATGACCACTGGAGGAATCAATCATAATGATTCGGTTTTTCCTTTGATCTGGCTTGCGCTTTGTTGCAGTATAACAGATTTCAAAATCGGCGCTTCAAAGGCAGTTCAAAGCTTCAAAAGACCGCTTGTAACATCTTCAGATATGGTACTTCGAAACAGCCCTTTCCAGCTCGTGTATAAAACGCGGCAACTTTTTTTCAGTTTGCCTGAGCGCAAGCATGATTCTTCTTTTCGGAGCGGCGTTGCTCTTTTTACCAACGGATGCATGGTACATTAACAGACTTCGATTGCATTTGAGTAAGTTTTCGTCATCCAATCGTAAATCTTTTTCGAAAAGTCCTAATGAGAATGAGAATTTCAGTTGATAATCTGAAAATCAAGTGCGAGTCTCTTCCCTATAGGTCTGTGTTCGATGGAACCGAATGCCATTTCGCGGTTTATAAGAAGGTATCCACGACTCCGAAACACATCAAGGATGTGAAGTTGCAGCATTTAAGGATACAGTAAGGTTTTCCAGGTTGAGTACGATGCTGCATCAAATGAGTGCTCGTCCGTTCTGAAAGGGACTAAGGTGGGTAAATTGATTCATATAGTGCCATATTTCTCGGACTCCATTTCAATTCAATTCAATTCAATTCAATGTTTATTCCGTATCAGGGGACCATTGTGCATGATCATCTTCTTTTCAGGTCGCATTGAGCGTTCCGGAGGCTACACTTGAGGCATTGAGGATCGATGTTGGTACCTTTATGTATTACGGACTGAATTATTTCTTTCAGAAATCCAAATTTCATACCGACACAAGCTCATTAGATGCTAAAAATACACTCTGTGTTTTTGGTAAGGATTGTACGGTGAAAACAGTCTTAATTCGGCACATCAGAGAGCGGCTACAAGTGTGAAAAAGGTCAAACGATGGTTCGTGGAAAGTGTGGAATTCGAGCGGATAAAAAAATGAATTTCGCTGATGTGAGTTGATTGATTTTGTTCAAGTCATTCAATAACATTTTCATCTAAATTCAGGCTCGGAAGCACTGTAGCAAACTAAACATGGATCTCTTCACGCCGGATAATGACAAGTACAACCAAATAGTTTCGAGTAAGTCAAAATTCTGTAATTTATAGCCATGATAGTACAGAAAATTCAGGAGAACTTGTGCAAAATCAAGCGTGGACTCAAACATCTCTTGCTAACAAAGGAGGCAAATTCGTATGGACTTTCGGAAAGAGTTACACGCGATTCACTACATGTGAAAGCAAATTGAATAAGCCTGCACTTTGTATGTTCAGGTTTTATAAATATAATTCGAAATAAGAAATTTTAGATGCCGGCTATCAAGCTCATTGCAATGCACCCATGGCTACTGTTGTTGGGAAGAGTGGATACTGGAGCAATACAGATCAGAAGAACGAGTTAGGAACTTTGCAAAAATAAGGAAATGATGATCCGCAACCTCAGAATGGATGTTATCTGCACAAAGGTTGCTGGCAATCAACTGACTCCAATTGTTGTCAAAAAGAAGCGTAAGCGCATCAATTTTACAGAATGATGGATAACATTTTAGCTGTTTTCGAAAAATATGGGCCATGTGCTGAGCTACATGAGATGGACGAGTCAACCGGGAAGTGTGAATGTTCGTTTATGTTTTGAATCTTCTCAAAGCAATCAAAATCAAAACAAAAACAATCAAAACGAAGACAAAAAAACAGGGACGGGTCCAACCGATGCATGTGCGCAATTGTCTGATTACTGGAATGAAACGTATTTCATCAGGATGGAACACTACCCAAGTATTCTGCACATCGAGGTATTTAAATATAATTTATTCAGTGAAGTAAATATTCAGGAATGCTTGAGAACCACACGCAATGAACTGGACGATTACGTATGATTTTTATTACCAAATTATTGATTGATTAATTAATTATGTAGTTAAGGCAGTTAAAGTGGTCGTTCGCAAAGGATGCATGTTCACTGGTTATTCGTACCCACTCGATGGCGGTATATATCAGGAGGTCAGCCTCATACATTTATAAGCATCGTTCGATGAAAATTTCCAGAATAAAGTCGCCGAGAATTTGATCTATGGCGTTCACAAATTGCCCAATTACATGTCTTGGAACTTTTCGAGTGCGTGCAAATAAAATCAAAAAAATTGAAGCAAATTACTCCCACAGGTTGGTACAACACAACGGTTCATAACACAGCCTGGAAGAATGGACTTACAAGGGCCAATTGTTTCTGTGACCCTACGGAAGCTACGGTCAACGACCATGTTCCTGCTCCGCCGCGTGAGTTTTTCTGAGTTACGAAGATGGACTAGTTAGATATAAGGAGGGTCAAGAGAGAGAGAGAGTTTCGGGAAACACAAAGTACTTTATGGTCGTAACAGTTCCTTCAACATTTGCCTCTCGATTTCACACACCCTCTCTCTTTTTTGCAATAGTTGAAGCAGCTTATCTGATGAAGTACTTTAGGGTTCCCGCAACTCTTATTTGACTCTACTTATATCAAAAAAACAAAACAAAAATTCACAGTATTCAAAACGTAATTTTAGCTGACAACAAATGTATTGACTATCACGAGTTCAACGAAGAGTCGCAACAGTGCGAGTGTGAGATATTTTCGATATTAATCTTTCCATTTCGCACTATTTCGTATCTTTAAGAAACCATGTAAGATGAAGACGTAAGTGTGCGAAAAAACTGCGAAAAAAAGCCGAAATGCAAAGTTTAGGGACCCTTGATCCTAAGTTCTGCGGTGAGATTATCACAAACGACAATCGAAGAATGCGTTTGGAGATCCCAAGTTAGTGTACAGGCAAGTACAATCTTCCAATGAAATCAAATATCAGAATGGCCGGAAAACCGCAAATACGACGTTAACCATTGGACTTCCAGATACAAGGAGAACTTTCACGTCAATGTGAGTAAATCGAACTAAGTCGGATGAGAACCGGCTAGATGATAACCATTTGCATAATACGTCTAGTACATAACTCTTGTATCTCGCCTTCATTAGGTCCAGTCGGTTCTTATCCGACGGTTCTCATCCGACCAACTACCGAGTGATTAGCCTATTCTATTGGTTTATTTGTAATGCTTATTTCAGGTAGTTCAAATAATCGTTCGCCAGCATTGCTTCGCCACTGTGTATACGAGCGGTTTCCATGGGGTGAGTGGTTACCAAAAAGAATTATGACCCTCACTCTATATGCTCATTTTTCTGCACTTCGTGGATTGACAACTAGAGCGATTGTTTTAGGCCAAACAGCCAAGTTGTTCCGGTTTTCAATCCTGAACCTGTCCCAAATCTATTTCAGTGGAAGACCCTGCCAACGATGGGTTATGGTAAGCACACCGTGGCCAGCAACAAGAATGGCCTCGCGACGACGAACGCTGATGGAGGCTCTTCGCGATTCGTGTGCGAGTGCATCAAATAAATGTTTCTCATACTCAAATAAATCATTTCGCGATCAGTACTTACATTTCTAATCAGGATTGTGTTCTTGTGAAACATATTTGAAGCACGACATATCGTTGGTGCGGAAAGTTGCCAAAGCCATCGCTACATAGCCTGACGGTGACTTCAACTTCATTCAGAAGTAGCATGCACAAATGCACTCAAAACTACAACGAAAACAACGTTAAACGACTGATTTTCACGCCATAAAGCCTACTCCTCAGCGGAGAATAACGCTAAAAATATGGCGTTTGTACAGAAAGTTGCCCAGACCCTTCGTACACAACGCCAAGGTCGCCGATTGTTTAAGAGACCGGCTCGGAGAAATTTAACCATCCAGCGGACATTCCGCCAGGACTTTCGATTCGGGTTTCCCCACTCACATATGTTGGAGGGCCTTTGACCTTGTTTACGAAAATGATGACGTCACTGGCCGTATTGCGAAATGCGGCGCGCCAGGTGCGCGCGAAGTTTGAAAAGTGCATTTTCGTAACTTTTCAGCGGAACAAGCTAGAACCGAAATTCCTTCTACAATGTGTCACGGTTGACATAAGTGCACAGAATCACTATTGGGAATATTTTTTGAACGTCTCTGATGCCGACTTTGTGTCTCAAAATTGTAGTTTTTTCGGGTTTTCACCTACCCGCAGTGGCGTCCGACGCCACAATGTAGGTATACGATTGTAGCCCATGCCCTCCTGCATCGAACCCCCCACATTAGAAAAGGTTTGCGAAAATATGTTTTTTGCAAAGTTGATCTGAGTGGTCCGAAGTCAGTCTCAGGCCGGACTTCTCTGGCATATCCCACCTAGTCTCTTTCAGATTTCTGGAACAAACCACGAGTACAGTGTCAGTAGGCCATATTGTGAATATTTATCAGGATAGGAGTCGATTACTCCTTCATCAGTTTTTCGGTCCATGACCCGGGGTTCATGGTCTCGGAGTGGGCCACCACCATGAACCCGGGGTCATGGTCCAAAAATGGTCCGAAAAGTCATGATGGAGAAACTTCATATACTATACGGCATTGTATAGGGTAGTGGCCCTACAATCTACCGTACCCCGTACTACCGTAATATGGCTGCACTGGAATCATAAAATGACTTTTTAAAGTACATGTTCGAAAAAAATTCACAACTTCTCAATGAAGCAAGACAAAATTCATATTCATGTTGCAGGGTGTTCGTAATGGTCAGCGCCTGCCGTGTCAGGTTTCCTCTAAATAATAGCAATGTAATGAGCATGAAGTACCCGCTGAGAAATTCGTTGCCGGCCAAGTGAAAATCTGCTGTGCCACGCAAATGAGCTTTCTTCCCCCATTTGACTTGGTGTGTATGATAGTTGTACAAATACTAGACACTTGTTTGAAACAAAGTTTCAAAATTATTTTCAGTGGAAGACCTTGCCTACAGTGGGCTACGGAATTCATGCGGTCGCCTCGGCCGCCCGCGGCCTCTCTATTCATCCCGCCGTGGGCACTTCGAGATTCGTGTGCGAGTGTATTCGATGACTGTTGAGTTCGAGTTCATGATAAAATATTCATATGTACGTACATGCAAATGTAAAATGCTACTTATTTTCATGTTGAGATCGATTTTTAACTCATTTTTCTGCCAGTAATATTGAATATTGAATATTGAATTAAACAATATACGTTGATCAAGAAGTTCAAATCTTGAGGCAAGTAGGCTAGCTCAGTAGTTCCGATTCGATGAACTGATATGTCTATATACAATTTCTTTGAAAAATTCAAAATGCACCAGTAAAGGTGTTCAGGAGAAACTTGCGATGATTGAACAAATTCCTCAGAAGAGTTCATAGAGCCAACAACTTGGCACTCAATTAGCTACTACCATTTTTTGTACCAAAATGCAATTAGATTCAATGTAGTAAATAATTTATCCATCACACAGTACGCAAAGAACCCTCAAGTTTGCAAGCAATTTCAATGAATGCACTCGCAGATGAATCGAGCGGTTCCTCCGATTCCAGGCGTCGCCAATCCATTCTCTCTGCTTGCAACTGTGTATTGACCATATCCCATCGTAGGCATCGTTTTCCACTGTAATTGAGAAAAATATTCAAATAATAGCATTTTATTGAGCTGAGTTGAAGGCAAAATGTTACCGGATGGAAGTCATTTCGATCCCAAAGCAGAGTCGCAAAGCAATGTTGACGAACGATGATGCTTGTGACCTCCAATCAATTGCCATACGGATATTTAAAGTTGAAATTGTACTCACCGTGAGATGGAAGTTTTGGTTGTTTTTCGTCGCGAAATGATTAACGTCATATTTTCTTTTAGCAGGCCAATCTGAAAATATTTTGCTATGACTCAGTGCCTCTTTAAATTCGTAGTGGCTTTATCTCACTTGGTATTTCGAGAAACTGCTTTCGATTGTCGTTGGTAATAATTTGTGCGCAGTACTTTGAGTCCAATTTCCCTTAAATTTGATTACTTGTTTTCACACACAGGGACTACTTGTTTTCTCACATTCGCATTGTTGCGTAGTTTCATTGAAGACATGATGTTCAATGCATTTTCGATCAGCTGGAATTTGTATAGTTTTAGTTAAAATTCGGCTTTATTACATCTCAACATCAATAAACTAACCTGGAGGAGCAGGCACGTGACCGTTAACTGTCGCTTCGGTCGGATCACACACACAAGTAGGACGAGTGAGACCCTCGAAATAGGCTGAACGGGTGATTCTTATTGATTATTATCAAGATTCTTACTAACCTCCAAGCTTCAACGCTGACCTAGTAGTCATATAATTCGCAAGAGTATGCGCACCATAGACGAGGTTTTCAGCTACTTTCACCTAAAGCACACCTAGTATTACTTCTGAATGTTTGTTCGGTAATTCTATTTTGCCTTTCGTACTTCTCTTCTTCCGTCGCCCTTATCCGGCGAAGCTTGGAACTGATAGCCGGTGAACATGCAACCACGTCGAACCACGACCTTGACTGCCTAAAATGCAGTTGCTGATAGAAAGTGAGCGAGTAAAACCCACATAATCGTCCATAAAACTCCTTATCGCAGCCAGATCTACCTGAAATGATATATTTAGGCAAGCATTTAGGCGAATTTCCAACCTCTTGATAGATATTGCGGGGGAAGTCAGGCATTGGCATGAACCAGGATCGGTTCCAGTAATCGAGCAGTTGAATGCATGCATCCTTGGGACCGGTCCCTGTTGAGAACCAATTACGGTAATTTGATTAAACAATTGGAACTTACAGTCGCAAAGATCCGTTTCCTCATTGAAAGTGTGCGTTTCGACACAAGAGCCCGAGCCTGTGAATGTACGTTTTTGCTCGAAACCAATCATGTCCAAAGCAAACCTTCTGCCCCCGATGTTAGAGCCAAAAAGACCACTCCGAAAAGAAGAATCATCTTAGAAAAGAGTCGAAAATTGTGAAACAAGCTACGCTTTATATGTGCGCGAAGGAGGCAATCAAAACGCCATTTGGATGCATACTTCTCTTCGCTCTTCTCTTCCTTGAATCCTCTCTTGGTGGTTTTTATTCCTTCTTTCAGGGACTCGAAACGATTTGAGATGTGGTTCTGTTGATAGCTTCGCTTTGCTCGCTTATAAAACGCTGCATCTAGATTCAGTTTGAACGAGCTCCAAGCATGATCCTGCTTTTCGGAGCGGCATTGCTTATTGCTCAATCAGAGGCATTGTTCAGAAACTCACTTCAACCACACTTGGGTGAGTTGGGCTACCGTTCAGAAATCAAGACTTGTAAGGTTAAAACATTTGACTTTCAGTTGACAATCTGAGGCTCAAGTGTGAGGCGCTTCCGTATCGAACGGTTTTCGAGGGCACTCGATGCTATTTCGCCATTTTCCAGAAGGTTTGGTTATTAAAGACATTTTTGATCTGAAACTGAAAGATACTCGCGAAAACTATCCTGTTGTTTAACATCAGCATTCCAGGTACCTTACAATGATGCATCTACCCAATGTGCAGCAATTATGAATGGCTCGAAGGTGATTCGAATTTTGTCATCAACTGTCGCTTGATACTGAGCTGTTAATATTGGCAGGTTGCATTGAACGTTCCGGTCTCAACGCTCGATTCAATGATGGTTGATGTAAGTGATGCATTCTGCAAGATAAAATTTTTTATTGATCAAATTCAGAAATCCTTGTTTCACACCGAGGCTGGATCGGGAGAGAAACACACGCTCTGTCTCTTCGGTATGTATTCTTTCGAGAATTGAAACAAATTGTAATGGAACTCCTTTCAGAAAACGGTTACGAGTGTGAGAAGGGACAGTCTATGCTACGTGGTAAATGCGGGATTCGGGAAGCGAAAAAGATGAACTTTGTTGAAGTGAGGCAATGGCATTCTGCTTTTTTGCATTCAGCTTATTGCTTTCTCAAGTCCAATTAAGAACTTGTTCAAAACAGAGCATGGAATTCCATCTGAAATAATGCAGGCGCTGAAAAGCTGCAAGAAGCGTGGCATGGAACTCTTTTCGCCCACAAACGACTTTGATAACCAAGTTATCTCTAGTAAGTTCTGGCAAATTTGAATTAAATCGATCAATGTTCGTGAAATATGCAGGGGATCTCGTGAAAGATCCGGCCTGGGTTCAGAAGTCACTCGATAATAGAGCGAACAAATTTGTTTGGAACATCGGTCAAAGTTACGCCAGATTCACCACTTGTGATGGCACTTCGAGGAAGCCTAAGCTCTGTATGTTTTCTAACATTTTCTTGTTGAAATTGCAAATCTATTTCCTAGATGCCGGCTCTCAAACCACATGCAGCATCGCCCAAGCCGCTGTGATCGAGAAGAACGGATACTGGAGCAATACAGACCAGAAGAACGAGTAAAAGAATATTTTTTGTAAAGTTAATTTAATTTTTTTGAGGATGGACGTTATCTGCACGAAAGTTGCGACAAACGAGCTCACACCGACTGTAGTGATCAAGAAGCGTGAGTGTACGAAAAATTTATCGGAATTCAAAGAAAATGATTCAGCTGTGATCACCGACGAAGCGCCTTGTGTCGAACAACACGAGAGAGACGAGGAGACGGGGAAGTGCGAATGTTCGTTGATTTGACTCACTCTGCTTTCTTTCAACCACTTTCAACCACCTAACGTCAGCCACTTAGCAGGGAATGCCTCACCTAGTGGTTGGGGTTATGGTTGCCTAGTGGTTGAGGTTGGAAGAAGCTTGATTGTTACTCGAGAATTCTTGACCAACTCCTCTATGAAATGAGCAAAATTCTTCAAGGGACGGGCCATATCGACGCATGCGCAATGCTGTTCGATTACTGGAACACTTCGTACTCAGTGAAGATGGAACGGTTCCCCGAAGTGAAGCACACCGAGGTTCACATTGTATCTCATTTCTCGATCTTAAAATGACAATTTTTCAGGATTGCCTGAGCACCAGACGTGACAAGTTTAATGAATATGTTCGTTTTGTTTCTTCTTTATTTGTTCAAACTGAGATTCAGGCAGTCAAAGTTGTCGTTCGCCGCGGTTGCATGTTCACTGGCTATGCGTATCCTCGCACGGGCGACGCTAGGCAAGAGGTATGGTTGTTTCAAATATTCCTTTTCAGATTGTGGTGACTGAGAAATATTTCCAGATGAAAGTGGGAGAGAATCTCGTCTACGGTGCGCATCAACTCATTAACTACATGACTTCAAGGTCCGGCTTGAAACAGGGAGGTCAGTAAGCAAGCATATGAGGCCGGTTGCGTAAGAATCAATCAAGCCTGAGTGATCGTTGGAACAGTGAAATTTCAAAAATATGCACAGAGAGGTTCTCGAGGGTGGTCATCACCATGGGCAACTTCATTTTGCACCAAGTCGATCGGTGCAGCCGTGCTGCAACCATGCTGCAAACATGCTTTTAAGCATCTTTTTCGCATAACTTTTTTCCTAGTTGACCGATTGGGCTAAAAATTTAATAGCATAGAGTTTGAAGCATTAGCAAGACTACCATGAATTTTTTATTCGACAAAAAATTAGCATATGCAAATTCAAAATTCGTTTTTGAATACCAGGCGGAAGTGGAAGCTGATTTTAGCAGAAATCGATGAGCCTTGTTCTGGGGATCATTTTTATGTGCTAGGTTGTGGGTAAAAAAACAATTGTTTTTGAGATAATTAAGGTTTTGTACTCATAATTCGTTCATTCACCGCTCACTGCACGCGTCGAATGAAAAATGAACGTATGTTTCATTCGATGTCGCGCCATTCCGGAGGACTGGTGGCATAGTCAGCAATGAAACATACGGAATGATGAGTACAAAACCTTAATTATCTCAAAAACAATTGTTTTTTTACCCACAACCTAGGACATAAAAATGATCCCCAGAACAAGGCGCGTCGATTGCTGCTAAAATCAGCTTCCACTTCCGCCTGGTATTCAAAAACGAATTTTGAATTTGCATATGCTAATTTTTTTGTCGAATAAAAAGTTCATGGTGGTCTTGCTAATGCTTCAAACTCTATGCTGTAAAAATTTTAGCCCAATCGGTCAACTAGGAAAAAAGTTGTGCGAAAAAGATGCTTAAAAGCATGTTTGCAGCATGGTTGCAGCACGGCTGCACCGATCGACTTGGTGCAAAATGAAGTTGCCCATGGTTATGACCACCCTCGAGAACCTCTCTGTGCAAATTTTTGAAATTTCACTGTTCCAGCTCATGATTGATTCTTACGCAACCGGCCTCATATAAAAACGAGAATGATTTTTTTGCTCAGCTTATTTCGAGGACCTGTCTCGCATCCATTGTTTCTGTGATCCCACCGAAGCAGCTGTCAGCGGACATGTCCCGGCGCCTCCTGGTATGAATATAAAAAGTCACTTATTGAGAATCTGGCACAAATCTCCCCACAAAGATGTCAATCCCAACATTATCGTTTCCCATCACTATTTCAAACCAGATCGGTTTAGTTGAGACAGGCATCTAAGAAGTTCCAACAAACATTGAAGGCTAGTATTGATTTAAAATTCCAGATGACAAGAAGTGCATTGAACATCATGTCTTCAACGAAACTACGCAGCAATGCGAATGTGAGTAAATTTTGATCATCTTCTAACAACAATCAAGTTGCAGGGAATTTGGAACCAAAGTTGTGCGCACAAATTATCACTAATGACAATCGAAAACAGTTTCTCGAAATTCCAAGTGAGATATTTCCTCCTTCTTCGCTTTAGAATTTCTTGTTCAGATTGGCCAACAAACCGGAAGTATGATGTCAACCACTTAGCTACAAAAGCTGGGGAAAACTTCCATCTCACTGTGATTCGAAAAGTATTCGCTGTTTTGAAGCTGTTTTTAGGTAACCAGCATCATCATTCGTCAACATTGCTTCGCTACTCTGATGTGGGATCGTCGTGATTTCCATCCAGTAACTTTTTATTTTATGTTTTGAATTTCATCTGCAAGATTTTGAGTGTTCCAAACCAGCCGTTTAGTGGAAAACCCTGCCGACGATGGGCTACGGTCAATACACAGTTGCGAGCAGAGAGAATGGACTTGCTACGCCTGGAATTGGAGGGACCGCCCGCTTCGTGTGCGAGTGTATTCGCTGAAATATTTGTCGAATAAATAGTGTACTTTGCCAGCCCAGTATTATATCGAAGAGAGTATAATTAATAAAGATGAACATGACTTGCTTGAATACAATCGACAACAAGCACTGGATTTCATTACGTATTGATATTTGATAAAATAATGCTGCAGATGCATGATTCCCTATGGAACATTTCACAATATCTCCCAAATCGATGCTCTAACGACCACATAACGCTCTTCCAAACTACTTCCAGCGGTGTATAAAGCCACAGCTCAGTTTGGTTTGCAGTTTGACATGATTCTGCTTTTCGAAATTCTTCTTTTACTTCCTACAACGAATGCACGCCTCTTCCATTCATTCAGATCGCATTTAGGCGAGTTTCGGTTGAAACATGTAATAACTCATTCATCTCAGTTGACAATCTGAAGGTTAAGTGCGATTCACTTCCCTACCGAACAGTTTTTACTGAAACTCGCTGCTATTTTGCAGTTTTCACATTGGTATGATCTATTGAACCAGCAGTAATGAGCCAAAAGTACGTTAACTCAGGTAACATACACTGACGCGCATGCACAGTGTTCTTCGATACTAAAGGAGTCAAAGGTGACACAACTTCTATTTGAAACGCAGCAATTAGCGGGAATTTCAGTTGGTGTTGGACGATTCAGAAACTGTTCTAAAAGCGATGATGGTCAATGTAAGCCGTAACAAACACAGATATCTAAAAAGAAAAACTTTCAGGGATCGAAATTTCACAAAGATGCTGGATCTTCGGATGCCAAGAATACACTCTGTGTCGTTGGTGAGG
Organism: Pristionchus japonicus; assembly: GCA_900490845.1. Taxonomy (NCBI): domain Eukaryota; kingdom Metazoa; phylum Nematoda; class Chromadorea; order Rhabditida; family Neodiplogasteridae; genus Pristionchus; species Pristionchus japonicus. The sequence continues at coordinate 79,230 of LS504387.1, read as the reverse complement.
TCAAATATGTCCGCTGACGATGTTATCTCAATTCAGACAGCTCCTACAAGTGCAATGAGGGTCAATCAGTGATTGGAGGAAAGTGCGCTATCAGATTCAAAAAGAAGGCGAACTTCGTCGATGTCAGTGGCAGTTTGCAGAACGTTTGCGCAGTCCGTTGCTGATTTTGTTCAGGCGCTCAAGATCTGCGAGAAACTTGGCATGGAGATTCTCTCTCCAGATAACGACATAGAAAATCAATACATAGCGAGTAAGCAGAATTATTAAATCTGATGATTATCAGAAATTATACAGGAACTCTCGCGTCCAGTTCAGTATGGGTGCGAAAAACACTTGTGAATCGGGGAGGCAAATATGTATGGACAGAAAGATACTCGCGGTTCACCACTTGCGATGGGAAATCGAGCAAGCCACCTCTATGTATGATCGGAACTATTATCGAAAAGTGATGACCTTTTGCAGATTCGGGATGGAAAACGAGCTGCAGTGCTCCTTCGGCTGTAGTTGTAGATAAAACAGGTTACTGGAGTGTGACGGGGCAGAGTAGTGAGTGCGTTTCACAATCAAGGTACTCTCAAATCACCATATCCTTCTCAGAATGGGCGTAATCTGCACGAAAAGTGCTGAAAACGACTTCACACCAGTTGTTACTGTGAAAAGTAAGCGAGCATTCACTGTAAATTGTTTGTTAGCTTCATCTGTTGCAAATGACAGATGGATCAAAAAGAAATGTTGTGCTTACAGAAACGACGACAACTCCAACGACATCTCTGACCCCCATAAAGACGACTGGTTAGTTTCCGTCTCAATCATTCACTACGGAAATTAGACTGCGTTGAGCTAATTGCTGGGATGGGCCATTCACTGAAACAATTTTCTTGGTGGTAATTTCCTAGGCGCTTGGGAAAAACTTGGGAAAAAAGTGTTCACTTTAGTGCCGCCCCGCTTCTGTGCTTCCTTCTACGTTCGAAAGCCTTCAACTCCCGGGGCGACTTGGATGTTCCATCGTGTACTCTCCTCGGCGATGGGACAGAAACAGCCAGGATGGGATGTTGCGCAGGTGAGGAATTCCGAACTGACAACTCAACACTACGGTCTCAATGTTGCCAATGCACCAACACCATTCATTACTTCGCACGCAGCAACTGTCGCCGTAGCTTCATGCTTTCTTGCGAAAGTGTGAATCGAAGGAACGACAAAGGCTCTAATTGTATGTAATGTATGTCAGGCGGTCGAGGTCAAAGTTCGAGCCAACGTCAAAGTGACCATCTTCGAGAAGGGAACAGGGATTCCTCGATATGCTTATGGGGGCAAGGGAGGGGCCTCAGTGACGGTCTATGTGAATGGTGTGGGCGATGCGACTGCTGAGTGCGCCTGAGCGAAATATTTAGCAACTTTCCATTGCCAGTAGCTACATAAAAGGTCCACATTATCACGTTGTTGTATTATTCGACGCAGCCTTCAACGAACCCTATGCATTTTACTACTACAAAGAAACAAAATATAAATAATGCAACGCTATTGCCTTGGTAAATCGAATAGAGTCGAGGACACCAGTTTGGTCACATGCATAATCGATACTACTTTGGCACGCATCACCCCTGTGAAATAACATACAAATTCATCGAATGATTACTTGCATGTTTATCAGTAACTATTTTTTAGCGTTAGCATTGTCACGCTTGACTTATTCCTCTTATTCGATACACTCGCACAAAAATCGTGCTCCCTTTTAGATATTGGAATTTATCGATTATCACAGGGAGACTGCAAGACGCTTTATTCGAGAAGCTTATTTGATGCATTCGCACACAAATCTTCCAGTGCCTCCGAAGCCAGCAGTCGCCAGGTTATTGTCCTTGCTTGCCACGACGTGGTGACCATATCCCATGGTTGGCATCGTTTTCCACTGAAATGAGAACCTGATCGTCAAGCAAGTCATCGGTTCAAGCAGACGTAGTTCAAACGGGTGCTCTAATTCTCATAAGTAAACTAAGTATCGATGTTGGCATCGTTTTCCACAGAAATATTTTCGAAATTCTCGAAAGATTATCAGAATTACCGGGTGATACGTAAGCTTATCCCAGTAGAGCGTGGCGAAGCAATGCTGACGCACGACGATGCTTGTCACCTTGAAATCAAGTTCTGAAACAACAACAACAACAACAACAACAACAACAACAACAACAACAACAACAACAACAACAACAACAACAACAACAACAACAACAACAACAAATACCGTGATGTGGAAGTTCTCGTGGGCTTGAACCGCCCAGTGGTTGACGTCGTATTTGCGATTAGCAGGCCATTCTGATAATTATGGATGTTTAGGAGGGCATGATGAATATCAAAAATTTTACGGTCTCTCATTTCGCAATGCTCTCTTGCCGGTCAGACAGAACGAGAGAGCATGGGAAGTGAGAGACCGTAAAATATTTCAAATTTCCCTGATGAAATCTCACTTGGAATCTCAAGCAGCTTTTTGCGATTATCAATTGTGCGAACTTCCGCGCAAAACTTTGGGTCAAGCTTCCCTTAAAAAGCCAATTAGTCAAAAATGTAATTCTTTTAATCTTACATTCACACTGCTGAGTATCCTCATCGAACTCGTGCAGATCAACGCATTTCTGGCCAGCTAGAAAACTTCAAAAATAATAAAATTTGAAAATGATGAGACTGTTACTGTTTTAGCTGAGCTTGCCGAACTATCAGTCAAAATGAGTTTGAAAGGTGCGTAACTAACGTGGTGGTGCGGGAACGTGACCATTAACTGTTGCCTCAGTGGGATCGCAGAAACACTGGGGACGAGTTAGACCGCCGAGATAGTCTGAACAGGAACAGGATCATCTATTGATCAATAGATTTCGAAATACGGATCGAAAGCAACAAGAAGTGAAGCGAAAATGAGAAAAGCAGCCTATGAAACGTCTTCTAACCTCCTCTAGTCGCCTCCGGGTTTGTCATGTAATTGTTCAGTCTATGCACGCCGTAAAGCAGGTTTTCGCCATTTTTCACCTGAATAACGTTTAATTTATCTCATTTAAATGCAAAAACATACCTCCTGATACCAATTTTGAGTCACCGGATAACTGTAGCCAGAGAACATGCAACCTCGACGAACTACTACTTTGACTGCCTAAATGAGGATTACAAACAAAAATTACAAGGCAATGCTCACGAATTCATCCATGTTGTTCCCGGTGGCAGCTAGGTCGACCTGAATGGGTTGCTGGAATCAATAAACATCGAGCATTAGCAAGCCTCGTGCCACAGATTTTGCGGGTAGTTCGGCATAGGCATGAACCATGATCGATTCCAGTAGTCGACTAGTTGAATGCAAGCATCCTTTGGGCCAGTCCCTGTCAATGTTTCAAAATTAATTTCGATAACAGTAAGTTTGATGGCTCACAATCACAGAGCCCCGTCTCCTCATTGAGTGCATGAGATTCGATACAGGCAGGCTCTAAGAAGTGGTAATTGTAAATTTTAGATCTTTTTGAAACTCACTTTTCGCTCCCGATGCAAAATGCAATAGGAATAGTCCGTAGAGAAGAATCATCCAGAATGCCGAATCAGCAAAAGAGGAATCGTTTTTATATGCAAGCTTTTGAAAGCAATAAACAACTACGATTCGCTATTTGGGCAGCTCTAAATTATCGATAAATCTCTTCCTCTTGAAGCCATTTACGGTCTTCTTTATAGCCTTTCTTTGCTCGAGTATAAAACGCGGCATTCTGTACAGTTGGCTCGAGCTGCAACCATGATTCTGCTTTTCGGAGCGGCTTTGCTGCTTTTTCAAGCGGAAGCTAACTTTATTAATTCCCTTCGATCGCATTTGAGTAAGTTGAGTTGCTTTCTAGTCAAATGTCGGGATCATAATGTTGTCGATGAAACAATTGCAGTTGAAAACTTGAAGTTCAAATGCGAGGCGCTTCCGTTTCGTGCAATTTATGATGGAAGCCGATGCTATTTCGCAGTATTCCAAAAGGTAAGCCAACTTTCGGAAGTGATATGATAGTCAAAACGCTATTGCTCATAGGTTGTCTACAGCGATGCACCATCACAGTGTTCGAATGCACTGAAAGGAGCGAAGGTTTATTTCGTTTTCCAGTACTTTTCCTACCAGCCTATCGGTCTTGTTCGGATAACCACGTTAAAACCCACTTTGGTGCTTCCCTTGTAAAGGAATCATTCAGGTGGCATTGGATACACCTTCAGCAACGCTTGAGAAAATGTTCGTCGATGTAAGGATTGTTTTCGATTTTTGAATTATCTAGTTCTTTCAGAAGTCCAAATTTCACACTGGAGATTCGTCCGAAGCTAAGCATACGCTGTGCGTCTATGGTAGGTCAAACTGGAAATGTGCTGACGTTAGTACGGTTGCAAATTGCCATTATATCAGAAAGCGGTTACAAATGCGAGAAGGGTCAGACGATGCTTAATGGAATGTGCGTCAGTCGAGCTGAGAAGAAGATGACTTTCGCTGATGTAATCAAAATTAACCTAATTGATTTGAAAAGTGACATAATTCAGGCCCGGAAAAGCTGCAAAAATCTGGCAATGGAACTGTTCTCTCCTGATAATGACCTCGATAATCAAATCATCACTAGTAAGTTCAAACTTTCTTATTCCGATCATTGTTTAACTTTTTAGGGGAGCTCGTGAAGACTTCGGCTTGGATTCAGAAAGGTCTTGAGAGCCGAAGGAGCAAAATGATGTGGACGATAGGAAAAAGCTATTCGAGGTTCACGACATGCGATGGGAAGTCGAAGAAGCCTCCTTTTTGTAAGTATATCTATGCTATAAAATGCATTAAAATGTTTTAGATGCCGGTTTTCTAACCAGCTGCAACAACCCTCTCTCAACTGCTATTGACAAGACTGGCTACTGGAGCAATGCAGATCCAAAAACCGAGTGAGAATTTATATTTTTCAATGTCAATGCAATGTTCACAGAATGGAAGTTATTTGCTCGAAAATAGCCCCGAACGAACTCACGCCAGTTAATGTACTGAAGAAGCGTAAGATCTTTCAAACCAAACATCAAAGGCGGTAAAACATTCAGCCTCATTCGACCAAGAAGGGCCTTGCGTCGAGCAACATGTGTTGGATGAGACCACCGGGAAGTGCGAATGTAAGTTGAATTCAGTATTTAAGAAAGTTTCTCGTCAATTTTCACACCGTTTTGTCTCTCTGAACGATGGAATAAAGGAATGACGACCCGTGATTCGAAAATTGGGGAAAAAAGTGACGCAATACACAGTAGGGTTGCAGGTTCGGTATCGGTATTACCGCATTCTCTCGCGCCAGACTGTTAGATACACGAAATAGCATGCAAATGTGAGAGAGTCTCGTGCGGTATTAAAGCATATTGTGGTATTACCGATACCGAACCTGCAACCCTAATACACAGGGACCGGCCATCCGGATGCTTGCTGTCAACTGCTGAACTATTGGAATAACTCTCATTTCATCAATATGGTTCGCTTCCCCAATCAGCTGCAAACGGAGGTTCGTGTAACTCTTTTTACCAAATGTTGGAAAGCTAAGCTCCGCCCACTTTTGGGCACGTTGCACGTCTAAAACGTGCGCGATAGAGCACAACGCGTATGCTAATCAAAAATCCCTCTCCAACGAAACCTAATGCATGTTGTTTCAGGAATGCTTGAGAACCACGAGGAATGAGATGGACGATTATGTGAGACATTATTCATTCAAGAGATTAAATGTACTAGAACCTGCCTAGAGTTGTCTAAACTGAAGCCTCAATCCCAACTACCGCAAATCTCGTGACAGATATTGAGTTCCAGGCAGTGAAAGTGGTCGTTCGTCGCGGGTGCATGTTCACGGGCTACGCGTATCCTCATAGTGAAGATATCTGGAATGAAGTAAACCAATTTTGGCATGAAATGTCATTTGCAGTCGCTAATTATTCTTTTTACAGGTGAAAATCGGAGAAAACCTCATCTACGGAGCGCACAAACTGCCCAGTTACATGAGCGGTCACATGACTGCTGAGTTTGCGAGTGAGTTTCGCATTTGTGTACGATTGTATCTCTGTCAAGTGGAATATTGCAACTTTTGTTCGTTCAGATTACTACCAGGGTCTCAGTCGAGTCAATTGCTTCTGTGATCCAACCGAGGCGACAGTTAGTGGACATGAACCCGCACCTCCGCGTGAGTTTTTGTCCATTCGCTCTCTCAAAACCTAGAAAATGAGTTTAAACTTTCCCTTCACACCTGAAAATGTTAGAACTCAAGCATGTCGGCTCCCCAATGTTTTAGTCGGGCGTTCCGCTGCACGTCCCGAAAATGTATATTGTGAGGGTTGTGTAAGCTTAAAACACGATTTCAGCCAATCGAAAATGCGTCGAGTATCACGAATTCAATGAAACCACGCAGCAATGTGAATGTAAGTTCTCACGTATGAAACCGATTCAAAACTGATCGTCAAGGGAAGTTGGATCCGAAATACTGCGGCGAAATCTGGACCAGCGACAACCGAAAGATGATGCTCGAGATTCCAAGTAAAATTGCCCCCCTAATATTTCAATATTCGGAAATCGGATATCAGATTGGCCCGCCACGCGAAAGTACGATGTGAATCACTACTACACGAACGCGAATGCAAACTTCCACATTACGGTAGTTTTGGCTATCTGAGCGATCACGAAATGACTTTTCAAGGTGACAAGCATAATCGTGCGCCAGCACTGCTTCGCAACCGCGTACTGGGGCCGTCAGGCGCACCATCCGGTAAGGATTTGATTATTCATTGGAATATGGATTTGTTCGGATTAGTGGCACAGTCACAAAAAATGAAGACTTATCAGAACTAGAGCACCCGTTTGAAGCATCGATGCTTGGTGATTAGAGACGTCAGAATTAAGGTGATCCTCATTTCACACACTCTCTCGCCTACCTGATCGGTTAGAGAGTGTAGAAAATGAGGAGAGCCCTTCTTAATTCTGACATCCCTATTGGTGATCAGTTTCTCATTTCAGTGGAAAACGATGCCAACCATGGGCTATGGTCATCATATCGTTGCAAGCAAGGACAATCAACTTGCGTCGGCGGGATTCGGAGGCAGCGCAAGATTCGTGTGCGAGTGCATTCGCTGAGTGTTGTCGATGGAGATCGATCATTGTTTAAAGTGATTTGCGAAATTTCGGCAATAAATAGCAATCATTTCAATTCGGAAATCAATCTATCTTGAACTGCTGTTCATTGATACAAAATTAATTTTAATCGACAATTCAGGCCCCGAATAATTCGTTTTTTTTATCTTATCAACAACAAAATGGAATTGTCAATATGGAGTTGCCAGGCTCAAGGCACATCAATTCACAAAACTTATGTTGACTCAATTCAATCCATTTTTATCATTGGTACAAACCCACCGATTAGTGTTTCTAATTCATTCATTGTGTCATCTCCGCAAATCAGTTCGGTGAATGCCATCGCTCATGATTGAAATAATCCTTTGCTTAGTTTCATCTTCGTTTTTACGGAAATTCACACACAATTCGCCGCCCCGAACACTGGAGAAAATCGCTTTATTAATACCACGATGCACATCAGCGAATGCACTCGCACACGAATCGCACTGATCCCTCGTTGTTCCCGGGGCCCCTGGTAAGCTGATTCTCTTGACTGGCCACGGTGTGATGGCCATAGCCCATCGTTGGTAGGGTTTTCCACTGAAAAAAATATTTGTTTTTCTCGTCAAAGGTTTGCTTACATAGTACGATTTGAGAATCGCAGTGAGTAATCTTTGAACCCACTGGTATGCAAGCCAGAGAGTTATAGTCTAATAGTTGGTAATTACTGTTTTGCAATTAATGGAATACGCCCCGTGAAGTCTCATCTATCAAAAAACTACTGCCTGAAATGATAAATTGATTGATTGAATGCTCACAGTGTGGAATGGCGCCCAGAAGTAGGCTGATGCGAAGCAATGCTGACGAACGATGATGTTTGTTACCTTCAAATAATTTGATCATTTCAGTTTCGAAAATATCAAAATAACCGTAACGTGGAAGTTCTCGTTGCGCTTGTGATCCCAGTGGTTGAGATCGTATTTCCGTTTGGCTGGCCAATCTGATGAATTAAGGATGATGTGAAACGACTTTTGCTCATCGACTTTTGCTCATCTTACTTGGTATCTGGAGTAGCTGTTTTCGATTGTCACTGGTGCGAAGTTCCGCACAAAACTTTGTATCCAGTTTCCCTGAAGTTGAAATTATGTCAACATCGCTTCTCAAAATGAACGTATGGCAACTTACATTCGCATTGCTGAGTGGTCTCATTGAAGTCGTGATAGTCGATGCATTTCTGGTCCGCTGAAGCTTAGTCTATTTGCAGAAGCTGTCAAAGACGCACTTACTTGGCGGTGCGGGAATGTTTCCACTGACTGTAGCCTCTGTAGGATCGCAGAAGCAATGAATGCGAGACAGGCCCTGGTGGTATACTGAAAGTCATCTTTCGAGTTGCATAGATGCATGCACTGACATCCGACTCCTTGATTCATGTAGTTAGGAATTTTGTGCGCGCCGTAGACGAGATTTTCGACAACTTTGATCTGGAAAGGTTGATTCGCAATGAATTTTGAGGACCAAGAACAACGAAAACAACAAACCTCTGCATTAGCATCGCCAGTGGCAGGATATGCATAGCCAGTGACCATGCAGCCTCTACGAACAATAGCTTTCACTGTCTAAACTGATAACTCGTTCACATAGCAAGAATAAGAGATACAAACATAATCGTCCATTTCGTTTCGCGTCGTTCGAAGGCATTCCTGAAACATTTCTTTGGCTGAGAACTTCGAGAATAGCGAACCTCAGTCTGCAAAAACGTAGGAAATCGTTTCATCTTGATGAAATGTGAGTGGTTCCAGTAGTCAAGCAGTTGAACACAAGCATCGACAGGACCCGTCCCTGGGAAGTGTTTGATTTCAACAATAACAACAAGCAAGAGCAACAACAAGCAAAAAAAAACAACAACATCAACAACAACAACAACAACAACAACAACAACATCAAGTAGGCAGAGAAGAAACGAACATTCACACCGGCCAGTAGACTCATCTAGTTCGTGTTGCTCAACGCACGGCCCTTCTGCGTCGAATACAGCTGAAGATAACAATCAGATTCGAATAAAATAGTGGCAAGACTCACGCTTTTTGACCACTGCGATTGGTGTGAAGTCATTTTCAGCAGATTTCGTGCAGATGGTATTCATTCTGAAGGGTAATGTTCATTCTATCTCTTTGCAAATTCCAAGAAGACAACATACTCGTTCTTCTGTTCAGTATTGCTCCAATATCCTGATTTCTCGACAACCGATGCCAAAGCGGCGCTACACGTGGCACTCTGTGAAGCAGAGTCTAGGAAAAATTTATTTTTCAAACACAAATGAAACTCAAAAAACCTACAAAGTGAAGGTTTCTTCGACTTTCCATCACATGTACCATATCTAGAGTAACTCTTGCCAGCATTCCACACAAACTTGCTTCCTCTGCTATCGAGAGATTTCTGGACCCACACTGGATCTTTCACGAGTTCTCCTGATTAGAAGAGCAATATTGTTTAACTACCCTTGGATACTTGCCCGATATCTGTTGATTATCAAAATCGTTAGCAGGCGAGAAAAGCTCCATTCCGAGTTTCTTGCAACTCTTCTGCGCCTGTGAAATTTCTTTTTTTTGTATTGTTTTTTTTTGCAAATTGTTTCTTACATCGACAAAGTTCATCTTCTTTTCAGCACGGGTGGCGCATTTTCCTCCAGTCATGAACTGGCCTTTCCCACACTTGTATGAGCTGTCTAAATTGAGATAATCAAGTTATCGTTTACCAAATTGTTAGCCTACCATACACACAGAGCGTATGCTTGGCATCCGAAGATTTGGCACTGTTGTGAAATTTGGATGTCTGAATTATTAGCATTTTTTGATTCGTTTTCTACGACTCACATCAGTCATCAGTCCTTTGAGTATTGCGTCGACATCTTCTAGTGCCAACTGAAAAGTTTTGTTGCGTTTTTTTACGTTTTTTACTCTGTGGCTACCTTTGAGTCCTTCAGCACAGTCGAACACTGAGATTGCGCAACACTGTAAGGGACCTAAATTAAGAACCATTCATAAGTGGGTTCAATTGAGCGAACCTCTTTGAAAATGGCGAAGTAACAGCGTGTTCCCTCAAGAATTGTACGATATGGAAGCGCATCGCATTTCAGCTTCAGATTTTCAACTATTATATCAATTATCGCTTTTTTTTAAAATTCACACATACTCACCTAAGTGTGGTTTTAATGAGTTGAAGAAGCGAGTCTCCGCAGGAATGAGTAAGAGAAACACTCCGAAAAGGAGAATCATGCCAAACTGTGGTCCAAACTGCAAGAAGTGCTGCGTTTTATACACGCCCGATGGAGGCCGTTTGGAAGTGTGATAAGTGGTCGTTTGTGGAGGAGTGGATTGAAGCTTCAAACGAATCTTCTCCTGTCGTTTCCAACCGAATTGGTCATTAACGATGGCCGAATATAAGATGAAACCGTGGAAGATGCATTGCCACATCCAAGTTTCCAATTGTTCTTCTCTTCCTTGCTTACGAAATAATACAGTATTCAGAGCATCGGATGATCCTCCTATTCGGCGTATTTCTATTGATTCAGTCATCAGTTGCGAAAGGTTAGAGCACCGCTTTTTCCGGCTAATATCAGTTCTTGAGGTTCGAGCCAATGCGTCGAGTCGCATGCTTTCAATGAGGAAACGGGACTCTGCGACTGTATGTCTCAATTTTATACTGTGTAAAAGCATGAAAGAATCAGGGACCGGTCCGCAAGATGCTTGCATCGAATTGGTCGATTACTGGAATCGATCTTGGTTCATGTCTATGCCAAACTTTCCGAAGACCAAGTGGCGTGAAGTTCGTTAATTTGTGTTTTCCGTCAATTCTATAAACAAGTTCAGGTCGACCTGAAAGCCACTGGAGAAATGATTGACGACTTTGTTTGTTTTTCGCACCGTTACTCGATAAATTTGTAGTGTTTTTAGGCAATTAAAGTTATAGTTCGGCGAGGCTGCATGTTCACTGGCTATACTTATCAAGCGACCGGAGACGCGAATCAAGAGGCAAGATTGTTTGATGCTTGGATTTCGCCGGAACTGTGTCTCTCCGCGATTCCATACCATCCATTGATCGCAATACACATTCCTTATCCGGGAACTCCACAATGTCTGCACTACTTGATAGCTTGGGATAGAACAGGGGCACATTGACGATGCAACTATACAGTGAGCTCCATACAGATCAAAGTCGCCGAAAATCTCGTTTATGGAGCCCACAAACTGCCGAATTATATGAATCAGGGAGTTGGATGTCCGTAAGAATCTTGAAAATCAAATAAGTTTAGTTCGTTCAGTGCATTACTTGGGGCTCACCCGACCCTTCTGTGTCTGTGACCCGACTGAGGCGACGGTTAATGGCCACGTTCCGTCACCACCAGGTTAGTTCCTGTCGTATCTAGCAGCGCGAGTTATCTTAGGCTGATACATTCAAAGTAGATAAATTTCGCTTGACGAAAGCAAAACATCAAAAGTCACTTAGTAATTCTATTCCAGCGGATCGCAAATGCATTGATCATCACGAATTCAATGAGACTACGCAGCAGTGTGAATGTAAGGAAAGAATGATTAGAACTTGCAATAGTGGATCTGTTAAGGGAAACTGGACTCAAAGTTCTGCGCTGAGCTTCACACAAGTGATAATCGGAAACAACTTCTCGAGATTCCAAGTAAGGTCTCATCTTCATCAACGTAGCTATTAGTCAACCAGATTGGCCGACCAAACGGAAGTACGATGTCAACCATTGGGATCACAAGAGAAATGAGAACTTCCACGTTACGGTTAGTTTTTTTTTGCTGTAGAACTCATGCATTCAACCATTTTAAGGTAACAAACATCATCGTTCGTCAGCACTGCTTTGCGTCAGCCTACTTCTGGGCACCATTCCAAACGGTAGGGTTGTCAGTTCGGGTTCGGTTTCGAATTATTCGCACCCCTACTCCTTTCCAAATTATTCGCGCCCTTTCGAATACTTCGCACCAGTCTTTTCCTCTCGCGTTCAGGCAAATGAGTTCGACAGACAACGAGAGAGCGTGCAAAATGAAGAGAGTCAGAGAGAAGGGAGCGCGAATTTTTCGCAATTCGTCTGTCTCTCTGCAAATTATTCGCGCAGTCTTGAAACTATTCGCATTCTGTGGCTGTTTGCCTCTCTAGGGTGCGAATTAACGGATACCGAACTACATCTGTTCATCAAGTTCATCATCATCTTCTTTTCAGTGGAAAACGCTGCCCATCGTGGGCTACGGCTATCACACGGTGGCAAGCAGCATGAATGGCCTCACTAACCATGCAAATAGCAATGAGGGATCTGCGCGATTCGTGTGCGAGTGCATTCGCTGAGTGAATTTTTGTCTTGATGAACTGTTCTCTTTGGTGCTGGTGTGAAAAAATCGTCCAGCAAACGTTTATTACTTGATGCACAATGAGTATTTGACAACAATGAGATCACGCTCGGAAAGAACAATAGTTATCATAGTTTGTAATGCGGGTGGGCAAATCGGATTCGAATTGGTAGGAGGCGGGTGAGAGTGCAGAATGAGAGGGTGGATAATGACTCGGGATAATGTGAAGCGAAAAAATAATGGGAGTTTGCATTATCCCGGGTAATTAGATATTCTAGGGGAGGGGGCACCCGATGTTCCGGGTAGCGTTACGTTTCAAACTCCAATAATTAAGGCCATCCGCACATGCCTGTTGCAATTGGCTCATCGTAGATGCCATTGTATTTATCAGTGAATACAAAACCGCCATTGAGGCAGTAACCGAAAACACCCGGGTCGTTATTCCTAACTTGATCGGTCGTCCTCCATCCCTGACAACCTCATTTTTTCTGATTATGATCTTAATTTGATTTAACCATGAGTGTTATAACGCGTTCCGTGTAAGAACGTACATATGAAGGGGTGGCGCAGTTGCTCAAAATGGACGCTGGGGGCTCAAAATTTGGGGTAAGAGTACCTAGAGGTGGGATACTGTTCGCCGGAAAAGAAAATAAAGATGAAAATTTTCGAGTTATAAGATCAAAAATATATCTTTTGGGACCAATTTTCCGGCTGAAGTGTATCCGAGACCATAACCACAAAGTTTGAGACTCCTGCGACCATTTGGAGCAACTGTGCCATTTTAGCTTTGGATCGCGACGCTCGATTGCCCGTGTTTCGCGTTTTAAAGAAGGAGTAACCCTCACACGTCCCACACAGAACTAACTGTGCGGACAATGGCATACTGTAATTCAGGCGCCAGCTTGCCGATCGCAAACTGGCGAGCTAATTTGACGCGAGTTTTTCTTCATTTTCGAGTTATTATCGATTTTTGTCTTGTTCTTTGTTGTATATATTGTTCCTAGAATGCCCTTTACATTTGACATCGAATATGAATACACCGAGCAGCGCTTTGTGCCCGTAATAAGCGTTTTCGTGAGCACGTAGGTGCAAGTGCTTGCGACCAAAGAGCTTGCTCGATTATCTTGAAGTCCAAATCCTTTGAAAATTTAAACATAAGCTAATCTTTTGATGCTCTATCGAATGGTATATAACATGAGGGGTCAAAATCAAAGAGAAAAAAGTCGATCTCAAAGATCAAAGATCAACTTTTGGGTCCAACTTTTTGGCTGAAGTGTGTCCCACCCCTAGGGACTCTAACCACCAAGTTTGAGCATCCTAGGACCATTTTGAGCAACTGTGCCACCTCCTCATACGTTCTTAGGCGGAACG
>LS504387.1:42308-57328 GCA_900490845.1 Pristionchus japonicus | reverse complement strand
TTTGACACCTAAAATCAGTTTCAGACGCGTACTAAAAATGATCCCCATAGCGCTCCTGCGCACTTTTGTCAACCCTAACACAATGCTGAAGGAATTTTGATTCTAGCTTGTTCTGTTGAAAAGATATGAATATGCACTTTTCAAACTTCGCGCGCACCTGGCGCGCCGCATTTCGCAATACGGCCAGTGACGTCATCATATTGTAAATAAGGTCAAAGGACCTCCAACATATGTGAGTATGGCTGCCCGAATCGAAAGTCCTGGAGCGATGTCCGGGGGTTGTTCAATTTTTCCGGAGCCGGTCTCTTAAGCTAAAACGATAGTTCGCTTTTAACTTCGTTGTGCGGTGCAATCCTCTTCGTATGGTTGTTCGAACGCCTCGTAAACGATATTCCGCATGAGTGAACTACTATACCGTAAAAGCCAACTGGAACTTCGTTCATATGATAATAGCAAACCAAACCACCGATTTGAGACACTCGTCGCTCTCCTCAAACTCATCACCCCCAACTCCTCCCCTACTCACACCATTGACAACTCCGCCCTCCGAGACTTCCTCTCCAAGCACGTCATCGATCTTCCATCAGAGTGGGTGCCGCACATGAAGGCGATTGAGGAACTGGTGAACAAGGCATTGGAGAAGTGCATTTGAAAATCTTGAATTCTTGACTTCTTCAATCTCGTTGAGTAGCTTCACGCATCCATTTATGCTTTGTATTCCGCTTTCTTTGTGAATCAATGAGTGCAAATTACTGTTTAGTTTTGGTTTGATAAAGCAAATTGCGGAATCGACTTGTGAAAGTATAGCAACTGATAATCATTACAAGGAGAGGTATTTTCTTTTTCGCAAAATTTCGAATACTCCAACACTGTCTCTCACCGCCTAGATAGCATCGGCTACTCGAAATGAGCCGATTACGCTGCTCGGGCTCACTCGATGTGTCTCTTTGAAAGAAAAGGGCAATAACCCTCGTATCTTAGAAACTGTGGAATGAATTCCGTCCCCATTCCGTAACATCCCAACCAATCCACTACAAAGCAGTGTAAGCAATATTCCAAAGGGAGAAGAAAGGAGCATTTACAGGAAACGAGAGATGATAAACTGCGCATCATTGCTTTCCGCTGTGCCGCCTACAAAAGGGAGAAACCGATTCGAATCGGAGTGAGAGGATGATATTTCTTCTAGCTCTTTTACTTCTTCCAGTGGATGGAAGATTCCACAATTCGCCAAGTGTGCACCTTTGTGAGTTTTCACCAGAGTATTGTTGTTGAATATAATCGTTAGCCGACTCACTCCGTCTCAAATGCGATGCGCTTCCCTATCGAACTGTTTCCAGTGGAACGCGCTGCTATTTCGCTGTCAGCCAAGAGGTAAGAGAGTAAAACTCGAGAAATTCACATGATCAATTTCAGCTCAAATTTGATGAAGCGTCCGCCAAATGCTCATCCATCTTCCCTGGCGCACAGGTATTGGCATGAGCTTGTCATGGCAAATACTTAATTACGCACACTCATGCACTGATCTCGTACATCCAACTCTTCATCGAAAAACTGATAATGCAGGTGGCGACAGAAGTTTCTGGAGACGTTTTCAATGCGATGAAACTTGATGTGAGAAACTACTTTCTTTTCGAGCATATCAACCCTTTTTAGATGTCGAAATTCCACATCGACAAGGACTCTACGGGATCTTCGATTGCCAAACAGTCCATCTGCATTTACGGTTAGGACAGCTCTGCCGTTGTTTACTAACCCAAGTTTAGACAGCGAATACACGTGCGAAGATGGTGAGCCTTCCACGGTGATGCCCGGCAAGTGCGTTGCGCGCGCAGAGCAGAAGAAGTCGTTCACGGATGTAAATATTTCTTCATCTTTCTTAACAATCTGATGATGTCAGGCGGTCAAATATTGCGCCAGTCTCGGAATGGAAGTGCCTGCAATCGGCAACAACCTGGAGAACAGGATGATCAGAGGTGCGGAGGAGATGAGCGTTACAGTTTACTGAATTTTGGGACACGAGAGGAAATTTGAGACCAGATCGAAAACTTTGTCATAATCGTCGCTCACGCCCAAAAGTTCTCATCCTGTGCTGTGCCTTATTTATGTACCAAAAAGCATTAAGGTGCACTCGGCGCGGCTCCCGCATGGATCAACAATATCTATCAGGGAGAGACGAACCGCAAGTGGAATCGAACACAAGATTTCTCGCGATTCTCAACCTGTGATCGGCCAAAATCTGGCGGAATGGCCCGACTTTGTACGTTGTCTGTTCCATATTTCCTCGAAGAAGAACTTCTTTCCAGGGGCTGGCTCGCAAATGGGCAGCGTGTGTGGGTGGAGGATGTCTTCTGTGATCGACAAAAGTTGCTACTGGGCAAACGACGGACAGGATACACCGTAAGACTGAGTGACGGATTTCAAAAGACACACGTTTCCCTAAAAACGCTCTCCCTTAAATGGAGGAGCACGATTAAGAAACATTTATGGCCAGTTCAAAAAGACCATTTTCCAGATACGACGTGTTGTGCGTGAAGAATGCAGAGAACGATTTCAACAGAGGTATTTATTTTGTAAATATTCATGTAATTATAAAATTGAATTTAATAAATATTTAATATTGAATCAGGCCGCAGCGCCCCGGGGGTGGATCGTTGTGTGACGGATACCTTCGATTTTGCGGTAGGCAGAAAGCCCATTTGTGGGTTCAGGAAAGACGCCCAAGGAGAGTGGATTAATTATGTGCTCAGGTGAGGCTCATGAATCGTGAAACTACATCGCGAGTCTTTCAGTATCTTTGCGTGGTTCTCTTATGTTACACTCGTGTACACATGTATTCTACATTACTGGTGCAAATTTGGATTTTCTCTCATCAGTAGATAAAGTTAGAGTGTGTGAAAATGAGAGAGCAAACATTTTTGGTGCACGAGGTGCTTGATTCAGAGTCGTGCTCGAGGATGGCTCCCTTCGAACGCTCGACAATGACATGAACACTTATGTCTCCTACGATAATGCGAAGAAGATGTACAAGTACTACTACGAACCGTCCGAACTACCCCTTGCCGACACCCTTGTCTATTTTGTATCCGGCAAGTGCGCTGTTCCAGTAGGTCAGTTAGTTCCGCTTTGTAGCACGCAGATTCGTCTATTTTCTTGTTCCCAGTCATCACTTCATCCCGAAACGGTAAACAGCGATTTAGCGAACTCGAAGAAATGCCCCTGCCCTTCCCTGCCCTCGTTCGACCCAAAAGATCGTGAGGTGCATCCAGTGATAACGGAGAAAATCGGAGTTTGCCCCGCGGGAATGGATCTGTGGTGAGCTTCTAAATTTAATTAATCAGTTTTTTTTCTGGATCTCAGACAATTATCTTTCCAGGAGGCGATGGCACAAGCAACCGGAACAATTTGACGTATTGGAAGCGAGCAATGTTCGTTGCGAGCTTTCAATTTGAGGAAGCCTCGTATACTATCCTAAAAAATTCAATAAGTCATTTGCAGCGCAAAATCACCTGCCAAGCCGGAGTCTGGCAGGTTAAAGAGCCTTGGCGACTTGCGCATGGCTACACTATCACCAAAGCTTCGTGTGTCTCGGATCCTTGTGTGAAGGAAATCGTCAAATTCGACCAAAATGTCGATTTGTTCCAATTCAAAATCGGCCAAAAGCCCATCTGCCCGTTCAAGCGAGGGCCCGATGGAGAATGGATCAATTATGTACTCAGGTCAAGCATTTTTGCATTTTTTTTACTTTGCCCATGAAGCATGTTTGCGTGTGGATAAGTGTTTTTGTTCACTCAGCTTGGGAGCATCTATGGAATTAACAGCTAATTTTCGTTCAGAGTAGTGCTCGAGGATGGTTCCAGTCGCACGCTTGACAATGACATGCACACCTATGTGGTCCGCGAGAAGGAAAAGAAGAGGTGGAAGTACCTCTACGATCCTTCTGTAATGGCACTGAGTAATGACACAATGGCCTACTTTATAGCCGGACGATGCGCGGTTGCAGGTCAGATACGCATTCTTAGATATGGTGTTGGGACGTATAGGAATTCGCGTTTAGGAACCCTCGATATGTGTTGTTTAAGAACCCCCTATGAGACAGGGGAGAGAGAGTGGAGACAAAGACAAAAATGAGTTCCTAAACGCGAGTTCCTAAAGTCCCATCACCTTAGACATCGTGCGTCTACCGTATCCGCCACTACCGTAACCTAATTCTAGAGCAGAACCCGAAGAATTGTCCCTGCGCTCCTCTGCCTCCGTTCGAACCGAAAGATCGCAAGGCACACCCAGTGATTACCGATACGGTCGGAGTTTGCCCAGCGGGAATGGATCTGTGGTCTTTATCAGTTTGTGTTGACCTTCGGCAATATAACTTCTCAGGAGACGCTGGCACAAGCAACCCGAACAATTCGACATATTGGACCCAACCAATGTTTGTTGCGTTCAACTTGAGGAAACGTCGTATACTACCCTACAAGCTGTTCATTGAGTTCTTTGCAGCGCATAATCACCTGTCTGGCTGGCGTATGGCAGGTTAAGGAGCCTTGGAGACTTGCGCATGGCTACACTATCACCAAAGCATCGTGTGTCTCGGATCCTTGCGTGAAGGAAATCGTCAAATTCGACCAAAATGTCGATCTGCTTCAATTCAAAATCGGCCAAAAGCCCATCTGCCCGTTCAAGCGAGGGCCTGATGGAGAATGGATTAACTATGTGTTCAGGTCAAACACTTGAACTCTATCGCATACATCAATTTCGAACCTATGACCAACTAGTATTTGAAAACATTGAATATTCTCTAAAAAGTGTTTTCACCTTATTCGGGACCGTTTTGCCTGGAACGATGGTTCAACTCTTCTCACATTTTCCTTAACTTACATATTTTTACCTTGTTCAGAGTCGTTCTCGAGGATGGCTCCAGTCGAACTCTTGACAATGACATGCACACCTATGTGGTTCACGAAAAGGAAAAGAACAGGTGGAAGTACATCTACGATCCATCTGTAATGCCTCTGACTGCTCATACAATGGTCTACTTCAAAGCCGGGCGGTGTGCAATTCCAGGCCAGTTCCTTCCTTCATACTACCATGAGTTTGACATGAAACACGGGACAGAGGCCGACATTCGAAAATGATTTGCCCATCACTTACTACTCTACCACTGCAATTCATGCTTCTGCAGACCAGGCAGAGTGCCCCTGCGCTCCGCTCCCGGCTGTAGACACGAAGGGCCGCCCAGCGGATGATGTGATCACCGACAAGATCGGCGCGTGCGCCGCGGGAATGGCGCTGTGGTGAGCTGTTGCATTCTTAACCTTTTCGTCTCTTCTTCCGGATACATGCTGGGTCAAATACAGAAAGAGTCGGTCACACTTCAAGTCTAATTTAGTGCCCAGATCAACTCTTCAACAACTAGTATGTATAATATTGTTGAATTGGCTCAGGCATAGTCAAAATATTCGTACGTTTCAGGAGAACATGGGAGAAAAAGCCGACCGTAGTGGACGCCTTGGCGCCACAGACGGTTCGTTGCTTTGTTTCTATTCATCCTTTTTTTATATTTTTGTTAGACTTCGGAATGAGAGTTTTCTTGCCACGATGGTGAAGCATAGCGGAAGAACGATATGTTTATTTGAACCTCATTCTCGTCCTCTTTATTTTGTAGTTTAGTGTAGTTAACCTCGCACAAGAATAATACGCTATGCACGACAGCCTCGACAAACCACTAATTTTCAGTTCAAAGTCTCCTGCCAGGGCGGAGTCTGGCAGGTAAAGGAGCCGAGACTCGCGCATGGGTACACGATCATCAAGGCTTCGTGTGTTTGATCTGATTACGCGCTGTGCAGAGTACGAGATAAACATAACATACCATCTTTGGTGTTGACCATCATTACATCTCAGAAACTCTTGCTAAAAAAACCGAGACTCGCGCATGAGTACACGATCATCAAGACGTCGTATGTATGACAACAGCAGTGCTGATGAAGATGGAATAAACTAAGTCTGAAGAACATTGGTGCTGATTCTAGCACGGGTACCACTTTGAAATCTTCCTTCCATTGAAAAAAACAAAACAGCGAGTGTTAGAAGGAAATCCATCTTTCCTTCGAATCTCTTTCAATCTTTTTCTCCCTTTTGTTGGCAGCATCTCATGCAATTTATGATATATCGTTTCCTGTTAATGTTCCTTTCTTCTCTCTGTGGAATATTGCTTACGCTGCTTTGCTTGCACTGGGCAATGCCCAGTGGGCATTGATTTACTCACACCCAGCTCACACCCAGTGGGCATTGATTTGGATGCGGAATGCAGTGTGAAGCATGTCGATCCCTTCATACGGCCGAGCCGCATGAAGTGAAGATCACGCGAGATGCCATCGTACTCACAGTATGCCGTGGAGGAAATGGAATCACTCTCGCTCTCTCGTTTCGCGCGCTCTCTCGCTTTTCTCTGTAGGTTAGAGAAAGTGAGAGAGCACGCGAAACGAGACAACATGAGTGATTCCATTTCCTCCACTTCATCAGTTGAGTGTGAACAGACAGCCCTCGGAAAGCAGCCCTTGCTTTCTAAACTTGGAACAGGAGTAATTCAAGAGGACCCCTTTTAGAAGCGTCATGATTTCGGCTCATGATTTCTGGAGTTCATTCCGTCACTTTTTTCTCGTTCAGCCATGTCCTTGCTCTACTTCAGTACACTCACATCGGTAGTCTGTTCTAGTTCTATTCATTGCCCATATACTGGTGCTCTGTCTACCTAGCGAGAGAGTGGGCGAAATGGAGAGTCTCGATCCCTCTCCGATCGGCGATAGTCATCTCTGACGGGCAGTTCAAAGCGATGCCTTCGTTTTTTGCCCACTTCAACTCTGCTCTCGGGAGAGGGGTTATCTGATGCAATTTACTCCAGTAGAGAAAGCGATAGATCAGGCGAGATGAAGAGGTTCAGACACGAGAGGTACCTCTTGGAAGGTCAGACTCAATCTACTGGGTTATCTGGAGAGTGTCGATTCGGAAAAGGAAGCACTGCTCTACTTTAAGTGAGCAGTTAGTTCGTCCGCTTTTGAAATCTTCTCGGACTCAGGACAAGAAAGAGACTAATATGCGCAGAAGGCTGGAAAATCTGGCAAAAGTGAGCATCCTTAGATAACAATTGCACTTTAATCAGATATTGGATTAGGAAACCTCGTCAACTCCAAACACCGATCTAGAGACGATTCGTCCAACTTGCAACTTGTCCGTGCTTCGGATTTCAACGTCCAGATAAGGTTATCTGTTTTACAGTGCCGGAAATGCAAGTACCACGACGCTGAAATCATCGCTTCCGGAAATCACAAGGAGAAGTGCCCATACGGAGCGTGCAAGTGTAAAAAGGTAAGTGTCGTTGTCGCTCGAAGAACTTAGAGCAGATTCGATTTATTGGGCCCTTGCCAGACGTTTTTGCATGGCGGATTGGTTTAGTATATTTAGTCAATTGCGATAAATTACGATCAGGATACCATAACTGTAAATTGCTGGTAACCTCCGATTTCCAGTGCGTTCTGGTCGATGAGCGCAAAAAACTCTCGAAGAATATGGCAGTGTACACAGCTGAGATTGAGGTACGTGTTATGGTTGTTATATGGGGCTTGTAATTAGGACCAGACCGAGTTAAAGTTGCGGAGAGTGACGAATGAGTTATCCCGTGTAGTTCATTCTATTCCTGGGTACCCGATGGTCCATTTCAAAATCTAGGTACGATGGAGATCATTTGGTTATCTGGCCCGATTTATTTGGTTGTTGAACGATTAGAGTAGACAATACCGCTGTTTGAGATGGGGCACTTGTGGAAATGGATGTGTTTCACCCGTTCTATGAATTAGTTTGTCTATCGCAGTATTGATGGTGGCAGGAAAATAGACCCTGAACTCCACAAGTACCGTAGATACTAGGAAGAGTCCAGCTGAGTGCTGCCATCAAGTGAACGGTTAATTTTACACGCATTTCTTTTTAGGATAGCGAAGGCCATGACGAGAATTACCGCAACACTTGCGCGAGATGTCGTCGGCATGGACTCTTCGTATTGAAGAAGGTGATCAAGTATCAAGTACATTGCGAAATACGGGTCGCGATCTCTTGATTTTAGATACTCGCTCGTGACCCTGACCGGTGATAGAGTACGTGGAATGAAGAGCGACCCGTATTTCGAACTTTAGTTATGCGAAGCTCATTCTAGAAGATATTAGTTACCATTTGGTTGCCCTTGCAAAAGGAAAACCGATGTCTCTAAATGTTGTTCATATTTAGAGTTTGTTATGGCTTCGCTATGACTTTGGGTTTCGCAAAACCCCAAACGCACTGACGAGCCACAACGGTATTTTGCATGTCTATTCCAGTCCCACGACTCCTACTGCCCCTATTACTTCTGTCTCTGCCACATCTGCAAGATGTCCGCGAGGAAGAGTGCCATCGATCGGGAGTTGGAGAGAATTTGGCGAAAGGAAAAGCATGCCAAGGAGAATTCGCGTGAGTTGCAACAGGCCTATTAGTTGGGATTCTGTTCCTAAAAACGGAACTTTTGTTTTTTTGTCACTGGGCTGAAAGGCATTGATGCTGTGCTCATGAAATGGTTAAAAATCATGAAAAAAACTGATAAATTTCAGCCCTGCTGCGCACTCTTCTGACGGAATCAACGAATCCAGCTGCAGAAACCGCAGCTACAGCCTCACCAGAGGCGCAGGTCAGTTGATCAATCACCCCCAAGACAATTTTTTAAAAATCGATATGTTCAGAATGCTGCCGAGACCAGTCCGCCGGAATCCCCACTAAGGTTGCCACTAACTCAGGATGACAAGGTTTAATCATGTTTACTCCAATTTTTTTCCGTTTTGACCACTTTCCGTTTTGACCACCTCGACCCGTTTCTGATTTTCGAAATGTCTCATTTCAGTCCGCATCGACTGCTGTTCAACCAACCTCGGAAAGCATCATATCGTTGCCATCCCCACTTCGCGCAGAAAGCACGGTGTCGGCACTTACCGTTGCTGATACTTCACTCAGTCCAGGCGCACAGGTTAGTTAGACTCATTTCTACACAGGGCTGTCCATAATTGTTCATTAGGAGTTTCGGACCTTTCGACTTGAGTTGGTCGCTTAGAATTAAATCTTGAACCATGAACCCATTTCCTTGCAGGCTGCCATCTCACTCATCTCCATACTCGCCTCTTCTAACCAGAACGATTTCTCCTCGATCGAGATCGATTCATTGGAATGCTTCTTCGATGGATCTGCCATACAGGCACCGTCATGCTGGAAACCTCATTTTTCCGAGATTTCTAACTTGGTTTTAATTGCCTTGGAGAGGATGGAAAGGACCAGGAAAAGAGAGATGGTGCGACTGATTAGGAAGGGTTAGAATAGTGTTTATTTCCTTTGCAGAACTGTATGTTTAATGATGTGGCCAATGTGTTGTGATTGTACTTGGTACAAATAAATTCAATCGTTCTCTCAACCCCCGCATATCCATTTCTCATCTACTTTTGTGTGCTTGCAGAGCGGATAAAGATGAGCGAGAACGGCAAAATAGGTCAAAAGCTGGAGCGTTCCTTTCCCACCTTGGAGGAACGATAGGCGAAATTATCCATATCTCTCTGGCCAGAGGAAGCGAGAGTGCGCGAATAAAGGAGAGGTCGCGCGCTTTGTCCACCCTGCCTAACCTGCTCGAATGTTTTTTGTGCATTCTCTCGGGAAATGGATGCGCCTTGGCTTGCCATTGTGTGAGTGGGCGGTCGTCGTTTACTCTGAGACGGGTGGCTGAGCAGTTCTAATCATCCATAAGAAGGAAGAAATGCAGCGTGCGGCGAAGTTGATTTTATCTGTGCTGCCAACAGCATGGGCTTGTTTGGCCACGAGTTCAGTCAGTATGCCCAGTGAGTTATCCTTGATTCTCGTGATCTCGCAAGGCAAAGTGTGCATTTCGAAAGCGAAAGTTTTGGCAAAAGCGCATTTCAGCACTTATTGGGGATGATCAGTAATTCTTGTCATTTTGGTGGTTAAAGTGAGAAGTTTTCAAAGTTGAGCAAATAAGTGATTCGTTTTTTTTTTTAAATTTTCATTCCAGCGCCTTGCCTCAAACCCTGCACAACTCCTATTGTCGAGGGCACGATGGCGGGTGGTGACTGTCCGCCCAACTTCAGCTATTGTACAGGATACTTAGAAGTGAGCAATTCTTTTCGGCATATTGGGCGCATCTGCACCTTTCCCTGGCGAAGGGTGCGAACAAAATGAGTTGCAGTGGTTCCCTAAATAATCATCACTCACTTGGGGATTCATCTCATCATTTTTCCGATCAGCATTATTTTCAGCCTTCTGGCATACAGCCGTCGCCTGATGGCTGCAACATCCCACGACTCGTTTGCCTTCAAGGTGCAAATATATATTGGGTGTACCGGTTCACTGACGGAACCTACGTGAGTTGCTTTACATTACATCAACATATATTACGAGGGGACTGAATCCGAGGGAGATGGAATGGCGGGGCAAGTCCATCTCCCCCGGGGCCCCTGGTAGTGACTAGATCTCGCGATAAAGTATGTCGGAAGTGAGATTAGATCCTCCGGACTGAATTGGCCTCGTGATCATGCCAAAAAGTATATGTATTCACTTCAATATGTCCCCTCCGGGCGAATATACAGGGCCTCAACTTTTGTTCCAAATTTTTTTTGTTTATAAGTCCGTCAATATTCGTTCAAATAATACGGAGCCAAATGATAGCTTTCCACGCTTTATTGATTGGCCTATTTTCTTGGTATACTATTACACATGAGGGAGTTCCGTCCAGGTGAAGGCCAATCAACAAATCGGTAATCGATTAGGCCTTCGAAATGGGGCCATCTTGTAGAGCTCATCGAGCTGTTCACGAATCATTTTAAACTGTTCATGAAACCTATTTTCGAGAACATTATGAATGCTCAAATTCAGTCGAAATATGAGGACAAAATGTCAATGTATTGGTCAATGCACTACCAATATCTCTTTTTTAAATTTTTTTTCTTATATCGGGTAGTGAATTGACATCGTTACTTGCAGGCATCTGTTTCGGAGCAAGAGTGGATGAGCGGCGATCCCACCATTGAGCGTGATGAATGTATCAATGGCGTATTCACATTAACCAAAGAGAAAGAAAACATCTTCGAGAAGGAAGTTGCTACGGGCATGTGCGGCTATAAGTAACGGAAAATCATTATTGTTGAAGAACATCCATATTGGCATTCCACGTACTATGTTTCAGTAATTTAAAGATAAGTCAGTGTTGTTGAGGTTACGCTCCTATTCACGGGTGCACGCTATTGTTTGTTGTACATTGCACGCGATAAGAGTGAGAATTCTTGAAGAAGGATTGATAAAATTATGCCAGCAACTATCCATATCTTACCTACATTGCAAGGTAGACAAGGTGAGTTTATGTATACAGAAGTTTTGCCGAAAGGTTGAGATTGTTGTTTAGCCCTCTGGGGTCCCTGTGGCTTGGACGATTTAACAATTTGAACTTTAAAAAATCTTCGACCACTACATTTTTTTCCATGCAACTCAACTTTGCTTCGATAAAGGGCTCTTATGTCAAGATTAAAACTTGGAAAGCACTAGTTGCTCTTTCCATTCCGCGAACTCTTCTACCGGTCAGAGACGAGGGTGTGCTAAGAGAAGACAGATATTTTGAGCGTCTATTCGACACATTCTTTATGTGGCGGGGCGAATAAATGATTATTTGATTTCCAGCCACATCTCTTTCTTACACACAACCCTCGCCTATCCATTTCTCTGCCACTTTTTTAGCTCTCAATGAGGAGAAAGATGAGTGAGAACGGCAAAAATGGATCAAAAGGGGAAGCGTTCCTTTCCCAACTTGAAGAAAGGATAAGCGAGATTATTAAAATTTCTCTGGTCAGAGGAAGCGAGAGTGCGCGTGTTATGGAGAGGTCGCGCGCTTTGTCCACCCTGCCCAGCCTGCTCGAATGCACTGTTTTTGTGCATTTTCTCGAGAAATGGACGCGCCTTGGCTTGCCTTTGGCTGTGTGGGCAATCATCCTCAATCCCGAGACGGGTGGCAGTTCTAATCATCCAAAAGAAGGAAGGAATGCATCGTGCGGCGACCTTGATTTTATCGGTGCTGCCAACAGCGTGGGCTTGTTTGGCCACGAGTTCAGTCAGTATTCCGAGTGAGTTTTCCTTGATTCTCGCATTCTCGCCAAGTAAAGTGTGCATTTCGAAAGCGAAAGTTTCGGCCAGCGCGCATTTCAGCACCAATTGGGGGCGCTCAGTAATTCCCATGGTGGTTTAAGTGAGAAGTGTGAACATTTGAGCAAATGAGTGGTCTTTTTTAATTCCAGCACCCTGCCTGAAGCCGTGAACGACTCCTGTCGTGGAGGGCACAGTGGCGGGTGGGGATTGCCCACCCGCGTTCGCTTCTTGCGATCCATACATAAAAGTATGGATTTTTCTGATAATATTCTCCAAATATTCGACAATTCAGCCCTCTACTATACAGCCATCGTCTGATGGGTGCAACCTCCTACTTGTTACTTGTCTCGAGTCGCCAACTATGCATTGGGTGTTCCGGCTCATTGACGGTTCCTATGTGAGTTAGTTTACATTGCAACAATTTCCCAACTATGATTGATGCCGGTTTGGTACCGGTATTGCATCCTCCCCTTCTCAGACCAAGAAGGGAAGAGGGGAAGAACGCCGAAACCAGAGCCGACAAGCCTACCATCCAGCATGTTAAATAAGCCCTGTGTAGTTCTCAATCGCAAAACGATATCAAGATCAACACCGATTCCCATACTATTGCCTTCGCCACCGCTCATTTTCAATATCTACAATGCAATACCAATATCTCAAAACATTGACTTTTGTGTTGTATTGGGTATTGCATTGACATTGTTAATTGCAGGCAGCTGTTTCGAGGCCAGAACGAGATATCGATCCTAGCGTTTATTTCGAATGCATCAACGGCGAGTTTACAATAACCAAGGAGAACGAAAACATCATAAAGAGGGTAATTGCCACAGGCATGTGCGCCAATATGTAACAGATAGTCATTATTGTTGATATTACATTGTGATTTCACGGGTAAAAGCTATTGTTTCCTGTAAAATGTTTCAGAGTAAAAGAACAATGATCGAGCCATACCTACAGCACATAGCTAACAATCGATAAACTATTGAAATCCTGTTTCTTTGTAATGGTCTGGAATAGGCAGATCTTTAAACGTCAAACCCCCAGGGAAACATTACCAGTCACCACAGGACGCTCTCCTCATTTCACACACTCTCTCGCCAGCCTGATCGGTAAGAGAGTGTAGAAAATGAGGAGTGTCATTTTTCATGCTGGCATCCCTAATCAAGACATGAACCCGAAAGGAAGACTTTCTCCTTCCGCTCACTCTGCCACCGGTCAGAGCGATGAGAGAATGTGCTGAGAGAAGATTAGTATTTATTCGTTCGGCGCTCTATTCGAGACTAGAATTCGGTGAACGAGTCTCCGTCTCCTCATTCTGCGCCCTCTCTCAGCGGTCAGAGGGACGAGAGAGCATGCAGAGAGAAGAGAGTTATTTCGAGCGTTCGGCACTCTTTTCGGGACATTCTTCATTCACCTACATGGTTGTTGTTCATCAATATCCTTACCAATAACTTGCCAAATAGTTCCACTTCCGCTTTCCGCGGTTTCGTTGGTCTGTTTATGTGAGGAAAGGAAGCAGACGCGGGGGCTAGTCTCGAGGGCTAGGCCTGTCAGTCCGATTGCCCCATCACATCCTTCAATCTCCTCATCTCATCTCCAGACAGTTTCCATGGTTCGTCCTCTCCCTTCCTTTCGATTCGCCCCCTCTTCCTTCCAGCTTCCCAGTCAGTCAGTCCCTCAGTTCGCAATGAAGGAAAGCATCCTTCTCCTGATGGCGGCCTCCACGGTAAGTACAGTACCTGGCATCATGCACAGGTCGCCTACTCAGGTCGCCTCTACCTACTACTACTTGCCGGAGTATACCCCGGCGAATCGACCCCGTCTCCACGGTCCCATCAGCCCGGTCAGTCGGCACGACTGCGGTCTCGCCTGCGATTGCGCGAGGGGAGAGTAAGTATATACCACAAGGGCCTAAGGTGATCTGAATATCATTCAGCTCCTCCAACTGCACCCTCTTCGACCCCGTCATCCCGCCAGTCCCATGCGAGGCGTACTACTTCTATGGTGGAAGATGCGCGCTCCTCGGAAAGAATGGACACAATACATGCACTTCCAACACGGTACCGCTTTTTCCTGGTTATTCATTGACGCACTTCAGGCTTGTTGGGATTTCCTTTTGCTTCAGCCTCAGTGGGTGCTGTCGCCCGATCCCTGCATCGGAGTGACTTGTGGATCGCACGGAGCCTGTGCCGTCTATGATAACTCGATCCCCTACTGTCAATGCGAGAGTGGATACCAGGGCCTCGTCTGTGAGGACGAGATCGAGACCAGTGAGTGACTGCCATAATCGCAAGATCTTCGTGCAAGCAACTTTCAGCGACTTCGTTCGCGAACCGAACCTGCTGTACAAACATGAGAGCCGCAGAGGCAGAGTCGAATGAGGTGGAGATTCCGGGTCTCTCTTACGAGAAGTGCCATGCCCTGATGGTCGAGAGAGGCCACTCGTACTTCGGTACAATATTTTCCTTTTTTTGCCAATTAATGGTCCATTATAGGTACGAGGAGTGACTTGTGCGCCACGGGCTACGCCGAGAATGTGACCTGGATTGAGCAGTCGTCGTGGAAGGAATGCTGGGCCACCTGCTCGGGCGACTCGTCTCAATACTGCGGCGTGCATGGAGCGGCTGGATACCTCGTGTTCCCCGTGACCACAGGTACATGGTTACGCTGTGTCTCGCAACAGTGAGCAATCACATTGCAGAACTGGCCAATCCTTGCGACTCCACGCGCCGCTGCCTCAATTTCGGACTCTGTCTTCGCAAGAAGGGAGGGTACTACTGCAAATGCGCGTACGCATTCAAAGGAGACGATTGCTC
>LS504387.1:26271-42208 GCA_900490845.1 Pristionchus japonicus | reverse complement strand
CTCTCTCTCTCTCTCTCTCTCGCTCTTTAATGAATTGAAACTTGAAAGAACACAGTATCGCAATCTCCCCAACAGTATGCATACCCATTCCCTCTCCTTCCTTCCTGTTATTCGCCCTCACTCACCGGAAAAGTCGTCGATGTTTCTCAGCATTCTTTCTTTGGAGTCTCAACGGTCTCCGCATCATTCGCTGTGGCACGCAGAACTTCTGCATCTACTATTGGTACTCCTCTTCCAAACGAACAGAACTGAAAAATTGGAGAGAGAGCGAGTATCAACGGAACTTTCAGAGGTCTCTGAAAGAAAATCTAGTTTTCTCCCTCCGCAAATCTTGCAGAATCCCCTTCTTGCATCTCTCACAAAGGCCACTGCCCTCTCTCCTCTTATTCCTCTTCGTTTCTTTTCCCTTGTCATCTTTCGTTGGATCTGAGGCAGGGGGGACAGGCGCTGCCACAGGGCTTCTTAAGATATTTCATAAGTGGGCTTCAGATTTTACCATTTGAACTACACTCAACATCGGCAACTGCAAGCTTGCTCTTCGTACAACCGAGCATCGTTATGCTAATTTTAAAATATTTTAACTGCTTCTCCTCACTTCCTATACTTCCTGGTTCAGTGGGACTACATAGATCGCGCATTCGCTGAACGGGCTACAAATGGAGAAATGCAACATCTCTTTGAAGGTTATCTATCCTTTGGGCACTGGCTGACTTGCCCTTGAGAAAGATCACGCCCAGACTCATTATAAAAGATCAAATGACTTTAATTGTGATCTACTACTTTTCGTTTAGGCACGTTATATTACTTATGTTTTAGTTTATTCAAAAAACAACGAAACAGCGAGCAGAAACTGCACGTTTTTCAGGGTACGGGCATCAACTGTGATTCTCCAAATATTTCAAGGCAAGTGCCTTGATCACTTCCATGTGGGGCAGCCAATTCGCAGGGACAATGAGGAAGGGTCTCTTGAGAAAGTGTCTAATGACAGAGCAGTTGATGGAGTGGTTCGGTTTCGAATCGGGCAAGAGTCGTTGAATAAGAACGACGAGTATCTAGAAATGGGCATTTCTCAATGATGCATATTCGAATACGCTGGGATAGTGAGAATCGACGTAAATAGACATATCCTCACCTCAGCATCGGGGTTGAGAACGACTTTAGAGGAAGGATCCTCGGGCAGCGCACAGTCTTGAAAACGATTATCTGTAATTGGTTGTTCTCGTGAGTTTATGGGAAGACAGTTCGTGCTTTCGTTGATGGTAATGATTCGATTCACTTGCCTTCAATGGTCTCTGATGAATCAACAGCTGGAAGATCTCGATCGATATTAACGTCTCCCATCGCAAGATGACTGACCTGCGTACTGCAAAATCAATTCTCGAATTGAGGCATGCTTACAGAAGAAAGTAGTTGAAGCAATGATCTCTCACTGCAGTGCCAAAAAAGTACGAAAGGAATTCGGTTATGAATTGGTGGATATTTCCTTAATTTGAGACATTGAATTTACTATTCTTTTCAAATCAAGAATTTTGCTCTCTACTTCGTAAATAAACATAGACATACAGAGTGCGTTTGAGCAAGTAGTAAGGAAAAGGAGGAAAAGATGTTTGATGGTTATCTTCTCTGCTCTCGCTGAGAGTCACAGTTCTTTGCAAGATCGGCTCAAAAGTGGTTCAAGAACGATCAAGGGATAATGGGTTTTTTTCCTGGTTCTCGGAGCACTAAATTCAGCCAATGAATACTGAGAGTTCGCTAATTTATCAGATGATTATCGTGAATCCCGCTAAATATACTCTCATTATTGTTCGCTCGGTGATGTCGAAAAAGACAGAGAAATTCAGACTCATGCTCAAGTACTCATTCATTTCGTGAAAACATGAAGTTGTTATATCCAGTGGTACATAAGACACATGATAAATGTACATCAAAATGGATAACAAAATATAGTGAAGAAGCATACTCCCCTAACCAAAATACCCACATATGTTACGAAAAGAATTGTGTTCCACTGAACATTGTTCCCGAAAAAAGGAACACCGAATTTCTTTCTGTACTCATTGTCAAGATCGCGCATGATTGCATGACAATGATCTGATATGTCGAATTCGGTTTTCGCTTGGAGATTCAGAAGGACTGTCCATTCCGCGTGGCTCAACTGCTGATCCGTAGTCGTCCTTTTGAGAAGAACCTTCAAAATACAAGTGTTCAACGTTGGTTTTTCCAAAATTGGCTTGATTTCTTGCGCTTCTACTCAGCGAAAGGAAACAATTTCAAGTGACAAACCAGTAGTGCGCAGCTGAGTTCCTCCGGGACATTCTCATTAGGATTGATCGTCGAAATGAAGTTATTCGTTGCATTCTGCGCACTGGCTTGCGACGAGCCTGAAATCAGTAGTTGTACTTCACAAACAAAATCATCAACATTCTCATGTTTGCCCACGCCTTGCACACCCCTTGCGAACCTGGAGGAGCTTGAACGAACATCGTCATGGATTGAAACTCATACCTCGATTCTCCACTCCCTTGTTGGCGGATGCGCTACTTTGAGCACTCGTCCCTTCCACTATGCTGCGGTTTAGCGAAGGGCCCGATGAGAGAAGACCTGTAATTCGTATAATTTATTACACATGTGAATATTTTAAGGTTTCTTTAGAAGGTTCCAGCCAGTACTCGGAACGTGATTACCTTTCAAGACCGAATTTTCTTCAACCGGAGCCAAGCGTGGAATCCATTGAGGGTCCATAGTTACAAACATCTTAGTTGGTGCAGACTTGCGGAGTGTGCTAATGAACGGCAACAGCAGTTGTGGCTGTGCCGCAAGAGCGGCAGCTGCTACTGCAGCAGACTGGCCGTTGGGAAGAGTGGCTTGGCCAGGTGGAAACGTATTCCTGGAAGGGTGAGCATGGATATCAAATATCGTCGAAATCAAATATAATTCGCTGTTTGCTCAGAAATTTCTTCTTTTAAAACATCGTACTTTCTTCTGAATTTCTTCAGTTCAGAATAACAGAGCGAAAGCGTAAGAGTATTGCTCAAAATAGGTCAACGAACTCTGCGATTTGAGATATCGGTTCCTCGGGAGCAGTATCAACTAATTGAATAGGCGGCGTCACGGGATCATCAGGGAAAATGAAGGGTCTGGAAAAACATTTTTATAAAATAGGTGTATTGAATGAAATATAATGAACATGTAATGGTGAATGAACCTCGATGACGGTATGTCCCAGCCGTACATCATTTTGAAAACGCTGTGCTTGAGACGGAAAATACAGCTACTGCACTAGGTGGGTTAGCTAAGAGATAGGAGGCTTTCACTTTTCATTTCTTTTCTCTTCTTCTCCCCGTTCTGCATGTTCTTGTTCTGATGAGCGAGTGACCACGGAAAAGAGAGAGAAAACAACAAAAAAAGGATCCCCTAAGGTTCGCCTTTGCCTGGAATGGAATACCACATCGAGAGTGTTCGGTAAGGGAAGAGTAGTGCCAAGTTCAAAGGCACCTTTGAAATTGATTGCTTCTGTAGTAATCGTTGAAAAGTACGAACTACAAATGGATTATTATCAAACACTCCATCTGGTAGGAGCTTTATATGTTCGGAGGTGCAAAACTGTTGATACGTTCGTCAGCATCGCATATTGAAATTAGATCAGAAGATTAGGATTAGAAGATGACTCAAGCCCAGCTTACATTTGATGGTCGGTATTAGCGAGAAACCTATTCGTTCGTTCTCGAAGACTTCGCTCATTATTGAGATACCACAGGAAAAGTGTTGAAATGTCTGAAGAATAGTTTATAGTCAAGAACTGCATTGTGATACTTGCATCTACCTCTCGGGGAATTGGAATGTTCTTTCATCGTACCTACTCCTAATCGTATTCTCGATCTACTAAGCGCTCTTTCTTACACGTACTGAGACGAGCAAGGGGAGATGAACTAAATCTCTCTGGTAATGATCAGAAAACGCGAGAGAGCATGTCAAACAGAGAGAGAGAGAGAGAGCAAACGCAAACGATAGGTATCTCTAGTTTTTACCTAGGTTACTCTGACCTGGATAGCCCTTTGAGAGTTTCGCCAGATTCGGCTAAAGCAGCCCTTTAGTAAAAAGAGCTAAATTAGGACAAAACGATCGACAATATAAGGTATATTAGTTAAAACTATAAAATTCATAAACTGATGACTATTACGCTATTTTGCGCCTTAGGAAACTAGCACAAATCACTCTCGCAATTTTTGTTTTGAAAAGTTTACGTAATGAAAATAGCCGCTTTCAATTTTTGTTACTTCTTTTATTCAT
This sequence comes from Pristionchus japonicus, assembly GCA_900490845.1. NCBI lineage: Eukaryota > Metazoa > Nematoda > Chromadorea > Rhabditida > Neodiplogasteridae > Pristionchus > Pristionchus japonicus. The sequence continues at coordinate 37,918 of LS504387.1, read as the reverse complement.
GAGAATGTTTGCCAAAATTTCGAGATTCGAGATATTTTGACTATTCGAGATATTTTGACTAACGAAAATCCTGACCTTCATACCAACTTACGCAACTTTAACGCAACTTTCTCCTAATGATAGGGTCGTTTGATTATTCCTCATCAATATTTCCTGCATCGTTCAAGAGTGTGCGCTTTTGTGTACGAGCAAAAACGACACAAGGTCAGCGATGTAAGTCACGCCCCGTATCTGTATTTCCCGTTCTCTCTCACTTGTTCTGACCGCCGAGAGCTGAAATGAAATGAAGACACTCCTCACTCGTAGTCCTAACGATCATGTCCGGGATAAAAGGAATCTCGGCGAAAGGCTATTCACTCAGTGAATCCAGACTTTCCGAAGACGATCTACCTTCATACACTATGGCTGCCGAGAAGGTATGTGTTCAGCGAGGATCTCTAGTTTCACCCACCATGGGTATTGATGGAACCAGGTTTCATTTCTTTCTACCCTTGAAGTAGTCAAACCTGGAAGACCTCTATTCTGTAAAGAACAAACAAATTATAGATCAACATTCTGTCTGAAAATGATAGATACGCGCCGGCTAATGCAGCCAATGTCGCACAGGTTGCTGTGGTTCCCAACAACACAGATGTACAGGTACGATTTTGTTCCTTGTTCCGTTGCAGACCGTTCATAAATTGTTTTGTCTCCATGACATGCGCAATAGGGATGCCGGATGAAATACAAATACCAAACATTTGGTACCCTGTAGGAAAAACCCAAAGCTTTGGTCTGAAAACCAATTGGTTTGTGGGAAATGAACGAGAGAGTACGGAAATATTGGAGAGCGCCCATCCAAATGTTTGGTAAAAAAACTAAATATTTGATTTTCATTTCGCCCCAAACCAAGTATTTGGGTGAGCGAGACGAGAAACCAAACCACTTGGTATTTGATCCGACATCCCTTATGCACAACTCTATTCTGATTCAATACAAAATACATTTCTCTCAGGTGATTCTCAACACTCTCGAAGCACTCGCCACCCAGAACATCGGCGCCATTGATTTCATTGCCCTCCGCCGTCTGATCTCCCAGCCGACCATCGATATTCCCCTTGCATGGTTGGCTTATATGCCAGTGATTGTCAATGTTCTGAATGCCTACGTTCCCCAGCCCTGCATTGAGGCTGCTTGATTTAGTGAATCATTCATTGAATAACACAAAGGGTTCATGTGATGCTATATTCAAATAAAGTGAGCAGAATTTACTTTCAAAAATAATAGATAGCAGGGATACTGAGCTTAAAAAATGAACGTAATGGCTTTATTACCCGCGTTTGTAGAAAAGTGAATCTTACGTGTGAGTCCCAGAACAACAGATTAATACGATCGCAACAACATCAAGAATAGGCGATACTCGTAAGTAAGTACGTGTAATCTACGAAGTTCATCGTTTGACAAACCCGTCGATGAAAGAGAGAAATGAGCGTCCACAGTAGCACAAAGGCCTCAATGTAATTGTTATTTCTTTTTATATACCCTGCATTTTTCAAAGTAGCGCACATCGGTTGTGATGATCAAAACGTAAACATCCATGTATAATTCAATAAGAAATTCATTGAGATTTGTTTCTTGACCCCCACCGAATTTCATTCACATCAATGCAGTTTCCTTCACTTCCGTAACTGTCCAATCGAGTGATATCGGGCGAGACGACTTCAAATCGCCCTTGGGAACCGCGGACAAACGTCTGCCAAATGTGTAGTAATTTCCTCTCTCTCGCACATTTTAATATGCTACATGAACAGATACAAGTGACAGAATGATTTCGAAAGAAAGAAATCATGCTTACTTTATACAATCCTCCGTTAGGCTTCAACTTTACGATTGCTTGGTAAAGATCACTTGTTCCCGTGATGAGCTTCAGTTCGGTCGTCTGATTTTATTCGTTTTCTTGACATAAAGGTTTTCACTAACTTCGTCGAACTCTAACATAGCACACTTTGTGTGCACGTTGAATTTCCTCAGTTGATTATTGATATTGTCTGCGATAGCTTTTCCAACGCCGACGAATTCTTCGGTTAGGCTGTTGAAGTTGACATTGATTTAAATTCAGGCTATCCAGTAGTGAGACAGACTTATCGATTTTAAAATTTTGCTTTTAACACTGTATTTTTTGACACCATAATTATTATCACCACGAGTATCCAAAATGGGTTGCCTGTTGTATAAGAAAAATTTGAGAAATGAGGCGAAATGCTGCATGGACCATTCTAAGGCATACGTATGTATGAGAAATTTAGCAAATGAATTCACTTACGGAACATCATGCGTATCCAGATGGCAGATACAGTATTCAAAGGGAATTGGGAGAGTCTTGCAGTTTCTCGGTCCCGGAGGCAGTGGACGCAATATTGATGTTCCCTATTCGGTTTCACATCAACAAAAGTTTTTAAAAAATGTACGAAATTGACTATACGTAAAATACTGCCCACATTAAGTACTCACACGCAAATTATTTTTCTTGACTGTTTCTTTGAAATCAGGCTTCGTGCCATTAAAAGAATCCAAAATGTCAACTAGAGTTGCGTGAACATCAAACATGGTTAACAATTCGTTCGAATTCGCTTTCAAATTTTGCATTAATGATGCATCGCTTCTGAAAATGCATGGTCTTCTTCGGTTTAAATACTCGACAAGTGGTGTCGTAGAGAACGACCTGTTCTCCGCGTCATTTACTTTGATCGTGAGTGAGAAATCAAAAAAGAAACAAGACAACAAGTGATACATGTGAAGCCGTGTTTAACTGCTTCTTTGCTTCACATGCATTCCTTATTATCTCGTTTCATATGTCACACCCTTTTGCGAGAAAAGTGAAAGCTCTCTCTCTGATGCCATTGAGTTCGAGTTCTGTCAGTTAATTATTAAGCAAAACGTACCGTAATCTCCTTGGTACTGAAATATACATCATAGGATTGCTGGCATCTCTTCGCCCAGATGGTGTGCCACTCATCTACGAAATATCGATAAATGCAGTCGCGCGCAAAAGTATTGAGGTTTTGATTGTTTCATTCTATGTGTAAACAGAGATGATATTATGCACACCTTTCCAAAACGTAGACCGTGGTCAGCCATGAAGAATAAAAACGAATCGTCAAGCTGAATATTTGTCTATGTTAACACACGATCAGTTCTCATGATTCACCCCACTGCTCTCTTTGAAGATTAAGAGACTGTCTCCGTAAAAATTTATCATTTCGCCACTTTTCCGGACATCCTTCCAGGATATTCGATTCAGTCCTCCATACTAAAGCCACAGGAAGGTGTTTGGTCCTTGTCCACGAAACCGGCCAATTTGGCCTCTCGTAATCCTAACGTGGCGCGCCAGGTGCGCGCGAAGTTCAAAAATTCGATTTTCATATCTTCTCAGCCGTTCGAGCTAGACTCAAAATTCTTTTTGCTTTCTGTTAGTGAGCTCAAATGACCAAACTTTTATCAGAAATTTTCTTCGAACTTCAATTCCTCAGGTGATTTTGAGTGTTCAAAATCAAGTTTTTGATCACTATTGCACGCTTACCGGCATTAGCGGAGGGTGAAACATGGTACGCAGTGTACTACCGATGCCTACGAACATGTTTCACAACATTTGGAAGAAATCGGTTTTACTCCTTCTGGGACTTTTGTTTCCAGAAGTTGATGTACTGCCCAACTCGAAAAATTTAAAAGACAGCTCTAACCTAACCTATACTCCTATGAGAACAGGTAGCACCTATAAGCGGTAACTTCGAAGTTTGGCAATGATTGAAGCACTTTGGATATTTTTCCGGAGGCGACTTTGTCGTTGAGAACCATGACCCAGGGTTCATGGGTGCACCTTGCACCTTGGAACCATGAACCCCGGGTCATGGTCCAAAATCGAGTTGGTGGGGATCCTAAAGTAACATACCTCTTTGCATACTACAGCACAGCACATGCTACCGTAGCCCGGTATACCGCGCTCTGTTCAATCGCGAACTGACTTTTATTCAAAAAAAGTGTTACAACGACTCTTCGGAGAGTTTTCACCTACAACGTTTCGAGGAAAAATATGGAAACAAATAATAATATTCGACTGGCTCACAAGCTAGCCGACAAAAACTGAAAGAGCGAACCCGACGCTGATCTGATACCAAAAGCCAGCCAATTCGATTGAAATTTTATTTTCGAAGAAAACTCAGTTCGTGATTGAACTGAGCACGGTATAGTGGGCTACGGTAGTATGTGTGGCTCTGTAGTATGCAATGAGGTATGTTACGTCGGGGTCCCCACCAACTCGTTTTGGACCATGACCCGGGGTTCATGGTTGCGAGGTGCAGAGTGTACCCACGACCCCCGGGTCATGGTCTTAGAATCCAAAGTCGCCTCCGGAAAAATATCCAAAGTGCTTCAATCTTCCCAAAACTTCAAAGTTAGTACGTTTAGGTGCTGCCGGTTCTAGTATGTGTATAAAAGTGGGGAAAGCTCTCCTTCCGATTTTTGAGTAACGCAGTATGCCAACTTCAGGAAATAAAAGTCCCAGAAGGAGTAAAACCGATTTCTTTGAAATGTGGTCAACTATGTTCGTAGGCATCAGTAGTACACTGTGTACCATGTTTCACCCTCCGCTAATGCCGGTAAGCGTGCAATAGTGGTCAATAACTTAATTTTGAACACTCAAAATCACCTGACAAGGGAAGTGCACAACCTTACCAAGAAATTGGGCTATGAGCTATATACCAATCGAAAGAGCATCAAAAATTGATCTAGATTCCGTTTTCAAAACCTGCTAATGTGACCTGGGGTGCCCGTGGGAGACCAATGAAGTTTACCCGCGGACCCGTGCTTCCAGAGCGCAGATGCTTGTTCTACTCTTACCATGTTCACAGACATGTGCTCGTAGCCTAGTGGTTAACGAGTTCGCATTGTCTTTTTTCTTGTCCTGGTTCGAATCCTCTTCCCTCCGAAACTTTTGCCCGCTTTTTTGCAAGCAATATTTCGACGATCTCATAGATCACAAGTTTCAAATTCCTTCGGTATTACATGTGCTCACTGTAAAACAGTGTGCTATTCATGCATTTTCATTGAAGTTTATAGGTGCTAAATTGCAAAAAAAATCGCTGTTACTGTTAAACTACGTTGATGAATTGATACAAAACCTATACAAAATTGTTTCTAAAGAAGTGCAAACCAGTCAAAAAACGAGCAAAAGATTTGTCCAGGATGGGGGGATCGAACCAGCACCAGCAAAAGAAAGTCATGCTGCTACTCTAACCACTAGGCTACGAGCACATGTCTGTGAACATGGCAAGAGTAGAACAAGCATCTGCGCTCGGGATGCACGGATCCCCGGGTAAACTTCATTGGTCTCCCACGGGCACCCCAGGTCACATTAGCAGGTTTTGAAAACGGAATCTAGATCAACTTTTGATGCTCTTTCGATTGGTATATAGCTCATAGCCCAATTTCTTGGTAAGGTTGTGCACTTCCCTTGTGAGGAATTGAAGTTCGAAGAAAATTTCTGATAAAAGTTAGGTCATTTGAGCCCACTAACACAAAGCAAAAAGAATTTTGAGTCTAGCTCGAACGGCTGAGAAGATATGAAAATCGAATTTTTGAACTTCGCGCGCACCTGGCGCGCCACGTTAGGATTACGAGAGGCCAAATTGGCCGGTTTCGTGGACAAGGACCAAACACCTTCCTGTGGCTTTAGTATGGAGGACTGAATCGAATATCCTGGAAGGATGTCCGCCCGATGCTAAATTTTTACGGAGACAGTCTCTTAATGAGAAAAATAGGCCCACCTTTTCTTTATGCTTTTCGAAAAAATTCAGGTATTCTCGATCGGCATGGAAAGGCTGGTTCGAATAGTCATGTCCCAGTACTGCATCCCAGTATAGGGCGAATTTAGGTGTATCTGGAAATGATAGTATAACCACGAATTTGAATTCGTCAAATGAGAGGATGGCTCAATAATAACACAAAAATCACTGAAAACGTACTTGAGTAGGCATTGAGAAACTGTCCTAAATAATCCTGCAAAAAATGGAATAGCTCGAAGCAGTTCTTTTTTCCTTGGTGAGAAAGGAACTGATTTGGCGAAGCTTCCATTTGCAGTTGAAACGGTCTGTGTGTACAGTGACATTTAGGAGGAATATAGCAAACAGAACCTCATATAATGAGTGGATGGCTGCTTATTAAATCCCTTACACATAGGCCAATTGAAAAGACCCTTTGCCCAGTCCTCAGCCATCATTGTTTTGTATCCAAGCTGAATTAGGTCTTGAAATTTAATATATTCTGATAAAATTTGAAAATAACAATCTCACATTTTCAAATTGTTTCATAATAAATTGCTCCTTGTCTAAATAACGATCGCAGTATTGTGAATAGTTCAAGTCAGGCCAGATGTTAGGAAGCCCCCAAATATCTCGATATGTATGTTTGATGCTTTTGCCTGCATAAATTCGTGTTTTGAGCTATTTTAATGATTGTTTCACCGAGTAATAAAGCAAACCCATTTGGTTTGCTGTTCTCTCCGACCTGCATTAATATTCAGATTTCTATATGTTTCGCAAAATCTGGTAACCTTGTTCAAATAGGGCATTTCCATCGCATGTAGCTCCTCTTTCAAAAACGTCAGAGTCTTGGGAAAAACTCTTAAATGAAGTTCACTTGATCAGTTTTACAATTTGCTGATTACCTTTTTGAATGAGTACTTCCGAAAGAGTCCATGACCATAATGTACACAGATGGTCGTTTCTCGTCGAGAGACAAGTTTGAAGGAGCGGGTTGCTCACTGAAGAAACTTGGATTCTTGAGTAAGTAACATTTCAGAACAAAGAGAACTTTTTAAATTTTTTCTATACCATTTCTCCGCTGTCCATATTTGCGAATGTAGAAATTTGTATAGCACTGCTCTGTTCCGCAGGCATTGCACCTCGACAATGTCGTTCTGTGAATTTAATATATTTTATTCGCTAATTTTGTTTTTACCTCAAAGACGTATTGTTCTTCTATACCGTGCCAGTCTCCAGGCGCTGTTGTGAACTCATCGTTGAGGAGAACCGCTCGGGCACTACATTTAGCATCTTTGTACTTGGTGCTAATGCTAATACGTCCGTCTTCATTCAAAGTTGACCAAGGGCGATAATCACGATCGCAGTTCCTGTTAGATATGAATTTGCAATAATCATCAAATATTTCTTGAATAAGCCAAAAGATTTTTAAACAAGACAAAACTATGTCGAAGTGCGAACTTAGCAGTGACGAAACGAATTGCTGTCAAACGGAAAAAAAGTTGATTTTTTTTCAACATTTTTCAAAAAAAGTTTAAAAGTTACTCACTTCAAGGGGTCATAATTAGGATTCAGTATATTTCGCATCTCTTCTGTCCAAATGGGACTCGCAGGCAGAAGGCACTGATCGAATATAGCGTCATTTAACCCTGCATCAAATTGTTGATGGTTAATACTTCTGTGAACAATCTGTATGCCTTCTGGTTAGATCGATAATGAGCTATGAAGATCCTCAATTTGAAAAAGGAACAGCCGCATCATAAATTGTGTACCTTCAATTCCTGTGAGGCGTGCTATTTTGATCGATTCTTGTTGAAACAGACTGTAGAATATCTCCTGAATCAGATTTTCCGAAGCCACCGAGCTGGAAAAACTGACCTCATAGTCTAGATCCAGCACACGGAACAATCGTGCGAGTTCAATCACAGTGAATACCAACATGCACTTGTAAATGAAGCCGACCATTACACTGAAAAATTGTATGAATGAATGGCAAAGAAACATGAAGTCCAAAATTGAGGTTTCGTAAGGCCGGATATCGTCCATAACGCAAAGGTAATCAGACAAAATTCGACCATGAATTCGTTGGCGAGAGGCGTGCTAATATGTGCCTTCACAATCTGCTCGTCGGATCGTTATAAGGGATGCCTCGTGAAGTTTTTAACGGTGCTTATCGGTATTGAAACTCGAAAAAAAAACGCTCCTTTCTCGCTCAAATCCGAAAGATCAAACCAGCTCACGAGATCAAAGAATCAATCGATCGCTATCTTATTGAGGCGATCGCTGTCTTATTGAGGCGTGATGGCCGAGTGGGGTAAGGCGCCGCCGGCCATTCGAAGGGTACCGAGTTCAATTCCCCGCTGAGGCAAACCAAGCCTTATATCCCTCCGGGGTCGATAAATTGGTAGTGACTTCGGTTGCGGAAGGTGATCCTCCCCTAGAAAGCATTGGACAGCAGGGGATTGTCGTCCGGCTAACAGCTGGCCTTACCAGCGGGTCCCAACTAGCGTTGTCGTACGACTGTAAAATCGCTTGACGTGGCAGTACCTTTACCTTTTTTTTACCTTGCACTCAACGATTTCTAGCATTGCTGATACCCTCATCACAGAAGCACTCCGCAGTGTTTAGTAGATGTTTCACGAACAATATTTCTCTTCATAATGCATTCCCCCTTTTCCAGAAGCACACGGCCGTCGTGGTGGACGAGGACGACGTGCTCGGCTTCAACGACGAGTTCCTGCCGGGCGGCGGCAGTCTCTCCGACGGCGAGGACGACCCGCGCTGGGAGAACTGGCAGCCGGACCCGCCTGACGCGCAGCCCTGTGAGAGGGAAAATATACAAAATAGGGGTTTGAAAAAGGGGAAAATATATAATCCTTCCTTCCAAGAGTCGTAAAACAAAAATGAAAAAAATGGAAAAAAATTGTACCGAAACGGTTTTATTTAAGATTTTGTGAAAATTGATTACATTTTTTCATTTGCATTAGCTTATTGCTTATCGTAAATTCTTAAATATCATTCGAGTAGAAGTTTTACACCTCCACGCAAACATGTACGACAATTATAGTTGATTTCGCTACAGTCATTTTTGGTTCACAACCATGAACCCGGGGCTATGATCCAAAAATGACTTCAAAAGTCATGACGGAGAAACTTCATGTACTATGTGTCAATGCACAGTACAGTAGCCCAGTAATTTATCGAGACCCGATTTATCTAGAAGCACAACTTAGAGAGTGATTGTGGGCGCGCGCAACATTTTAATTAACAGCTACCTTCCCACGACTTTAGTCTAATCTAGCTACCTCCATGGGCAATCTTGGTTCGAGATAATTCCATGTACTCGCAGCCGGAGCTCCAAGGGAAGTAACTTCGAGCAACTCTCGATCGAGATAAGATCGATGAAGAAGCAAGACCATCTTCGAGCGAGTGAACAAAGCGATGGCGCTCGGTTGAGGGGGCTCATCGTGATCGATAATAGTGATCTCTATGAAAATGTATTAACTCTTCCCGAGATATTTCCTGAGCTAATTAGCAACGGAGAGGCGCTTGATAGAGAGCTAGTTGAACTACAAAATGATGAACAATTGATTGAATGAAATGACTGGATAAAATCTTGGATGGATCAGATTGTCATAGAAAGACAAATGTGAAATAGAACACTGGACAAAAGAAGATGGTGGTTGATCAATAAAAATATTCCAATGTGAAAAAATATACCATTGTGAAACCTATGCAAAGGTAGGTCTAAAATTGGGGACCCTTGCTGTGTTACAGAAGATCAGTTCCCGAAACAGTGGATCCATCCCATCTTGCAAGTGAGGGTTTCCTCAGACCTACCGTATCTGGACTCGTATTTTCCTAGAAGTAGAACTGGATAGGAAAACGTTACTTCTCAAGTCATCTCCCGACTCTGAAAGTACTCTCACAGTGGCAGTGTTTGGTGCTCGAGCGAGTGATCCCAAAAGGTAATGGTGCTTGCACAGTCTAATGCCGCACTGAAAGACTTGGTAGATGCCTTCGCTAGATCAGGACAGGGAAAGAAGGGATCACAGTACACCTCCAAAGACCCGAGCTGAAGTCTTCACTTGACATCGAGTAGCGCAGTCTTCGCATCATGGGCGAATTGAAGGTGAACGCTCAGACTATTCAAGTTCATAGGGAAGATGCTGCTCATTATTTCGAACTTACCGTTTCACTCAAGTATCTTGATGAGGAACTTGAGTTGCAATCCAAGAGGCGCTGACTTGCGTCACAAGCAGATATCCCTCAGCGAAAGTAGTAATGATTGGCGAAATTGAGACTGCGATAGTAGTTATAGTAGTATCAAACAGGCCCGAATCGGGCCTGTTTGATACTACTACGATTTTACATTTCAAAATAGGACCCTTATCTATTTTCATCAACTTTTTTTTTGCCGGTACTGGAATTTACGGTTCTGACATTTCCCGGTCCTGAAATTTCCGGTTCCGGATTTTACGGCCCGATTGTCAATTTCAAATTTCCTACATTGCGGCATTTTCAAACATGAATGAGACATTAAATTTTGCGACATTTTCTGATTATGACTTTTCCTGGTCCTAGCATTTTCCGGTCCTGACATATTCTGGTTTCCGATTCTCCTTCATTCCATACCAATCCTCCGATTCTCCTTCTTTGTCACAGCAAACGTATAAAAAGGGTTTGAAGTTTCCCTCCAATCTAACTACTTTCACTTTCGTCTTTCTCTCAATGTATTTCATTACTTTCTCTTTCATACTATGCGCGTAGGTTGTGTTTCATCTAAACTAGGCACAACTCTCTAGGCAATGGGCCGAAGAGAGTAACATACATATGCTTTATCGTGGTGAAAAATAAATTAAATTGCGGTATGAAATCATTCTTGGATGAGGTAGTCTCGTCCTGTGATGTCGTTTCCTGAACAAGCAATTTTAACAGAATATATTGATATTACCAGCTAAATGTTGATGCAACAGGCGTATTTTCGGTTTGTTTTCCAGAACTGGAGAATAAATTATAGGATAACTTCTCAATCGGCAATGCATTCCTAGATAATTGCGCCATAACCATCCGTAGAGTAAGACATTGCTTCTCTCGCTATCCGTATTCCTCAATGGGTCTGGGCATTCTGCTGTCCCCACCTGTTTGGATATACGGCATCTACCTACCCCTTAGCATGCTAGAGGGACCGTGAATGCCAAATGGCTTAGATAAGTGAACTCCGATGCTCAAAGGTGGACCGCAAATAAACTACGTCAATAGTATTAGTGCCACCTGAGCCAGGAGAACAGCCCTACTCCCTCTGTGTTACCTAACTTTATTCATTATTGGAACTAAACGCGCATCACCGATTGAGTAACATATGAATTGAAACAAAATGAAATGAGTAAATGGAAATACCGGAACTACCGCAGTCGTGTTGATCGTCGAATGTGTCCAATTGCGCGATATCCAGCCATTCAACTTGTCCATCCTTCGATGCTCTCGATTAAGCCTGCAAATGGGTCTATTTCTAGCAATGAAACATGCATATCATACGGATCAAACGGTTAAAAATACAGATGTGTACAAAATGCAAAAAGAACGGGAGAAAAATATCAACTTTGACGAAATGTCAATGAGTTTCAAAGAGGTTTCCCTGGTTTGGCTCTTGGTTAAATAGCCTTGGGAGTGGGCGGGGTTGAGCTTCAGAGTTGTTTCATTGATCAGACTACAGTGTAATGTTCAGGATCTTTGATTCTTGCAGTGTTTCGTTGCTCAGACTACAGTGTATTGTTCAGGATCTTTGAATTAGCAGTGTTTCATTGATCAGACTACACTCTTCCCATGAGTGATCTTTGAATTAGCAGTGT
>LS504377.1:158714-174074 GCA_900490845.1 Pristionchus japonicus | reverse complement strand
CTAGTTTCGTAACACCTTTACTAGATTGGTTTTGCAAGCATCTTATGACTAGACCCCTTTTCCCCGAAGTAGAGATCAAGCGGCGAGGACGCTCGCTTGTTGGAAGTGTAGGATGTCAGGTGTGATGTTTCCCCTGATTAAGATCTTGCCAACCTTCCCCTTTCTCTCGCTATTGTCCTTTGTCCCACTTAGAAACACCTTATATAAGCGCACCATCCTTTCACTCATGGCCAGTATTATGGGATAAAGATCTGACTAGTCGACTCTTCTTCTCTCATGCTACACCAACAAGAGCAAGCATGACTAGCGTCAAGTCATGGCTTGAGAATAATAATAAAATCAATAAATTTGCGGGAGTACATTCTAGACGAGAATAACAATAAGCTAATTGAGCAAGGCGCACACTCCCCACCCCTAAGCAAGACCCATTTACATTGTGTGAGGCATCTGACAGCAGTAGCCTATCAATTGAGTACGGTAACTGTAACTACGGTAAACAATCAGTTTTCAAACGAACCATCATTGATCGTTGGCCATGGAGTGGAGGAGAAATGGAGCGAAGGAACCACTCGGGATGAAGGGAAGGACGAGGAATGAGGGAGGGAGAGAGAGGAGAGGAAACTCATTTAGTACTTTGCATAGCAAAAAAATAAATTGATCAAATTGGATCATCATCTAATATAGATCGGACGAATAACAAGTGTACGTGCGAAATGGAAAACGATCTGCAAAAACAACATTCAAGCTGGTAAACAGAATAACAGGAAAGATTCAAAGGAAAGACAGGAAAGATTCAAAGGTTCCTGGCATAGAGAAGGGGCTCGCAAGAAACCCAAGTAGCCTAACGACCTATTTTTTCAGACTTATTTACATCGTGTAAAGAAAGATATCATGAGGCGCATTGTAACCTATCAAATAGCTACTGTAGCTCTAACCACGGGTTCAGTATTCAAACGAACCATCATCGATCGTTGGCCATGGAGTGGAGGAGAAATGGAGCGATGGAACCACTCGGGATGGAGGGAAGGACAAGAAATGAGGGAGGGAGGGAGAGAGGGGAGAGGAAACTCATTTCGATCTTTGCATAGCAATAATTGAATCAATAAATGAGATTATCTCCATTATTGCTCAATTGAAAAACAAGTGAACGTGCAATATGAAATATGGCGTGCGAAAGGCTACATTCCAGCGGAAGTGCGGAAAATGTGCATATACGACTCTGTGCATAGTTTTGTACACCTGTACACTTCTAATCTCTACTCGATCTCTCCTCTTTCGCGTGGTCTTCGTTCCTCTCATAGCTTGCGCCTTGCACTTCCGTATATTATGCCAGTCTCTATTTCATCTTGTGCCTCACGCTCGCTAACGCTCTGGAACGCCCTTACCCATCCCGTAGTAACCATGCCCCGTATTCCGTATCGTAAATTCATTCGAAACACCCCCTCTTCTGTAATAACCACCTCACACGTATAATTGTAACACGTAACTGCCACACAAATCCACCCAAAAGCTCGCCCGAGCCCAAAATACCACCTGTTGTCCCTACATGTCATTCCTGAACTCTAAAGAGCTGGTGAATAAAGAATAAAGAATAAAGAATAATAATAAAATCAATAAATTTGCGGGAGTACATTCTAGACGAGAATAACAATAAGCTAATTGAGCAAGGCGCACACTCCCCACCCCTAAGCAAGACCCATTTACATTGTGTGAGGCATCTGACAGCAGTAGCCTATCAATTGAGTACGGTAACTGTAACTACGGTAAACAATCAGTTTTCAAACGAACCATCATCGATCGTTGGCCATGGAGTGGAGGAGAAATGGAGCGAAGGAACCACTCGGGATGAAGGAAAGGTCGAGGAATGAGGGAGGGAGAGAGAGGAGAGGAAACTCATTTAGTACTTTGCATAGCAAAAAATAAATTGATCAAATTGGATCATCATCTAATATAGATCGGACGAATAACAAGTGTACGTGCGAAATGGAAAACGATCTGCAAAAACAACATTCAAGCTGGTAAACAGAATAACAGGAAAGATTCAAAGGAAAGACAGGAAAGATTCAAAGGTTCCTGGCATAGAGAAGGGGCTCGCAAGAAACCCAAGTAGCCTAACGACCTATTTTTTCAGACTTATTTACATCGTGTGAAGAAAGATATCATGAGGCGCATTGTAACCTATCAAATAGCTACTGTAGCTCTAACCACGGGTTCAGTATTCAAACGAACCATCATCGATCGTTGGCCATGGAGTGGAGGAGAAATGGAGCGATGGAACCACTCGGGATGGAGGGAAGGACGAGGAATGAGGGAGGGAGAGAGGGGAGAGGAAACTCATTTCGATCTTTGCATAGCAATAATTGAATCAATAAATGAGATTATCTCCATTATGGCTCAATTGAAAAACAAGAGAACGTGCAATATGAAATATGGCGTGCGAAAGGCTACATTCCAGCAGAAGTTCGGAAAATCAATAAATTTTCGGGAGCACATTCTAGAAAAAAAAAATTTAAAAGACGCTTTTTGAGAAAATGAAAAGTTTTGTTCATAACCTTGGCAAAGTTGAAAATATCGATCCGGCTCAAAACTGGTGTACAGGTAGTACCCCTCGAGTGTAGCTCACCTGCAGCTTTTGGAATCACCAGGGTCGCTCCCCGTGGAATGGCGGCGATGGCTGCAAACTACCGTAACCCAATCGACTTTGCGCATTCGCAATCGTTTCAAACAATCAAGGGCGCAAAAAAGCACAAAATTCAGCTGAACATACATGCCAAGTTTCATCCCGATCGCATTGAAACTCGAAGAGAAAAAAGGATTTTTCGAAAAAAAATTCAGATTTTTAATTGCAGTTCCCCCGGGAGCTAGGGTAGAACACTTTTTTTATTTCACCAATCAGAAGCTTAGATGCCCCCCTTGATTCCATAAAAAATGAGGGCAAATTTGTGTTACATTTTTGGAGAATTTAAATAGAAACCGCGCTCAACTTCAATTAAAATCAGTTCGTGATAGGCCAAACTATAGTGAACTGACTCAATTTCATCGATCAAACTTGAAGCGCACAAGCTGCCAACTGACTGAAATGACCCTTCGCACAATAACTCACAGTATAACATAAAAGATAAACTATCATTGCGTTACCGAACAGCTGCCTTTGATCAATTTTGTATACGGTAGTTTGGCCTATCATGAACTGATTTTAATTGAAGTTCAGCGCGGTTTTTATTTAAATTCTCCAAAAATGTAACACAAATTTGCCCTCATTTTTTATGGAATCAAGGTGGGCATCTAAGCTTCTGATTGTCGAAATAAAAAAGTGTTCTACCCTAGCTCCCGGAGGAACTGCAATTAAAAATCTGAATTTTTTTTCGAAAAATCCTTTTTTCTCTTCGAGTTTCAATGCGATCTGGATGAAACTTGGTATGTATGTTCAGCTCATTTTTGTGCATTTTTGCGGCCTTGCTTGTTTGAAACGATTGCGAATGCGCAAAGTCGATTGGGTTACGGTAATATGTAGCCATCGCCGCCATTCCACGGGGAGCGACCCTGGTGATTCCAAAAGCTGCAGGTGAGCTACACTCGAGGGGTACTACCTGAACACCAGTTTTTAGCCGGATCGATATTTTCAACTTTGCCAAGGATATTTTCACTTTCTCAAAAAGTGTCTTCTAAGAAAAAAGTTTGAGGAAATGAAAATAAATTCTTGTGTTTCAGTTGTTGGAATCGTGTTCAAAATATTCAAAATTTATTACGTCAAAACAATCCAACTCTCAGTAAAGCTTTATTTCGTAAGTGAACGTAATCGTGTTTTGAACAACGATCGACGTATGTAGAGAGTGGCTTCTTTCGGAGTGGCCTGAGATCGGAAAATATGGGAGGTCAAAGATCAAAGATCAAAGATCATCTCTCACCTCCGCTTATTCTTCCTCCAACTCAGACTCCCTCCATTCTCCTCTTGCTTTAGATTCGGCTTCTGCCTCACGGTATCTTCTGTACTCGCGAATCGTCTCAAATGTGTACCAGAGCACTGAAAAACAGCACTTTTCAGGATGTTTCACTATTATTTAGTGAGCACTTTGCAAAATGAGAGACAATAATATTTTCTAACTTTGTGCCCGGATTAATACCCCTTAAACTCACTTAATACTGTTATAACAGCGACCACTCCGACGATTGTGTTCAGGAATGGTCCGAACCACGGCTGGAGGTAGAACTCAGTGCGCGCTAAGGGGAGAGGAGGAGGTGAAGGGTCTCCTATAATGTCCACGTTGCATTTCGATTGAATTGCAGTTAGCAATGCTTCAATTCGAGAAGTCTTGTTATACTTTCTAAGCACTAATTATCGCTAAAGCACATAATGCTCAGAAAGCGAACCACTCCCGACTTGTTCTGAATAACACATAAGAGCAAAAAAATTTTTAGTCAGCTCACTTCCACAAAACACATATGAGCCTTTGGGTATTGCCTGTCCTTTGTCCGCATGGAATTTACCGTCCGTAAAATCGCAGACTATCGAATTAGTTGGAGTAAAGACCTTTGACACTTCCTCGTAATACCTGATTGGGAAGAGTACAGTCTCATCGGTGTGACGAAACCGGCAAATCCAACTCAAACTTTAATCACTGATTTGGAACTAGGGACCACCATCCATTGTTATTTATCCTGGCTTGCGCGAAGTGAAATAACTCGAAGGGGTCGAAAAGGCCGCGAGTTCTGTTTTCGAAGTTTTTTAGTGCATCATAAGGATCAACTTTTCTGAAAAAAAGGAAAACCAATGGGCTCTCGATAGCAGTTTTTGGCCAATAACTTCATTAAAAACGTCAGTTTGACAGAAACAAAGCGGATAAATAGCTCTAGCTTCCGTTTGAAGAGAGGGCCGCGACTTTTGAAAGTTTCCAGCAATAGGCTAAGGTACTGGGCATAACATATCCAAAAATCAGCCAAATCAATGGGCTCCCACGACTGTTATAGTGGATCGAAGGTTTTCGTTGAAAATGATCTTTGATCTTATACAAAAGTCGTGGGAGGCCATTGATTTGGCTGATAATCGGAGATGTTATGCACATTACCTTAGACAATCACTGGAAACTTGCAAAAGTCGCGGCCCTCATCTAGAACACATTTTATAGGGCTTTTGTAGTTTGTAGTCTCTCGCTATCGACAACTGATTTTTCGTAAAATGTAAATATCTCGAAAGCCATTGGATTTCGGGTGGTCTTCCGCGAACAAAAAATGTTTCTATACAACTGTTAAACAAACTGAGATAGTTCATGTGCCATGAATTTACCATTTGCATTTCACGTGGTGGTCCCTAATTTGGAACTCACATAAGTTGGTAGTCTTCCTCGCAAGAGAAGGTCGTTTTATCACTGGAATCGAGACGCGTTCCACAAGAGTATTTCTCAGTGGGGCATGTGCTTCCGAGGTTTACAGTATCCATGCAAACGCCTTAATGAATTGTTCATTTTATTTTATTTTTATTTAGTCGTTCACCCGTGTCGAAGCAAGACGCCTTTGAAGCTTTCATTACTTCATTGAGGGTTGTCGTCAGATACCATGCAGCTTTTCTGGAAAGAGAAACATCCCTGTGTTCATTTGATCTCGGACTAACCGGTCGTTTTCTGTATCTTGCTTGCATTCCATTTTGCCATCTACCAGTCTTTCATCTTTTAGTATCCATGGATGATTTTCATTGCACTGAACAGGAATCCATGAGCGAATCAAACTCTTGTTTTCAAGCTTGCCTTAATCGTCAGACATCCTTCGCTGGTTGTTCCACTAATAATTTCCGACTTCCCGGGCGTTGTGATATCTTCTAATGGCTCACAGAGAGAACAGACTGAAAAAAGTTTGTTATTATCGAAAAAAAGTGGATGAGCAAGTTACATCTCTCCACGCAGTGCACTATGGATCCTGGGGCTAGTGTTACTTTCTCAGAACCAAGATCGATTTTCCACTGTGCTGTATCACATTTGATATCTACGCCTTTGGCATAGAATTGAGGCTCGCCAGTACCGCCTTTTAGTATTCTGAAGCATGCATTTTGTAGTGCTAAGATCACTAGTTAACATTACCTTAGATAGCGAGAGTTTTCACAGGAGAGTGGCAGAAACCCTGTTGTATCCAACTGTAAAATTATGAATTTGAATATTTTATATACAGTTTAAATGTTGATAAACGGTAGCACTTCTGCTTTTTTTAAATAGCAATTATCACCTGATGATACAAGTACGTAGAGTCAACTTCAATCGGAGATTTGATCACTTCGGGATCACAGTTCATCACATTTGAAGCTCCTAACCAAAAATTAGGTCCCAATAATCCTGTATTTAGTTCCTGTGGTTGATCAGTTGTAAACTTCAGGATAGGGCTATTCATATTTGACGAGAATTTCGTAAGAATCTAAAGTTGTAAGAATCTAAATATTTAATCTTTAGAATTTCGTTTGATACCAATGTATTATCCTTAGTTCCCATTGTGAATACACAGAAAAGAATCTTGTTCTCATGATGAGTTTGTAACCGATCTGAGAAGTATGCGCCCAAACTATTGAATATAAAGTATTCTTACTTATTAAGAAGTCCTGATGTCCACTAGCGGTATCCTTATCGCACTTGAATACAAGACTGCCTTGATCCAATTGAAGACCAGCACTAGAGACATCTTGAGCTTCCGAACTAGCGTTGATTTGAACCATTACAAGAAACTTATTCAGTGTGTAGGGCCTGAACCGCAAAATGGGAGACCGCAAAAAGCGTGATCGTACCTTATCTGTATTATGGCATCGCAATATTCTTTCAATTTCTCCTTAGCTGGGTTGAAGTAAACGAGCTTCGCTTTACTTGCTGGGTCAGTTTTGCCTTGAATGCACGATTCACGAACGGAGCATTTCTGCAAAGAGTCGATTACAGTACATTCGGACACTTGTGCATACCATATCATCGCTGCATCGCGATTCATCAATATAGTAGTAGATGGACGACGAGACTTGGAATAACCAGAGAAGGAGTAGTGCAGTCCTTGTCAACTGAAATTAGAAATTTTACACGTTAATTTCGAAAGGGAAGATAGTAACCCCCGAAGAGTCAAAACGCACTAAACACGTAAGTTCGATAATAGTATCACGTTCCCTCTTTCTTGCCCTCCCCTTATTGAAGCAATGAGCTTCCCCACGGATCCGATTAAAAGGGGAAGAATACGTCTTAATCAGGACACCGATCCAAACCCTGTAACTCTACATCCCTGGTACCGGGCAGAATATAAGCCCCCCGTTTCCAACGCAGCTTCACATTAACGTGTTCGACAGGTCAGTCGCCCAAAAAGAATCCAGGTACAGTACCATTATCGATCGTTGGACATGGAGTGGAGGAGAAATGGAGAGAAGGAACCACTCGGGATGGAGGGAAGGACGAGGAATGAGGGAGGGAGAGAGGGGAGTGGAAACTCATCTCGCTTTTTGCATAGCAATAATTGAGTCAATAAATGAGATTATCTAAATTATTGCTCAATTGAAAAACGAGTGAACGTGCAATATGAAATATGACGTGCGAAAGGCAACATTCCAGCAGAAGTGCGGAAAATCAATAAATTTGCGGGAGTACATTCTACACCAGAGTAACAAAAAGCTAAATGAGCAAGGCGTGCTTTCCCCACCCTTAAGCCAGACCCATTTACATTGTGTGAGGTATCAAAGCATCAGACAGCTAATAACCTATCAATTGAGTATGGTAACTGTAACTACGGTAAACAATCAGTTTTCAAACGAACCATCATCGATCGTTGGCCATGGAGTGGAAGAGAAATGGAGCGAAGGAACCACTCGGGATGGAGGGAAGGACGAGGAATGAGGGAGTGAGAGGGGGGAGGAAACTCGTTTCGATCTTTGCATAGCAATAATTGAATCAATAAATGAGATTTTCTCCATTATTGCTCAATTGAAAAACAAGTGAACGTGCAATATGAAATATGACGTGCGAAAGGCTACATTCGAGCAGAAATGCGGAAAATCAATAAATTTGCGGGAATATATTCTAGACCAGAATAACAATGAGCTAAATGAGCAAGGCGTGCTTTCCCCACCCTTAAGCCAGACCCATTTACATTGTGTGATGTATCAAAGCATCAGACAGCTAGTAGCCTATAAAATGACTACTGTAACTCTAACTACGATCGCATTCAGTATTCAAACGAACCATTTTCGATCGGAGGCCATGGGGTGGAGGAGAAATAGAGCGAGAGAACCACTCGAGATGGAGGGAAGGACGAGGAATGAGGGAGGAGGAGAGACGAATAATAGCTCACCCCCTGCATTATCATAACTTCGTTTGTAAACATAATAATTGAATAACATTTAAGTGAAAAATATCGAAACTAATTGGCGAACGTGAATTGATTCGTGATCAATTTCGTACAGGGACAATGTGTAGCAACCATTTTCCATCTGTAAATTGGTTTCAGACTTCTCACAAATTTTTCTTTTCCTCTATTCTTTCATCTGCACGCACCATTCGTTTTCTCATACTGAGGCAGAGATTGAGAAATGGAATGAGTTTCAGGCAGAAAGTGAAAGTGGCGAAGCTAAGATAGTTGTAGAGCTCGGTAAACATCAGAATGTTCTTTGCACTTCCTTTCTCTGTCTACCTATTCGAATTCAAATCTTTTCACTGCACTCACTGATTTCACTGATTTCAATGCACTTTGTCTCCACATTCGGTTTCTCCCATTGAGGCAGGCACATATTGGGGCAGGAATGAGTTTCAGGCAGAGCGTTAAATGGGCGAAGCTAAGATATTCGCAGAGCTCGGCAAATACCCATGTTTGTGTGCACTCTAGCCTTCTTTTCCTGTCAACTCGACACCAACTCTGTTTTCCTCCTCAACGCGATAGATTTCAACAGGCGATTGGCCTCTTTCTTCGGTGTTCTCTTCGGTCTGTCAATGTAGCCTCCTAATCTCGCTTCGCTCTCTAGTTCGTCTAACTGGAAAGAGAATCTCGGGTCAGTGCTCCAGTCAGAACCGGTCAGTGCTCAGTAGGGTTGGCTTAACGAATACGGAATAACTCTCCGTAATCCTCCCTCTTTCATTTCGGCGCCGTAATGAAACCTTCTCACCATTTCGGCGCCGTTATTCCGCTTAGCCAACCCTAGTGCTCAGCCCTGGTCCAACTGGAGTAGGGATAGGCGGATGAGTCTCTTACTCTCTTCATTTGGCGTAATCTCTCGTTTCCCTGTCCGATCACAAGTGATTAGCGAATTTTGCAATCCACACCGCTAAACCGCTTTTCCGACGACTGTTTTCGCTATCAGCAAGGGTGTTAATGCTGTGGTAGGTACTCATTGCACGCGAAATTTCAGTAACCTTCTGTCTGAACGTAATTTGAAACTATGCTGATCATAATAAAATCATGGAGAAGAGAGCACTTTCCGCCCCCAATGTCGCCTCGAATCGATCTCTAAACGCACTGAGCTGTACGATGGCTCACGTAATTACGCCTCATCGAAACATACTCTTTAGCCTTTCTTTCTATCCCTACCTAGTTTTACTGTCTCTCTAGATCGCTTTATCGCCTGAAAGAGTGGATCGCTCCATTTAACACACTCCCTCGCAACTCTAACCGGTGATAGACTCTCGTAGAGAGCACGTGAATCGGAGAGGGAGCCCCTTCACTTCCCCAGTTGGAACTGTTTACTCGCTTACTCGCTCTGACCTTGATACGCAACCTCGTCTCTCTACTGGGAAATAGCAAGAAATATAGGGAGGGTTACCTCTATTTCAACTCTCTCTCGGTAGGAGGGAGATAGCATGGAAAATGAAGAGATTTAATTTCCTTTCTGGTCCGTCTCAGTCCATTCTGCGTACTCTCTCATAGAGAAAGAGCGATAGTGTGTGAAATGCAGAGAGACAGATCGTTGCTCCCTCTATCGGTAGGAGTGAGAGAGACATTTCAACCTATGTTGGGAAATAGTGGGCAAAGTATGGAGGGTCACCCTCTTTCGGTTAGTGAAAGGGGCAGAGATTTCGCTACAATCCACTTGTTTGCTAGTGGGTGCGTGTCTCTTACCTTCTATATGAGCGAGTAAGTATCGATTGCATTTCAGCATTTTTGAACTATGATAGTAAAGTTTGGAGCATTCACTCTATCAAACATGCGATGCTCATAGCTTAGAAGATATTTAGTTGAAATGTATTTCGATTTTTGCGCTGGTTATTCTCACAGCGCATTATGACCCTGCCGTTCTCATTCTCCGCCTCTCACGCACTGTGAGCGGTCGTAACCCGGCCACAAAACAAAGAAGTTCCGAGTTTGTGTACCATCATTCCCTCGTCTCACAGAGAACTTCCCACGATCGCCCGTTCTTTTCATCCAAACATCGCTCGTCATGTTTTGATGACAGACTAGATTATTATTTCTATCTCTTCCGTCTCTCTTCCCGTCTCTTCCCTCCTCGCTGGGGAATATTTACCTGCTCTGGCTAGCTGCCTATTCAATCAGCACCGACGTGTGAATACTATATTCACCCGCTTTTTTGCTTTTTCAGCTCATCAAGCATGTATTTTTGCTCCGATTTGCAATGTTTCAACACATTATTCACGTTTTTCAGGCCGCAGTCATGTCCTACAACCCGGTGGCGGCTGATGCTGAGAATGGCGCTAAGGGTTCGTTGCCTGCACATTTTTTTCATTTTTCTCTATCATTCATCTTTCACTTCAAATTGTGCCTACCCAACAAAAGCAGATTGAACATATTCTTATTTTGGAAGAGCTCGAAGGAATAAATGAATCAATGTCCAGCCGGCAATGCTCCCGTCTCGGTATTCATCCACCGCCACACGTGCCAGCACTGCGGAAAGTCGTGCGATAGAGAGATTACTCGTACGTTTGAAACCTATCCAGTACCTACTGTAGGATGTGGGGGGGGGGGGCGTTGATACACTTACCGCTGATAGACTATTATGAATTGTGTGGGAATGAAACAGCCACACGTGCCAGCACTGCGGAAAGTCATGTGACAGGGAGATCACTCGTGAGTTTTGAAACTCATTCAGTACCTGTTAGGGCATAGAGGGTTAATCGTCGTTGATACTCTTACCACGTATCATGTTTGGTAGGATATTATGAATGGTATGGGAATGAAGCTGACACACGTGCCAGCACTGCGGAAAGTCGTGCGACACTGAGATCACTCGTCAGTATTTTTGATTCCTATCGAAACAATAACGTTTAAAAACACTAATTATCATTAGATAGATTGGAACCCCATTAGATTCAATTGAGACTTTTCTCAATCGACCGCGCAAAAGTTTGGCAGAATAGTACGTAGAGATATAGTAAAACGATAAGTCTCTGTCTTCATCCATCGCCACACGTGCCAGCACTGCGGAAAGCCGTGTGACAGGGAGATCACTCGTGGGTTTAATCGCGTTTCTATTTGCCACATTGTGATCGACTAATTGAATAGACGTCAAGCACTGGGTTTATGGAAATAGTGTGAAGCATAACTTTAGCAATCAATGAACCAGAATTAGAGAGCTAGAAATATATTCCATCGACACACGTGCCAGCACTGCGGGAAATCGTGTGACAGGGAGATCACTCGTATGAATTTTTTCTTTCTCACCCCTTGAAGACATATTGGAAAGGCATAAATTTCAACCTTTATCAAGCTATTGTGAAAGATAGGTGATTCTGAGCAATTTAAACAAAAAGCAACACGTGCCAGCACTGCGGAAAGTCGTGCGATAGGGAGATCACTCGTCAGTTTGAAACCTATTCAGTACCTTATGGAAGTGGTATGGATAGGAAGATAGGTCACCGGTGGAAATCCCGGCACTGCGGAAAGTCGTGCGACAGGGAGATCACTCGTTAGTTAAATCATTTATCTATTCGACACCATGTGATCGATGTATTGAATGGACGCCAAGCGCTGTTTTCATAGAGGCATTGTGAAGCTTAACTTTAGCAGTCAATGAAATGGAATCAAATGCTTGAAACAGAATATTTTTAAAAAAACCACTGCGGGATAACGTGTGACAGGGAGATTACTCGTTAATTCTATTCGACATCGTTCAGGCTACACATTGAAAATCAGCACCTCATAGGGTATAGGGATCTTGCATTGATCATAGTCCTCACCGCGCTCGATGTAGGGATAGAAAGCGCCACACGTGCCAGCACGTCGTGTGACAGTGAAGTCGTGTGACAGGGAGATTACTCGTTCGTTTAATTGTCTTTATATTTGACAACCTGTGATGGACTAATTGAATAGACGTCAAGCACTGGGTTTATGGAGAAATTGTGAAGCATAACTGTGAGAATCAATAAAAAAGAACGCAAGAATTGTTGACAGGGAGATTACTCGGAAGTATATTTTTTCTGTTCAATTTCGTTTGGATTAGACAGCGAAAAAACATCAATCTTACAGAGGTCTTGCGAAGCATATGTGAAAGGCAGACTTTTTTATATTCCACGCACAATAATAACAGCGGGAAAAGTGCGAGCGGGAATTCTTTCTTCGCTTTATAATTAAGGTATTAGAGGATTTTGATTTTCAGTCCCTACATTGAACCCTACCTTATTGAGGACATACAAATCAATGGATATTTGATGACTTGGTGAAACACAACAGAATGGTGGTTGATCAACTGAGATCATTGTTGGATTGTCAATTTTCAGCAGAGCAACTGGCCCATCACGCCTTCCCCTACCACCCACCTCAGAGTGCCTGGCACGCAGTTCACACTCAGGTATTGCGTTGAATTCGTAGGAAAAAGTGACGCGAGATGCGAGTGTGGTCTTGCCCTCAACTGTGGAGTTCAAACGGCCAGTTGTAACCCACGATGCTATCAAAGTGATCGTTTGGGAATTTGTTTCTCTTGTTTGGACATGCTGTACAATTTTTTTCAATATCTGGCCCTCAGTTACTCTGAGTTATTCACCAAGTTAATTCTCTTTTCCAGGGAATCCACTACACGATGAACGTCCTTCTGGTGGCCATCGTCATCTTCCTCACCTTCATCGCTGCCAAATTCCTGTTCGGAAAGTAGAACGATATTCCAATCGATAATTCAATCGATAATCTACCGTAATCCATATCCAGTCTCGTTACCGTAATCCATTTGGGAAGTAGAACGATAGATCAGCTAATCGTTGTTTCTTCATTTTTTCTCCGTATTCACTGATCCCTTTGACTTTGAAGCCTTACCTGAGTCATTACATGCTTCTACGTTCGGCTTTAGTCACAATTTGTATCGACGATGCTCGAATAAATCGATGAGTCAGATCATGTTATTTTCAAGATATTTATGGAAAGTACAATCAACAAATGCTCTTGAGCTACAACTACCACGACTTCTACTGTGAAACAAGCGTAGAAACAATTACAATGTACACGGGATTGCACAATCTTGGAGGTAAAAATGTAATAAAATTCAGAAATTCTTTCAATGATGATTGACATCGATGCTAAGCGTGTTCTCCGACTTGTGACCCCAGTGGTTCATGCCATCGTGTTCCTGGAATTGCGATAATCTCCAGAGAAATTCACACTTTTACTTGTTGAACCTGAGAAGCTTCAATCTTCAAGTGTCATTTACACTTACGTTAGTGGTAAAATTGTGCAGAAAAAAGACAAAAGACCAAAGATTAAAGACCACCCACCAACTGCTTATCATGCACCTCCCTCCTCATTAAGACTGGATACAGATCAAAGACCAAAGACCAAAGATCAAATTCTACTAACCAACTCCTTATCGTGTTCCTCCAACCGTTCGATGTCGTCCTTGCACAGGGCGTACACGAACCCGCAGCCATATGCGTCGCCAATGACGTTGACTGCTGTTCGAAGACGGTCACTGAAGGTGGACTTCATTTTCGAAGCTATGCAATCGTAATGTCCCTGGTCCAAGCATCTATTAGTTCACAAGAAACTAAAAAAGCAGGCTTTCGCAGACCAGTCAGAGTCACGGATTGATATTAGGATAGCTCACAGCAGGAAATCGATCGCCAGAATCAATGAAATGTCGTTGGACGGCAGGCCGAGGGCGGTGAGGACGATGATCATCGTTCCCCATTTACTATGGGACCCAAGCATGGACTAGAGGGAAACCCAAATTAAAAAGGCTTTCTAAAGGCTGAAAAGTCGTTAAGAGAGAGTCACTCACAGCAGAAAGTCAATCGCTAGAATGAGCGAAATGTCATTCGAAGGCAATCCCAGTGCGGTCAGGACGATGATCATAGTGACGAGACCTGAAAGACGTCACGTTTTAATATTCGTATACTTATCACATTGAGTTGACTGTCATTTTATCATTTTCGAATGTGCCGTGGATTACAGCTAATCAGAAAATGCGAATAATCGAAAATCAAAACAACGATGATCATCGTGACGTGTTGCCTGTGACTAGTTGTGACTAGTTTGTTTCACCGTGGAAGCATCGGATCTGTGCTGACTCTCATTCTTTAACCAAATTGTGAAACATAACCTAGATCTAGAAACACGAAACGAACCCGCAGAAGGGATGGAAGCGGCGCCAATCGAGGCTAGTGTTGCAGTAACACTGAAATAATAGGATTGGAACCTCGTCTCTAAATCACATCAGGAATGCAGATGAGTGCAATTTTTTTGCTCACCTAACAGTTATAATTTGCCCGATATTCAGGTCCATTCCATTCAACTGAGCGATGAAGATGGAGCCGACAGCCTCGTAGAGGGCGGTGCCATCCTGAATAAAAACTATCTTTTTTTCGAATGCAACCAAGGAACACAAATAAGACCATTCCAAAGATTGATTTTGAGACTTCTATGAAACGTATTTGAAATAATCGAATTCGATTCTCAATTCGCTTCTAAACATCCACTCTCGCAGTCACCTGTTACTCACCATGTTGATCATCGCTCCCACAGGCAGCACAAACTTCGTGATGCGATGGTCTACACTGATGTCATTTCAGGATCACCATTTTTTCTGACCATTTTTGGGTGTCAGAATGGTGTCTAATGGCTACTCAACACTTCACTTCACTTACCATATTAATCATCGCCCCGACCGGCAGGACGAATTTCGTGATTCGATGGTCAACGCCGAGGTCGTTCAGGCACCGGAACGTGATAGGAAGTGTGGCTGCTCTAAAGAGAACATTTAGCGTACTAGACATACTCTGTAGATTCTTAAAGGAGGGCTATTAGCAAAGAAATGGGCGAAAACATGCATTTATTGGCTGCAAAAAACCTGGGTCGAAGGAGGCATCGAACCACCGGCCTTCAGAGAGGTTGACCGGAGCTCTAACCACTGCGCTACACTGGGGTGTTGGAGCTGCTCCTCTCATTTCACATTATGATCGAGATGCTTTCACATTCAAATTCCCG
>LS504377.1:63093-119671 GCA_900490845.1 Pristionchus japonicus | reverse complement strand
GTTCGATAGGTCACATAGATGATTCAATATTCGAGTTCTTATTTTAATATTTAAAGAAGTATGTTTTGAATAACTTAAATATTGCATCATTTAAATAAATAAACAAATCAATAATTCGAGTGATGATCCTAGATGAAAAGCTGTACTGATTGGGGAAACATCATATCAGTACTGATGTAGACGGGGCACTTCCATTACAATAATTTCTTCCGCATTGTGCAAGGTGGCTTTGTATTTAAAGATCTTTTGACAATGAGTAGGTAAAGTTAGTTCTTATCGACGTATAGTTTCTGGGTTCGGATTTTGTGTATAGGCAACTTTTGCAACCGAAACCCTCGCAGGTACCTGCCCAACTTCTTCCGCAAGGCGCAGCTCAAGAAGATGTTCATCCTCTTCCCCGACCCGCACTTCAAGGTGAGTGTTTTTGTTGATTTTAAATTTCCAATAAAAACAAAAACAACTATTTGTTTATCGAAACTTTGTTTGATTCTGGGGACTAGTTAGATGTTAGTCAGGGCAAGTTAAAAGATGTTCATCCTCTTCCACGACCCGCACTTCAAGGCGAGTCTACTATGAATTTGAAAGAATTTTGAAACAGTAAAACACTGGCAACTAAATACGGCCGTGTATGAAACGAGTTATCTGTTGGCGATGGTCACTTAAAAGATGTTCATCCTCTTCCCCGATCCGCACTTCAAGGTAGTTATGTTGCATTATTAAAATTCTATAAAATAAGGGGATTTTGTAACTGGACTTCTAGTGCAAAATTATGCAATCAAGATAACCGGAAAGATGTTTGTGGCAAAGCAAGATGGTGGAGTTGTGAAATCTGACGCAATGTGTAATGGACTGCTCGTTGCTATGCGCGCCGATTTGGTTTGTTTGTGGGAGATTCGAGGTCTCGGCAAAATTGGAATGTTCTTTTCTCTAAGTCCTTTGTGAGCACCTTGAAACGCAATTTTTCTCACAATCAGTATCACATTCAGACTTTCAAATAGAATAAATCGGAGTTAAAGCTTGCCCAATAATTTATGCACCTTTCCTAGTAGTTGGTGCTTTATGATATGTGCCGTTTGTAATTGCTTAATAGTGACGCAATGCATTATTTTCCCTCTCATTCCAGAAGCAGAAGCACAAGTGGCGCATCGTGTCGGCGGGCCTGCTCGCCGAGTACGCCTACGTCATCCGGCCGGGAGGTACGAGAGATCGATATTCAGGGTTTGGCACGGTATTCTGGGGATTACGGTAGTTATCGATTGTGTGGTGAGCCTGCTCACCGAATGTTATGGCTGTATGTTTTTCGATCAGTGCACTGATTGACTTTCACAAAGTTTCAATTTTCACTTGATCGGTCTGCGTTTTACTGGGGCTACAAGGGTGTGGGGGTCTTTCTTTTCTAGTTTTTGCTAGAGTCGTATCCAAAAAAAAACAATTTGCAAACTAGACTTCTAGCTGCCTAGGGATTACTGTAGTTATCGTTCTGGAGATTATTGATTGATTATCGATTTCCTCGCAGGCAAGCTGTACACGATCACGGACGTGGAGGACCTGCACGTGTGGATGGTGCGCCATCTTGAGGCGCACCCCCTGTTCAGGTACGGTATTTGTGAGATACGGTAGTCTGGGAGTACTGTACTTCTGGGAAATATTAATCGCTACCATTGGGAGGGCTGTCCATTGATCTGGTTGTGAACGATAGGGTATTCACATTCAGCCCATTTCTTGGAGTGAATACAGTTAGACAGCGGTTGATATTGATTGATGCGAGTACCGTAACTCGCTTGATCGTTGCAGGAGGCTCTCACAGGCGGAGCTGGACGCCGACCCGGTCGTGGGCATGCTGTACGAGAGCACGGAGGAGGGACAGAAGGTACGGTAGTATCGATTGAGAGGGATGGGTACGGTAGTCAATTTCTTCCTGGGAAGAGTTTATCGCCCCTAGATTCTTTGAATGTGATATGGTCTCTTTTTAGTTTCATCCTATCTTGAACTAGCGGTTTGTGGCGTGATGCGTAGTTGGAATCGATAGATGGTTGATCTCTTGTGGGACACGTGAAACATCGCTCCCACTATCTTGATTAGGCATACTTTATACTCTCTTAGAGTTGGTGAGAGACTGGGAAAGACGAGAGAATTAGACGATACAAGTGAACGGAGTGAAGCACGCGCCAAGGTCAGTCACTCTTTGATGATTCGCAAGGGACAAAAAGGAGAGTAGAAACTGAGCTCTCGCGGGCCGAATAAGGCGAGATAGTGTGTGAAAGTGAGAGAGCGCTCGACTGGGCTTGGTGCAAGCGATAGCAGTGCACAGAGGGAGTGATAAGGGATGATTGAGAGAGGTGAGGGGGGGGGGAGAAGAGAGGCAAAGGGGATGAGAAATAAGGAAAGGAGGGGAGACAATGACATAGATCACACCATGCACCACGTGTGCTATGACTGCGGGGATGATTTTGGCGTCCTAAGATTATGGCGTTTCAAAGGGGGTTTAGATTTCCAGATGTGCTCGCCTTTGCAATATCTGTGGCTCCTGTTTTGGAAAACTTTCTACCATTGAACGGGCTTCGTGGCCTGTCGGACTTTGACCCCTTGCCTATAGCCTTTCACTCATGACTGTATCTAGTTTCATCCGAGATTTGAATACCTAAAGTAGCGTGCACTTTTGGAAACTGTAGCCTTTGTCTTTGAACACTTACTACAATTGAACGCGTCACCTAACCTGCCGGGCTTTGGCGCGTGGACGAACAGCTTGCCTACATTGTTTAACTCCCTTTGATTGCATCGCGTTTCATCCCTGGTTCAAGCACCTAGTGCTGCTCGCTTTTGCAGTCAGTCCAGTAGCTTTTCTGTTTGCAAAAAAAAACTTATTTCGGCCTACGAGCATGGGTCGCTCACTAATAGGAGATGATTGTATCGTGTTTCAAACACACATGAGCTAACGATAGCTTCCCACTTTTTCAGTGATATGGACTTCGTTTCTTTAATATTTCCTAGTCACCTGGACGTTGACCGCGTGGGTAGGGGCGGCGTGAACTAATTGATGATGCTTTGCGCCACTTTATAAAGAGTGTGTATAAAGAAAAACGTAAATGTTATCGCGTTCCAATCAGAAGTTGAAAGCCTAAGGCTGTCCGTAGATGCAGACAATATTACAATTATAGAACAAACTCTATTCTCTTGATGTATGAGCACGTGGGTAGCGAACTAATTGGACACGATAGTATCGCGTTTCGCCAGTTTTATTTACCGATTCACTCCCCGCATTGCAGGTGACTCGAATGGAGGGAAAGAAGTTCCCGGCAGTGTTTGAGCGAATTCCCGACCCCGACTGGTGATCTACCTCCCGGATACGGTCGTCCCGACCCGGCTACGGTAGTCAGACGATGCCTTGTACCATGTTGTTTTACCCCCTTACCCTACAGTATCCAATCAATCGATAATTGTCCCCCTCCTCCCCTTCCACATCATCTTGTTGTTGATTACTGTGTAACCACCCGCGAATTTGGTGTATTTTCGAATTTGTTAAGTTTGAGTTTCGCTTGTTTCTTGGTTGGAAAAGTTGGCATAAATGATGTCCGTGATGGGATTCTTGATTTTGTGGAGGATGAATGCGTTTGCAACGCAGCTGTGCTATCTGATCTCCAGTTCTTGGCTGGATGCATGGTTATTAGCGTTAATTAGTTGAGTAATTAGATAGCTAATGAACAAATTAAGGACGCTCGGATGGCCGAAGAAGATCCGTATGAGAGCCTGCCGACGCACTCTGTCGCGGTTCGTTTCTATTTTAGTTTAAACATAGGCTCTCGATTAGTGATCGAAGTGTCGTGATTCTAGTCCTCTTATGATCACAATGAAACTCCACTGGGGTTAATGCAAAATACCAATTGAGAAAGTAAAGAAGGCGTATTTCTATCACGGTTCGTTTTATTTTCCTCCGAAGTTTTGATTTGTGCAATATTTGTAAAGTTGATTTAGAGGCTCGTAGGACTCGATGAAACCTCACCCCTGTTAGTGAATGTGCTCACCAATTAGGATTATAACAGGCGCACGGTTTTCTGCCCTTCTGTCGCAGTTAGCTTTTGATTTGGTTTGCCTCACCTCGTCGATCATGATTGAAATCTCGTTAGGGTAGTCCTCTTGTGTGCGCAGTGAAACCCAACACTATTCTTTGTGAACGTTGGGACCATTGAAAACTTTGTGAGGCCATGGAAGCTTGATTGTTTTTGTTTTGTTTAATTAATTAATCTTAATTAATTAATAATAATTCGCAGGTGCACCTTGCGGCGGGCGCTGCCGCCGGCATCACCGAGCACTGCGTGATGTTCCCGTTCGACTCGGTGAAGACGAGGTAATTTGGCGGAATGGTGAAACGGGTACTCACCAGGCGATCGCCCTAAAACTACGCTGATCAGCTAGAAGAAGGATGCTAGCCGAATAATATTTTTTTGCTGATTTTGAGTAGTTACAATTCCCCACGACTTGTCGGGTTTCAAAGGGGGATGAAGAAGGCTGGGAGACCTTCTCAATGATTCTCTCTCTTCATCTATGTATCTTTACCAGGTTGCAATCGCTCTGCCCCTGCCCGGAGACGAAGTGCCCCACGCCCGTGCACTCGCTGTGGAGCATCGTCAAGAGGTGAGGACGTAGTAGAAGAAGGGGGAGGCGGTTACGGTAGGGGTGGTGGGATCGGGAACTGGTTTTGTTTAATTTTTTGAAGTATGTGTTGTGTAGTGGTTATACCATGCGCACGCGCTGTGGAGCATCGTCAAGAGGTTAGGAGGCAACTTGCGATTTATGGAACCCGTAGGTTTGACGCCGCGCTGAATCGACAAGAACCTCTGCAATGTTCGCCGATTGATAGACCAAACCCTGTGCTTCTAAAACATGCCAAATATTTTTCTCAACAATCTATCTCTTTATCTTCGCCGAGACGTCACAGTCTGGAAACTCTTCACAGTTGCTGCCCCAAAGTCCATCCATCTCTCATGAACACACGCCTTTTCAGGGAGGGCTGGCTGCGGCCGCTGCGCGGCGTCAACGCCGTCGCGATGGGAGCCGGCCCCGCGCACGCACTGTACTTCACGGTCTATGAGAAGACCAAGGTACGGTTGGAAGAGGTTACGGTAGTATCGGTTAGGGACATTCCTACGAATCGGAATCATCCGTTTGTTGGAAACAAATGTATAATTTATGCCGAAGTTGAGTCAAAAGCTCTAATGAGCGGTCGAATCTAATGCGAGTTAGAGGCGAAGATGTTGAAATTTAATTCGTACAATATTGATATATTTGCAGGGCTTCCTCACGAACAACACGGCTGGACACTCGAACAGCTGGGCGTACGGTAAGGTTATTGATTATTGATTTTTGATATTGTTTGAAAAGCTACTCTTCGCCCCGATAAGCCGGAGAGTAGCTCCTTGGTGTGGCCTCTAATGCCAGTCACTCATATTCAGAGCGAGAAATGGAGAGAGTCAGAGAGTTAATTATTAATTAAATTAATAAGTACTAATTACCGATCAGGCGCCTCTGCCGTCGTCTCCACGCTCATCCACGACGCGGTGATGAACCCGGCCGAGGTAGATTAATATGATTAATTAATTAATTAATTAATTATTATTTTTATTAATTGGTTAATTAAGTAAATTACTTTCGAAAATAGCGCAAAATAAGATAATATAGGAAGGACCATGACGCGGCGATGAACCCGGCCGATGTTTGTTAGCTAATTAGTTTAATCATTTTCGAAGAGAAAAGAATTTTGTTTTGGGAGTTGAGACTGTGTGGTTCCCTGCAGATTTGTGGTTGCACGAATTAGTTGAAAGCGTGTGACATCCATGCTATCGTAATAGTGTCGGTGTAGGCGGCACTACAAAAAATATAATCTACCATTGAGCGGTCACGCGGTGATAGGGTGATTAATTTCAAAAAGAGAATATACATGTGGGTACAGATTCCCTGCACATTTTCTGCTGCAAGCAATCGTTGAAAGTTTCCAGCATCCCTTCAAGAATGATGCTTGACGTGGATCCCATCTGAACAAATCAATGATTCCCTCTCCCCACTTGCAGGTGGTGAAGCAGCGGATGCAGATGCGCTTCTCGCCGTACAGCGGGTCGTTGGAGTGCGCGAGGTGAGGGTTTTGATGTGCAAGTGAAACAGAGAAGTGCGTAAAGAAGTTGCCCATGCATGCACGCGATTAGAAAGCCTCGCCATACAGCGGGTCGCTGGAGTGCGCGAGGTTTGTAACTTTATTTATTTACCGAATTATGTTGCAAAATGATGAAAATGCGTATTTTTGTCTTAAAGGGGACCGGTATTGTTTGTTTCGCCCCCAAAACTGAATTGTTTGGTGTGTCGTAGAGGGACTGTTAGGCGATGCTTCTTGCCGACATCGATGGATCACCGCCGTAGGTTGAGAAAAAGTATTTTCTTTAGAACGGGTTTACGAATTTTTCTAGCTGACTGTTTGGTGCATCACGAGTTGCCCATAACATGATGAGCATCGAATACGATGCTTCATCGCCAACTGCTATATTGAAAAAAAACCTTCAATGACAATAAGCATCTTGTGCCAGCACCTTGCCTGTGCTATTGGTGCCTCGCACATTTCTCATAGGCAAGTGGTTTGACGACAGCGTTAATTCATGGCGTAATAAGAACAAAGCCACCAATCACTCCTCCAGGTGTATGTACCATCACGATGGCCTACCTCTCACGAGCCGTTTTTTTCGGTCCCGCGCATAGGAAACCGAATAAAGTCATCAAATATAAATATAATCAGTTATCGAGGCCGTAGCCCGTAGTCCATAACAATAAAGTCAGTCATCGATCGCCTCTCCAGGTGCATTTACCGTCGCGAGGGCCTGGTCGCCTTCTACCGCTCGTACACGACGCAGCTGGCGATGAACGTGCCCTTCCAGACCGTGCACTTCATCGCCTACGAGTTCTTCCAGCAGGTGAGTAGGGTGGTTATCGATTGATTAGGTACGGTAGTCTTCAGTTATCGATTGATTATCGACTGCTCAAGATTTTTCGCTTGTGGTATAACAAACGGGTAGTTGCGAATCCAGTCTTGTTTAACGTAGACGTGTCCATGTTTCATTAGATGCTTTACTCAATGAACAGTTGCATTTTTGCAGTTCTGCAGCAGCTTTGTTCATGCAACAAAACGCTTGTTCTCACCCCATCCTCCCATTGCAGATCCTCAACCCGTCGCACTCGTACGACCCCTCCTCTCACCTGATCGCTGGTGGAGCGGCCGGAGGACTGGCTGCGGCTGTAACGACACCCCTGGATTGCATAAAGACGGTGAGTACGGTAGCGGCCTCTAGAGTATACGGTAGGGGTTACGGTAGTAGTAGGTGATCTAAATTGTTTGATCTTTCTTCTCTTGAGTAACCCAATATCTTACATGTTAGTAAATAAGATGGCTACAGAGCCCCGAATGAATTTCGAGATTAACAGTTAGTGTATTCGTCGCGATCAGCGTTTGTTCTAATTTAAGTAGATTAGGTTTGTAAATCGAAAAATTTAAAAGAATCGTAGGAGGAACATGCGTTATATGATGCAGGTGCTTCTCGGCCGAAATTAATTTTAGGTATACCTGTTGGATTGGAGATTTACAGCCATTGTGTATTTTCAACTATCCGCATTTGCTCTGATAAAAGTAGGCTCGAGATGAGAACAAAACTGAACGAACAATTTAAAAAATCGGGGAATGCATGTGTGATTTGATGAAGGCGATACTTGTTGGTTTCGCAACGCACAATCATAGTTTATCAATCTGCCATGGCTTTCATTGATCGTAGCAACTACTTCAATTATAAAATAATTTATCGAGTCAAGCAGGAGCCCATTCAATTTATCCCGCTCAATGGATGTTAGAAAGTGTATAGTGGTCAGACAGGTCAATCAATAATCAATCAATAATAGCTACTCAATAATCTCCCTGCTGCAGGTGCTGAACACGCAGCAGCGGCCGGAGATGCAGGCTGCGGGCGGAGGAGGAGCCGGAGGAGGACCGCCCAATACCACCGTCTTGCTCAAGGTACGCACTCCTTCTGTACTCCCTCATGTGCTGAATAATGTGGTTAGCGACCTGTGTAGGGAGCAGTATGGGAATGGGTTAGGTGAAGATGCAGGCAGCGGGAGGAGGAGGAGCCGGAGGAGGACCGGCGAATACCACGGTCTTGCTCAAGGTAAGAGATGCCTTTGAAAAGCCAACTTAGTTGAATTGGGTTCCTTAATAAGGAATCATTATACCAATAAATAGAACTGGTTGGGGAAGCGGGGCCGGAGACGCACCTGGGGGGCCGGTGAACACGACTGTGCTGTTGAAGGTATGTTGTGTCGAATCCCCGGGCACGATTGCAGTTCTCAAGATGGATTCGATGTCCATGGCAGGTCGAGGTTGCGGCGGGGTGGTTTACATCCTTATGCACTTTTCTTTCGATGGATTCCCGTGGTGCATGTAAAAAATTATATCTGTAAGAAAATGGAGAGATGTCAACAGGCAGAGTGATCGCCCTGCTCAGACTGGGTGCTTGACGGGTGCAGGTTTCAGATGGGTTACTGCCTTCCGAGAGTCTTCTGACGAGAATCAGTGATGTGTTTCCTCCTTAGTAAAATATAATAGATAGATTAAAGAAGGCGGTGGAAAATTAAAGGCAAGGGACTGTTGATAGATTGGGGTTGCAAAAAGGTTACTTGTTACATCCTGGAAACATCCGCTGATCATGGACCTTCTGATGTGAAAGAATGAATACTGAAAAGAGAGAGTACGATAGTGCTGCTCTAGGTGGTTTGACGGCGCAATGATAATAAAAATCACTCCCAAAGTGCCAAATGCAGTTTCTTCTGCGTTTTGGTTTGTTCAAAAATGCATTGTTCAATGACGTGAGGCGAGAGGGTGCTTCTGAAAGAGTAGGGATCTTCCCGGTGCGCACGGGCTGCAGTAGCGGTACTTTCCTACCTGAACCCGACTCTTTCAATACTGTGAGGGGTCAGAGACGAACCAACTACTGAATTTGTGAGAGGAGTAGCAACTTCGATTTCTGGTTGCATCGAGACAGTTTACTCCTGCAAGTATTGTTCGCCGAAGTCGTTGCATTTCGAGAGAACAAAATGGAACTATTAGAATTAGACTTAGAACCAGCTCGGTCCAAACAGGGACGTGATTCGTTTGTGATTTTGTGTACTACTGCATGGTCGTATAGGAACGGGATGGTGTCGAATGCAGTGTTGAACTTTTTCGATAGTTTAAAAAATAGAATAAAGAAGACAGATGAGGATCATTGTGCATCAAGCACTTGGTTGTTTTATGCTGCGACAGGAACACTTAGATTGGGTTGAATGCCAAATGTAATTATATTCGGGTTCCACCTTAGAAAATTAATATCATGCAATTGCTGGCGTGCATTTTTTTAAAAATTAGGCCCCACATTCTTGGCGGGTTAGGGTTGCAGTAGGATAATATATTTTCCGAGAATGTGGCCAAATCGATTATCGTTTGTCACGCAAGCGTCTGTAAAAAAATAATCCACTGTTACCGCATGCACCTATCACAGTACCCAATCTATTCCGTTCCCACGCAATACCGTATTCTCTCCTCAGACAACGATCAGAGTATCGACTGCTTTCAACCCTACCGTACCCTTTCAATACCGTAATCTATTCACAGGCGACGACGGGCTACCGCGGCTTCGTCGAGGCGCTGCGCACGATCTACAACGTGCGAGGAATTGGAGGGTTCGCCTGTGGACTGCAGGCGCGAGTGCTGTTCCAGGTACCGTAGCTTGAATCGATAAGCCAATCGATAACTAGTTGAAATAATGTTTTACGGACGGTTGTGCTGCAGGCGCGAATGCTCTTCCAGGTACGGTATCCGGGAAATAAAACAATGTGTGGGCTACTGTAAACGGGAAATATAATTACGGTAGCCTGGGACTAGGAGTAGTAGGAGCACGATCTACAACGTGCGAGTGGGAGGGTTCGCTTGTGGACTCCTGGCGCGAGTGCTGTGCCAGGTACGGTAACGATTATTGATCGCTGTTACGGCACCCAGGGATTGAAGGACGGTAGATTATTGTGGATCACTTTTGTGGTGTTTGCCAGAAATATCACAAACGCTTTTGTATTTTCTCTTTCACGAACATTTAGTCAGGTAGGTTTAGATTACACACGAGATATTTAGCAGCCTGGTGGTTTAGTGATTGATAATACAGGGATGCTTTGCCTAATAAAATAATATGTATTCAATAGAGTCAGTTCACGATCGCTACCGCCTTACTGTATCGATCAATTGACAGGTGCCGGCGACGGGTCTCTCGTGGTCCGTCTACGAGTTTGCCAAGTTCCTGCTCGGCTTCTCGGAGGGACACTCGGCTTGAGGACTTCCCGCCAAAACGGCAATTTGAATTGTAAACCCGCGAAATTCAAATTTCGAAGGTAGTAGTTGTCTAATGTTTGTTGTTTCTCTTCCTCATTGACCTTACGGCAAGAGCTTTTCTTTACTTTATTTCCGTCCTTACCGATTTACTGTACGTATACGCCAGTTTTAAGCACCCAATTATCGATCGATATGTAAGTGTACTACGGTAGGCAACCATTTCTTACTCGTCAGATGTTTATCCTTGAGAAAATATTCGCCTTTTATTGTGACGCGACGATTGTTTCTGCCTTCAAACACCCAATAGGAATATCTCTCTTTGTTTCTTTTTTCCCGTTCCGCTCATTTCCGTGCTTACGAATTGTCCCCTTTAATTGATGACCTCAGTTCCGTGCCTGTCCGCTCAGCATACCGTAGCTTCTCCACAATCGATCGATATCGATCCGCCCTCGTTACAGTACCGCACAGCTGTTGTTTTCCGTCCAGGAGTCAGAGATTATCCCCCATAGAAGAGTATCTAGAATAGATAGTTATGCTTCCCCTGTTATCAGCCCTTGTGAGCCGAGTAGTTTGTTTATTGTTTCTTCCCTTTTCGACTGTAACGAGTAGTTTCGACCCCGCTATCCCTCTCCCTTCGTCTTTGCTCAATTGTCAAACACGCTAAACTGTGATTGAGTAAAGGATTCTCAAAATGGGTCGTTGGTTGGGAAGAAAAAGGCGTCATGTGCGCAAGTCAAGTGATTATCTGGCTATTTTGGTCGATGAGAGGTCAGAGATGAACCGGAAAAGAGATGAAATCGTGTGAAATTCATCCCTTTCTTTCTCTGAGCCCTCTCAATTGGTAGTGATCTCTCACCTGTCTCGTTTCCCTCGCGCCCAAGTGCATGCGTGAGGAGACAAAGCGCCCATTTTAGTGCCTTGCCGGCGTTGGGGGAGGGTGTGGGTAGATAGCAGTCTCTCTTTCTACCCCTTCTCAGTCTCTTGCTGCGCGTGTACGATTGTAGTCCTTATTCTTCTGCTCAGTGGAATGTGTGCGTTCTGTGCCTGTGGTGCTCAATTGGCGTTAGAAAACTTTAGGTGCTGTTGTGTTTCATGGTTTCGTCAATGTTGAAGGGGTTTCCGCGAGGCGTTACTATCTCACTTTCCCGTTCTAAATATCATTCGAATTCGAAATTCGCACGTTTGCCCATGGTCGGTACCAAAATGTGTGCGTTTTGTGCCAGACCCGATCCTGATGTTCTCTAGTTTTACGCGCGTGAAGCTTGCGAAACGAGGCTCCTCCACTCGTAATAAAGCACTCTCATTTCGTCAGTTGACTCGCACTAGTGACTAGACCACTGTATCAACCACTGGTTTCAACGGAATGTCCGAGAGTGTTTTACTAATCTATTGGACAGGATTGCGCAACTATATTGGCATAGATGCTCGCCAATCATTTACTAATTCCTCGTGAAGCATAAGCGGTACTTGTATATTTGTGAGCGAATCTTGAACTTTGCCTGATTATTAGGTGATGACGTGGGCGATCGATAACATAGTGACAATTGAAAACACACCTCGAGATAGATAGAGATAGGGGCGCAAACAGACTGGTCACTTTCTCACTTGTCTCATGACTAATCATTGATTCCACTGTTGATTCAAGGTTACAGGTAGCGTAGATAATAGCAATTTCGTATTTCGTTTGTTTGTTCGAGAGCAAGCGAGACATAGTTAGAAAACATGCGATAATACGTCCACTTGTTCCTTCTATATTCCGTGAATCCATAGCTTGTCTTGATTTCCTCCCCGTCTACTATTATCGTTGTTCGTTGTTGTCTTCGCTCTTTCTCTCTGCCTCCGTCCACTCCCCGGCAGTGTCTAGTCTCACCCACCAGTCATCCTCGGCTATAGTTCTTGGTTGCCGATATTCCTGCTGCTGCCAATTCGATCGACGAATCAATACTCGAATTTGCGTAAATTATCCTTCCTCTTATTCCTCACGTCATCCATCCTCATTTCCATCCCTGCTCTCCCTCCTGTCCTCATTTCTCTCCCTCTCCCTCTCCCTCTCACTCTCTCCCTCATCCCTTCCCTCCCTCACTCTGCCCTTCGCGAATGGCCAGCGCCGGTCTGTATGGAGCCGCATTGAACCACACGCACCCCCACGGTTAGCCACTGCCCCTCTTTTTATGTTACTTAGACGACTACTGAGTGATACATCGTTAGTATCTAGGTCTGCATGCGTAGCTTTTAAGTATAGCTGTAGCGCTAATCCGCATGCCTAGGATAGTGTTCGTTTGCGTTTAGTTTGCCTGCCAATTAGAATGTCCTATTGCTAGATTCGGATTGCGACGCTGCTAGAAGTTAGCGCCCGTTTGCTGTTTTGCCCGTTTTCGTTGTCTGTTTTCTAGTTTCAGCCATATCTCATCTTCGCTCCACACACCTAATCTCAGACCTTTCCAGACCTCGCCGCGGCTCCCGCCTCTGTCGCAGCTGAAGCAACCGCCAAGATGGGTGAGTGGTGTAGTCGGCGTGCAGCGGTGTGGTGTGAGCTTTCTCAAACGTCGCCCCCTCATTGCAGTCTGCCCCAACTCTGGACTCTCCGGCCCCGGCTGCCACTCGAAGCTGATCGTGGGCGGGCTCGCGCTCGTCGCCGCCGGCGCCGCCATCGGATACCTGGTGAGCGGGATGTGGTGTAGTCGGTGGTGGGGGTATTAGGAAATGTCGCCATGTAGAAAATTGAACTGTTTTGGGAAAGGCGTGGTGTGGTTATTAGGAATCGTCGTTATTGCATTCTGGCACTGGCGCTCATATTTCGGGCGGCTGATTTATTATTGTAGTGGTTAGCGCTCCACCTATCACTGGCGAATGCATTGATCAGCATTAAATGTTCGGTGAAACTTGAAAAAAAAATGTGCTTTCTCAACAGACAGTTTGGTATTGAGGATTTGGTAAACTAATTTGCTTTTTGACTGCAGATTGTTCAATTTTTGTGGTGCCAACGATATTACTCATGAATTATTTGTTATTCTTCGTAGTGCTGATGAGGCTCGAGAAAGACTGGTCGAATCGCGCAGATTCGATGAATACAGATGTGAGAACGGCGCTTTGTAGTTGAAAAGGAAAAGACAACGTCGAGACAACGTTGATTAGTTGATTCATGGAAGGTTGTGGTGTCTGAAATAGCAAACGTCGTCCTGCTATTAATCATTGTTTTACAGTACTGCAAGAAGGTGAACTGCTGCAGCCGCGTCAACAACAAGATCCGTCTGGGAGAGGGCAAGGTGAGACAACGAAGGGGTTCTTGGTCTAAAAAGAGGTCAAGAGTGATGGTTTGGGGCAGGGATGGGGCGATAGAGAAGTTGTGGTAGTTTATTGCGATAGGAGCATGAGACAGCAATATCCGTCTGGGAGAGGGCAAGGTGAGACAAATGAGGGTTGTTTATCTGTAGCGTGGTCTGGATGGACGTCGCGTTGATCTAGAGAGTATTGAGTGCATTATTTATTCATGGTGATAGGAGCAGGAAATAACAAGATCTGACTGGGAGAGGGATGAGGTGGTGTTTAGTTTTGTGATACGGCATGGTAGACTGATTATTCGTAATATCCTTGACAAGTATTGGAGTACCAATTTAGCCTGTTTTGTTGATTTTAAACTAGTATGTTTTACGGATGATATCTTCACCGAATCACCTCTGTTAGAGTGGCACATACTTTACTTTGTCAAAGATACGTAAACATTGCGGGTGGAATTTGGCTTTCGTGAATTCGCCTATAGCTTTTGAAAGTTGAGCAATGGACTAATTTGCAAGTATCTGTAGAGAATGGGTTGCGAGCTGAAATTGCCCACACATCTGTGCAGCAGCTTTGTATTGCTGATGAAACCATGGAAGTACTGCTTGAATTTGGTAGTTTACGCACAGGGTGAACACTGTTACGGGTCCGCTACATAGCAATCGATATCTCAGCACCTCTGATGTGATGAGGATTGTTAGTGTGATAAAAAAATTACTTATCGATTGATCTTTGGCCTCTCCAGGTCGCCGACACGATCGACCTCGAGGACATTGGGGAGAAGAAGGCGTTCTGCCGCTGCTGGAAGAGCGAGAAGGTGCGTGGTGTGGTGTGGTGCGATGTTTAGGAAACGTCGCCTAGTGGAAAAATGACTGGTTTTCTTGAATTGGTGGTGTACTAGAGTGGTAAATTTCGCCCTGTAGGAAAGTGACTGAATTTGACTAAATGCGTGGTGTAACAAGTAGTAAACGTCGCCTTGCAGTGGCCGTACTGCGACGGCTCGCACGGCAAGCACAACAAGGAGACGGGTGACAACGTCGGCCCCGTGGTCATCAAGAAGAAGGAGTAGATTATCGATTGATATCAGTTATCGATCGACTTCCGTACCCCACCGTACCTCCCTGTTGACTCCCCTTATTTAAAGACGCCTTGCAGTGGTTGTCTCGTAGTGAATTGTAACCTGTTGTCGTACAGAAAGACGTGACAATATTCAAATAAAGTGAATTTTAAAAAAATATGATGAAAGTGACAAGTGACAGGCAGGCAAGGGGTGAGGAAAGGTAGTGATGTTGGAATTGAAAGATGTGTGTCGCCCTTGCAAAGGCCATGCCTTTTACTCGAGGAGCACCTTCGAGCTTCCCGAATATTCCTCTTTTGCTGTTCTATTCTCATTTTAAAATCTGTGTTATTGATGAGTTTGTCGATTGATTTCTCCAGGTGTCGGATTTGTCGATTCTAGTTTTCGGTTCTTATGTTCTTACGGTTATATCGTTCATTGAATTGCACACGATTGGTTATTGAACAATTTATCGATTTCCCATGCTCTTTCCTCGACGGGGAGTAGTTCGTGCTTCCCGGAGTTGCTTCTCTAAATCGCGAATCTGCCTGTTCTGTTGCTCAATCCTCGATCGGAGAATGCGCTTTTCGGCGTCTGAATGGGCATTGTAGGGTTACGGTAATTGAGAGTAAGGTTATGGTAAGTGCCGTTTCTTCTCATCTGAATGGGTGCTGTAGGGTTACGGTAAGTGACACAATCGATTGACGAACCGGAATGGGCTGCGGTCCTGATGGCAACGCGTGCGAGGACGTCCCTGTTGAAGGAGTCGAGACGGGCTGCCCGACGTGCGAGGGAATCGAGTTCGCGGTCCTGAGGGGAAGGAGATGGGAGTATGGTAGTGACTGTATTTGAGGCTACGGTATCGACGAACCTTGCAATCGATTCGTGCCTGAAGACGTTGCTGAGCAGCAAGTTGGCGTGCATCAGCGAGAACGCGATTGAGGGCTTTTTGCTGAAAAGAATTACGACAAATCACGAAAAAATACCAATGTTGAATGTATGAGAAGCCCGACGATGAATGAAATGAGTTTCATAGAGGATCTATGAGGCATTGAGAAAATCAGAGTTAATGATTCGGTGGAACGTCTTTGTGAAAAAAAGTGCACAGGACTTTAAATAATTTCATTTTGATGATTTTATTCAACAGGTCGTTCCGCAGAGTCACCGTTCTCAATCCCTCATGATGCGTTAAACGCAACAGATTTTAGCCGCAATACGGAACCTTCTTAACGAACCTTCTCATGCGTGGCCACAAGCTCCCTGCAGTACTCCTGCTCTAGAGATGAGAGGGATCGAACACGGGAGATCACAGCTGCATCTGAGTTCACGTTGAGGATGGATTGCAACTGGAAAATACAATCGAATTCAACCAATTTATCAAACCGTCTTATCTTGTATCCCGAAGCCATCGAAATTGAGAGAATCGGTGCAAGAGAATCTTGTCCAACCTGATCCAATATTTCCCTCTCGCTGTTGTATCTGACTCGAACATGCTCGTCCTCTACGATGGTCACAGATGCCGATCGGGTTATGGTGGGTCTTTGAGATCGTATTGATGAGTGGAGTACGGTTGGTGGTGAACCGATCGCCGACTGACGAATTACGGTAGTACCAGGACGTGGTACTGTTATCGATTCTGTAGGATCAATCGCCGTCTGACGAATTACGGTAGTCCCAGGACGTGGTACGGTAGTGAACGATACTGTCGGAGATGGAGGGTGAATCATGATTGAGGGAATGTCTGCGAGGGAGGTAGGCATAGTATACTAGAAGGAGGAATGGAAGAAGAGAAAGATGAGGGGGAATTTCGCTCGAGCTTGTGTTGGAAGTGCCTATTATTTCGCACGGTTTCATTTCCGCTTCATTTTGGGGATTGGATGAACCGGAGAAAAAACATGATGAATATTTTACAGCTTGTGTTGTCAAAAAACCTTGATTCCTTGAGTTATCATAACTCTTACCGTTACTTATCATTATCAAACTCTCCTGCCTGTGAATCTGTGGACAAAAATTGAATCATTTGGACTATTTCTCTCAGTACTCTCACAGATGAAATCATCTTTTCGAGAACTTTTGTTCACGAAAAGTTCAAAGTTCAACAATCGTACAACTTTACCTGCATACATACCATTTGATCTCAACCCCACGTCCCTTACAACCCAAACTAGACACTTCCGATCTCTTCTCTCCTCCATTCCCACACTCTCTCGCCCTGCCAGCGGGCAAGTCTGGAAGATCAGACATCCGATCATGTCGGAAATTGCTGTAAGCAGTAAAGGAGATGGAAGGCTTCCGATCTTGGGGGTATATAAGGAGCGGATATCAGTCCTTGCAACCACTTCACCTCATCTTTCGCCACCTCTCACCATGTCTGCCTACCTGCCTCTCTTCGACCAGGGAGAATTCTTTGGACGTATTCTGAGGTTAGATACTCTAGTTTTATCGCAATTTAAAAAACCGCTTTCATCTTTCAGAACTCGTGTCTGGCCTCTTCCTAGCTGGGCGGAATCTCGTGTGCACATCAACTTAATCTTTGCGCAACTTCACTCGGAATTGCTCTACAGAGTGAACCAGCACATCTACTTGTGAGTTACTTTTCCTAATCCTTTACTCAACATTTGTATGAAAATGCTAGAGAATCAATAATAAAATTCCAGCACCTTCCCCTTCCAACCCACTCTTCCCACTCAATTCAACGGCAAGCTTCCCCACCATTTCGAGAGACGCAAGCACTCTTTCTTCCTGGCTTTCTTCCTGGATGTTTGCTGCAAACTCGAGTCGATTATTGAATCAATGAAGGAGATGGGAGGAATGATGATGCATGTGGTTAGTTATTCACTCAGCATTGAGAACATTTCTGCATCAACCACTTCATGAAACTGATTACGCAAGTTGTCTAGATTATGAGCAACTGAATTTCAGTTTTTTTTAAGTTTATTAT
Organism: Pristionchus japonicus; assembly: GCA_900490845.1. Taxonomy (NCBI): domain Eukaryota; kingdom Metazoa; phylum Nematoda; class Chromadorea; order Rhabditida; family Neodiplogasteridae; genus Pristionchus; species Pristionchus japonicus. Next base: position 102,013 of record LS504377.1, on the reverse strand, counting down.
GATATTTTCAGAGACTCATCCCTCTCATCTTCGAGGTCACTCGACTTCGATCTGCTCTCACCGTCATTGCGCACATTGTTCATGTGAGTTTCAATTGCTTGCGACTTCGAAATTGTTACCAAAATTCATGATTCGAAAACCTAAACATGCATTTTTCAGCCTCTTTCTACTCCTGAGGTTCAAGCCCCTCCTCCCGTTCGGTTGGTATCTATCACTCACGAGAAAGAAACCACCAAGCCTCTAAATCAGCAGAAACGTGAGGTAATCAAGCTTGAAATTACGATTTATTCGAAAAATATCTAACTTCATAAGCTCAAACGGTATTTTCAGCCCGTACCAACCACGATGGTTCAACACACTCAAGCCAAACCACTCGTTCGCCTGGTGTCGATAACTGATTGCGAGGAAGAGAAGAAATCCCGCACTCAGAACAAGTCGAGCAAGCCCAAGAGAGATTTCTCACGCGAGAAAGTTTTGCTCGAGCTGAAGAAAGATCGCGTCAAGTCAAACTCCGTCTCTTGTTCAGTTAGCTCTGGTTAGTAGATTCATCATATTGATTTCTCGTGTTTTCTAATTAGTTATCGATCTTTCAATTACTAAAATTTAATAATTTCAGGTAGCTCAGAGTCTGAGTCCGAGCCACAGCCGGCCTGGGCTGACTATGAATTCGAGAAGAACGAAGATTTCGAGGATTTATTCTCCACTGATGAGGATGATTTCGATGCTTATACTGAGGTATGTTTTTGGAACTTCTACAAATCTGGTTGAGTTTCGAAAATTCTTGATATGAGGTTGGTGTCGTGTCAGGTTGATGAATGCGAAGACTTAATTCTAATATAAATTTCGTATTTCAGGAGATTCTCAAACTGACTACTATGAACATTTCTCTTCCTTCCTCCACCTCCTCTTCATCCTCTTCCTCCACTGGATACTCTTCTTCTTCTGCTCCTTCAATCACTTCCGAAGAGGATCGCATGGTAAGCAAACTTCCTTCGAATGTGAAATATAAAATAAAATTTGGTTTTAAAATCTGTCTCTTTCAGACAGAAATCATCAAGGACATGCAACTCGGCATCGCTGGAGAGGTATTCTCGTTCCTCGGAGAGTTCAGATATTGAACGAATGCGAATGACGCAAATCCGACTTCTTATATCCCAACACCCCTTCCCTATTAGGTTAATAATGCATTATTAATTTATTATTTCTTCCTGTGTTTCTTGAAGCAGTATCTTATTGTATTTCATGTATTGATAAATCTCAGTATCCTATTCAAATGGTGTCTACTTCAATAACACTTTATCTCAATAGGTCACAGCACCAAGGGGCGGTCGATAGAAGGGCGAGTTGGACCACTCGATCGACATCAGATTCCCGTCATCGTTGATAGTCACTGGCGTCCGATCCCAGGCCTCCGTCCACTTATCCCCGACCGCCACTCGACCCTTGGCACGCAGTTTCTGAAAATTAGAGAGCTATTTTCGGATATTTCCGGAACAACAGTTCGATTTCCACACAAACCACGTTTTAAAATCCCCAGTAGTTTGAGCAAATCATGATACAAGAAAACAAACAACCTCATTGAGCAACCACTGCCAGTAGTCCATCCACTGTCCAAATAAGAACATAAGTTAACACAACTAACCGTTGAAAACACTGAATCTAAGTAGCTCGCTTGCTCATTTTTAGGATATGGGGGCAAAAATAAAACATGATATTTTACCTCATTGAGCAACCACTGCCAGTAGTCCGTCCGCAGACCGAAGAAGGAGTGCGTGCCACTGTCCGTGCAGAGTGAGAGACCGTCGGAGAGAGAGGAGTCGAGGGAGGAGATGAGGGATACTGAAGAGAGTATATTATTCCATCGTAATTGCCCGATTATATTTTTTTTTCAGGATTTGGAGAGGGAATAGAGCATTTTATGGAGCTTTCTCCGAAAAAAACATGGGCCGACCCACGCGGATTCGTCAGCCAGACCCCTCCACTAGCCCGCACATAGCATCCCTTGGCCGAGGTGTGCTGCACGATGCGCTTGATCTCGTCGCTGTAGAATAGAAATATTGATTGTGAGACGTAAGACAGAGAAGGAATTATGCTGTTGTTGATTGATTTGATTGATTTGATCGCTGAATAAACAACGTTTCTTTCTTTTCGAAGTGCTTATGATTGGAGTGCGAAAAACGGGTAATCGTCTCTTCATTTCGCGCATACTACTCTAACCGATGAGGGAGTGTGTGAAATGAAGAAATCATAATAGAAAGAGAAGCACGTACCCTACAGCGTCGTTGAGCTCAAGGCCTGCTCCGAGTCGGAACTGGACGTTCACGATGGGCACGCCCTGGAGTAGGTCGCCAACGATGGCGAGATCTGGAAGCCTTGATTATAAACACCATTCAAACGACGCTCGAAGCTTATTGTGAAAATTATCGCATCGCATTGCAAAATGAGTTCATTTACGCAAAACTCAGATCTGTCTGAGCTGCACATTACGTTGCAAAAAGAGATGAAAGCGATACCAGCAGCATCCTTCGTCGTCACAGAGAGACCGAGAAGGCGCGAGGAGAGCACTCTCTCTCTGATTTACCGTACCAAACCCATAACATTCTGATGTGCTATCTCTCTAACTTTCTCGCAAGAAGGATGGGAGAGTAATGAGGAGAGTTCGTACCAGCAGCATCCTTCGTAGCGACGGAGAGACCGAGAAGGAGCGAGGAGAGCACTCTCTCTCTGATTTACCGTACCAAACCCATAACATTCTGATGTGCTATCTCTCTAACTTTCTCGCAAGAAGGATGGGAGAGTAATGAGGAGAGTTCGTACCAGCAGCATCCTTCGTAGCGACGGAGAGACCGAGAAGGAGCGAGGAGAGGAGGAGAGGACGCAGGTGGGTGGAGACGATGAGGGCGGCGCGCTTGTTGGTCTGAACATGTTCTTTGGCCTGTTAGTTGGTTTTTAATTTTCTCCTCAATCCTTTCTTGAAATCATGTGTGCATCACAATTAGCTCCGCATACATCAAATAGTCAACTAGTTTTAGGAAGAAGAGATAAGCTGGAAATTGCAGAAAAAAATTATTTTGTTCGCCAATCTCTTCATCTGCCAGCTGTGATCAATTCGTAAGTTCGTAATACGGGTAATCGTCTCTTCATTACACACACTCTCTCGTATCTCTGACCGGTGAGACAGTGTGGGAAATGAGGAGACGGCGACTCAAATCTATACCCTAGCAGTGATCTCCGCCTCTCCCTTGCGCGCCGGACCGATGTTGAACTGACGAAGGGTGAAGCGCAGCGTGAGGAACTGGAAAGGGTTGTTTCACATTATTATTTTCAATATTACGGCACTAGGTCGGATGAGAACATCCGGAACATCCGGAAACTACTGGATGTAATAGACGGAATATGCAAATGGTGCTCATCCAGTAGGTTTTCATCCGAAAGTTATCATCCGACCCAGTTCCCATAACTGCTTACTTGTTGCTCTGGATCTATCGCAGCACCTCTACTGTACATCCGTAAGTCGAGCTTAAATGTCGTACTCTTTCATTTTGAAGATGATGAAGATGTCATACAAAGCAGCGTAAGATTGCAAGGCTCAGCAAAAGAATACGAAATATATCGATACCTCCTTCTTCCTGACGGTACATCTGCCTCGCTTGACTCTCGTCCAGTCCACTCCTTCAATCAATCATTTATCAATCGAAATCTTTAAGGAACTCAACTATAATCGTCGCAATAGATAGTATCTACAAGATGAATTAGAGTTCGAGGTCACCTTCCATATCGATGAAGAGACGGTAGAAGGGGAGGTTGGAGGGGAAGAGACGGATGAGGAGCATGATCTTCACTCGAGAGGATGGGAACTGGAATTATTGTGAATGAAAAATGTATCGGAAGCAATACATCCTTTCCTCCATTAACTTCTTTGTATTCTGAAACGCATTCAACTTCCTCATTCGAACTTGAAATGCGTCAAAAAGACCGTATTCCTACAGTCTCCCTCTCGATGCTCCCACAACCAAGAGCGATCGATTAGCATACGATCATAAAGTGCCCACACACCATAATTACCCATTCTAACATCAAATCAAATAATGAATACGACGAAGAAGTTGCTATCAATACTGAACGTTCCCACCTTCTCCCTCTCGATGCTCGCATAGCCCAGCGCCGGTCGATTGGGGCGTCTCGCCATGAAATCGTCGACGCAAGTGCGTAGGAGCCGGTTCACCTGCAGTCATCGAGCTATTATCAATACTTGAAACTGAAGTGCTAACTAGGGATGACACATGAAGAGATTACACACTTCATTTTACGTGAAGTCTCGCTTCTCTGACCGGCGAGAGAGCAAGCCACGGTAGCCATGTTGCCACGTTGCGGTTGCCGTTACTTTTCTAATTTATAGGAAATTTTGCTACTCAGTCGTGAACTATTGAGAGATCGATAATTTGGATTCTACCGCTGCGTTACCGTACCTTTCTCAGCTCAGCAAGGTCGACGCAGTTTCCGTTGCTCTTCAGATAACCCAATACTCGATCGAGCGGCGGTCCCCGCAGTCCGGCCCAACTGGAAAAGGTATAAGGATTATTGTAGGACTACGGTAGAACCCACTCAAAGCTCTTCTGGCCTACGGTAGGCGTGTGGTGGGTGGTGCGACAGGTACGGTACTGTATGGGAGGAGTACGGTAGTTGCGGGCGCCATCGGATCTTGAGTGCCTCTGAGAATATCGATTTGAATGGGCGACCCAATTGTGAACTATAGAAAAACTGACCAATGTTGAGAGCATAGCGAGTGGCCGACCGCCCCCGAGCGAGTGAAAGGACGAGAATGAGAGGGTATTTGTTCTTTGAATTTCGTCTCATTTACGTGTTTACGGAAGGTGAAACTCATGCGGATTTGATTTTGTTCGTAGTTTCAATTTTGTAAACAAGAAAATACTTCCACGTTCTAATCTTTCAAGTTTGTCATGAACGCGCCGATAACATTGTTCGCAACGCTTTATTTGAATGGTTTGAACGGATCATGGTCACGTCGTACTGTTTGATGATTCGTTAAGCCAGAAGTGAGACGAGAGGAGAAAGTAGTTGATGATCGATCTTATTGATGTGATGACCCCCTATTCATGTCTTACTGTTTAGAATCTCGACCGCCCGTACATGCTCCGACCTGTTGAAACTTAGACAGTTTGTGTTGTGAATGTAGTGCACTGAAGAAACTAACGAAAATATTCATAATCATTTACTGAATACATGAACAAACAATACAAATGATTATAATAAAGTTTCAGTTCCTAGAAAATACAATATTCAGTAATTACGGGGGAAGGGGGGGGGGGGAGTCGGTTGAGTATCTTCACTCATGAAGCGCTGTTGCGTTCCTTCAATAGGTGAATTCTCCCAGGAACGAGAAGACCTCTTTAGCGATGCCGATTTGCATGTCCTTGATGATTTCGGTCTGAAAGGCAACATTTTAATATTGTAAATGTGCATGAAGATACAACCCAGTGGAACTAATGCTTACCATGCGATCCTCTTCCGAAGCGATTGAAGGAGAAGAAGATGAGGATCCAGATGAGGAAGAGGAGGATGAGGAAGGGAGGCAAACGTTCGTAGTGGTCAGCTTTAAGATCTCCTGAAATATATTATTGTAGACTGTACATTGAATTTTTAGAGCTCAAAATGAACATTTCTTTGCGAAATACTTTCAAGGTAGTTGAGTCATTTCTTCCTGCGAATTAACAAACCATTACCTCTGTATACGCATCAAAGTCCTCCTCATCAGTGGAGACGAAATCTTCGAAATCTTCGTTTTTCTTGAATTCATAATCAGCCCATTCCGGCTGTGACTCGACTTCAGATTCGGAACTTCTAGTGGATCGACCTGGAATTAATCACTTTGTAATCATTGATTCTTTGATAGTCGTTTTCAATGAAATTGGCTATCGAAGGTATCATCAGGGAGGGAACAGACACTGAATCAGTGAAAATACTAAATGATCAATAAACTAACCAGAGCTGCTGGAGATTCCAGAAGAAGAGACGGAGTTTGACTTGACGCGATCTTTCTTCAGCTCAAGCAATACTTTCTCGCGTGAAAATTCCTTCTTCGGCTTGCTAGATTTGTTCTGAGTGCGGGATTTCTTCTCTTCCTCGCAATCTGTGATTGACACCAGGCGAACGAGTGGCTTGGCTTGAGTGGGTTGAACAACCTGAAAATACCGTTTGAGTTTACGAAATTGAATAATTTTCGAAGAATTCGTTATTTCAAGCTTGATTACCTCTGGTTTCTGCTGATTGAGAGGCTGAATGTTGTCTTCGTAAGTGAGAGATCCCAAGCGAACGGGAGGAGGAGCTTGAACCACAGGAGTAGAAAGAGGCTGAGAACTCAATTTTAGGTTTTTCGAATCAGGTATCTGGAAATAATTTCGAATAAGTAAAGTGAAACTCACGTGAACAATGTAAGCAATGGCGTTGAGTACGGATCGGAGTCGAGTCACTTCGACGATGAGAGGTAGAAGTCCCTGTAATAATACAATTATTCAGCTCAAAGAAACTCAAAATCAAGATGACTAGAGAAAAAGCTCAATTGAAAAAATGTTTGATGCATGGATATTCAAAGTTGGATATCAGATATCAGGTACGACTTTTGCTCGAAGGAATAGCTCACCTGATGCGCCATCGCGCCTCCCTGCACTCTCATTGACTCAATAGTCGCCTCGAGATTGCCACAAACATCCAGAAAGTAAGCCAAGAAGAAAGATTGCTTGTGTCTTTCGAAATGAAGGGAAGGCTCGCCGTTGAATTGAGTGAGCAGAGTAGGTTGGAAGGGGAACGTGCTGGAAAAAGGACTTCAATTTCAGAAGAAACTATAGTGAAAGATGAGAAAACATTCGAAGAAACTACTCACAAGTAGATGTACTGGTTCACTCTGAAGAGCAGCTCCGAGTGAAGTTGAGCGAAAATGAAGTTGATGTGGGTACGAGATTCCGCCCAGCTAGGAAGAGGCCAGGTGCGAGTGCTGAAAAATTGAAACGTAAAGTAAGATGGGAACAAAACATCGAAAATGAACCAAAATAGTGATTTAAATGTAGAGTAGTTTACCTCAGAATAAGAGCGAAGAATTCTCCCTGATCGAAGAGAGGAAGGTAGGCGGACATGGTGAGAGAAGGTGAGAGAAGATTTGAAGTGGTTGCTAGAACTGATCACGAGCTCCTTATATACCAACAAGATCGGAATCGTCCCGTCTCCTTTACTGCTTACAGCCACTTCCGACATGATCGGATGTCTGATCTTCCAGACTTGCCCGCTGGCAGGGCGAGAGAGTGTGCGAATAGTGGAGAGCGGAGATCGGAAGTGTCTAGTTTGGGTTGTTAGTGAGATGGTGTTGAGATCAAGAAGATCGATTGATCAAAAAAGATATCAAGATTTTCATGAATTGTTCCATGCTTCGAGCCGCTTGCATTCGTAGACTCTGAAAGTGACGAATGGCTCAACAAACTAGTTTCCCTCATTAGAGACTAATCAGAACTCGCATTCGCAAGTTTCATTGTCTAAAGTGCAAACTGATAATCAGCACTATCATCTAATCATTATCTTATTCTGAAAACACGTTCGGAGTATCCCTCAGTCCATTCCAAGTAGGATTGTTTTGATGAGGATTAATCGACCATTGTCCTTCAATTGATCAACATTTCCACAGGGACACAGCGTAGGCTGATAATATTCGCGTAAGCTCGAAAAAATAACCGCTTCGTTTAATGAGCGCAAAAAACTTTTGTGCTCTAGGGAGTTTTATAGGTACTGATACGAGGGATAATGATAACAACCGAATCCCGCCCTCATTTTCGAAACGATGCTGTCGTTTCTCAATTACTCCTCCCACAAGATGCGGCTAGAACTTCTTTGTTCATTTATTTATCTCCTTTCAGTTTTAGGCGCCCACAAAAAATAGCGAAAGTAATCTAGAGCTGGAGGTCCGTCAATTGTATCGAAGCCGCTGTAGGAGGTGTGCTTGATATTACCCATTATCTTCGCTCATGCGATCCTTGCGCAAGCAACCAGAGAAGCGTTTTCTGGTTAGCCGCCTGGCGTTATGAAAGAGAGATTTCCTTGTTTTCTCTGACTGTTCACGCTAATTGCACCTGGACACTGTAGAACCGTAGCACCTTGCAGACGCAAGTTTTGCCTCTCCTCATTCCGAACGCTACCTCATCGGTCAGATGAACTTTTGCTATCCGCAGTCCACTATCAAGCACAGATTGGAAGTAGAATCACCTTTATACCTATTGAACTTTGTCATGCGCCGCATAAATGTAGCCGCTACCACTCAACCTCTTAATCCCCGAGCAATTTAGAACTAGCAGAGTAGATCTGGAGACATTTTAGAGCCTCATTGAACTTTGCTAGAATAGAGTCATGCGACAGAATACAAATGTCTCGTGTCCACTTGAGGACTCAACCTCTTAATCCCCCAGCACTTTCGCTCTTGAACTAATAAAATGTTAACGCGGTTGCTGCAAACTTTAAGCACTCTTTGCGAATCATTCAAATTTACAGTGCATACTGTTTCGTTGTGGTTCTGACTTTGCATTGCGCTTGTTTCAAACGAATGTGGTTAACTATTTTCTTCGCGCGAGCTCCATAGTCGAGATGTGCCATATCTTTAACCTTTTCAGCTCCACAATGTCCGCGGGCGAATTTCAAATCATCATCGTCCTGCACAGCATCCTCTTCTTTTTATGTTATCGTCACTGTTTCGATTGCCTGTACATTTGAACTTGCCACACTCGCGCTTGTCTGGGTGGTGCAACTTTTCGAAAATCTGATTTTTTCAGGCAATGTCCGCAGGCGAGTTCCAGATCATCATCGCCCTGCACAGCATCTTCCTCTGCTTTTCTTTGGTCCTGAACTTATTCCTGCTGTTCTGCATCTTCAAGTGAGTTGCTACAGTATGGAACCTTTTCCCGGCTCTCAGTTTACCGGCTCCGGCTTTTCCGGCTTCGTTGCTCATGTACTTGCGATTCGATGGCAACCCGCTTTTATGATCTTTCGTTCTCATTGTGATAACATTTGTGTCTTCTAGTATTTCTGGCACCGTTTAGAACTAATTTCTGCTCTGATTGTCAACAAACAATGCTGTAAATTGTCGCTCTTGTAATAGCACCTGTAGACACTTCCGCGTGATCGTGCATCAAATGTCCCACGCGATTGAGTTGTTTCTAAAATGACAAAATGACGATGATCGAAATCAGGAACAATTGTTGAAGCTTCAACGAGAAGTGAAGCATATCTAACAATTACTATCTTGTAAATAGTAATTGTGAATCTTCACAGATTCACGCCCAAATCCACCAACTCCTTCTCACTCGTGATGATCGTGCATGCACTGATGGATCTGATGGGGACTGTGAGCTGCTTTATGTCGATGTCGCGGTGAGCAAACTCGATTATCCTTAAGATTCCTCCCTCCAGTTCTCACCCCAAGAACTGGTGTTTGAAGGGGTGAGGGGAGATTAGAAATTAGTAATGATGGACCTGATGGGGACTGTGAGCTGCTTCATGTCCATGTCGCGGTGAGAATCATTTATCATTTCTATCAATTGAATCTTTGGCGAGCTTGCTGGTGCCCATCCGATTCAGAAAATGTTTTTAATTCATTGTTGGAACATGCTTTGTCCGATGTGTGCATATGCAGCATATGCTTTAATGGTTCTGTTAGCACAGGTTCTGTGAACACAGTAGCTGTCACTGAATCTAATGAGAGGAAGTCATTATGCTAACAAAGAATGACTAGTCCTCTGTCCATGTGAATAATCAGCAAAAAATTGTTCTGGATAAGAAACGTAGATAATGTTCATTGGCTATCACGTAGGATACCACCGTATCTAATGAGAGGAAGTCATTAGGCTAACAGAGAATGACGATTCATGTTACTGCCCATGTCACGTTCCTCATTCATTGGTTATTTAATGTTACCGCCTGAACGATTCCTGCACATTTATGTTAGTTATAAGAATGTTGGGAAAACTTTCTCAGAAATTCGCAGAAAATTTTCAAGAAATCATTAACATTTAGTTCAAAACGTATACTATGCAAAAATACTTCCCCTTTTTGAGTCTGTACCCACAATAGTACTACTCGAGTACCGCAATAGGCACCACCTGTCATAAATCACGAGGAAATAGTAATGCAATCTCACACAAGTTCTAACTAGCTTGTCTAGCATAAGATAATGATTAACAAACAAAAAAGCGAAAAGTCGAACTGCAATTTCGAAATTTCCAGCATACTCTGCCTAGAAACGCACCTCTAATTGCTTTTTTTATGATTACTTGTGGCATTCATCACTAAATTGTTCGAAACGATGAAATGGATTTCCACAAACTTTCCAATTTTTTTCAGTATTCTCAACCTCGAAACACGCATCGTCCTAATCTCCCACGGGCCGTGCTACCTCATCTCCTCCCGACTCTGCTACCTCTCTTATGATGCTTATTTGAGCTCAGCCGCTTGCGTTGTGAGTTTCCGACGAACTAACTCTCGGCCGAATCAGATGTGCTTCTCAATTTCTTTTAGTTCAGTGGATTCTCAGATTTTCGATTTTTCGAATGTTTTAGTGGGAACAATCAGTTTTGCAGTTTTGCAGCAGTTTTGTTCTTCATCCCGTGATAAGATTTATGTAAATTGATAGTGAATAGGGTATTGAGCCGCACAATGCTCAAAGACACTTGTTGCAAGGACATGTCCAGTGAAATTTAGTGTTTTCCAGGCAGTTTAGTTATGCTTCACGGATGTTTCTTAGGACTTTGAATTCCCAGATACCTCGATTTCTTACGATTTACTTTGGCTATAAATAACCAATTCAGTTCCACACAAACATGTGAATAATCAAAATAAGTTGCTAAGACAGAGTATCTATTTCTAGAGCCTGCCCGAACATTGAATACTCAGGCATATTGGTTATGCTTCACCGATGTTTCATAGTTGATATCATCCTCCGCGTCTTTGATTCCACCGTTATTCCCCATTCCACAAAGATTCATTCAGTTCTACACGAACATGTGCGGCTTTCGCGTGCGGTACTTCATCCTGCGGGAAGGAACGATCAAGCGGTGGCATGTTGTGAGGTAACTAGTAGTCTATTTATTCAAACATCATGATCAGGAGATTACAAACAAGATTAGACTAGGCCACCTGCACAATCGCTAGATTCATTTTTCAATGACGGAACGGATGAAGTCCTTCTCTCCGAATTCAAGCGTTCGAATTCACAGAGTAAAACTTTTCGTTTCAGGTTACTCTGCGCATTCGTTGGCCCGCACAACCTGGCTCTTTTCGTGAGTTCTCTCTCTGTTTTATCATTATCACAGCACTTCCTTGTTGGATTTTAGACTGTAGACGACATTTTGATCATTGAACAACCATTTATGTCTTCGTTCTTACAATCGTGATTAGTCAACGATCAACCCACGCATGAGGGCGAGGGTGTGCCCGAGGGAATTCACGTAAAAATGATGAACTGTCTAAACGACGAGGTGATGACATAACCATAAACGAAAACAGAGACCACTGTGTGACTAAAAGGAAATGACTAAAGGGACTGTATAGAATATCAGATTCCTGTCCTGAAGTGTTATTTGTTAGGACGTTGAGTCAAAATTGATACAGGTCCTGTTCGCCTTCTCGCAAATCCCGGATGCACAGGCTGCTGCACTGATCACGAAGTACACTGACTACAATACAACGGGATTGGTTATTACTGGTGAGTTGCTGAATTATGATTTCAAAAAGTTAGTGATCTGAAGCTAAATCTCTATCAGTTACGCTTCACTCCTTCTATAAGTTTCATTAGTTCTCTGGAAAGCGATCAAACCATCCCTCCCAGTAGAAAAATGATATTTTATTTTTGATCTTTCTCAGGTACACTTCCCATAACGTCCATCGGCATCGGATACGCTCACTTCCTCTGCATCATCTGCATCATCCCGGCGTATATTGTGACGTGGAAGCTGAGGTGAGGTTCAGCTTCAGAAGAAATCAGAAGAAATTCAGAATTTTTTTTTTATTATTGATGCGAATACGTTTCACTGAAGTTTCACAAGCTGGTAGTCTGCTTTTACTGTGGTATTATCTTGGTTCTCTAAACAATAAAACAATATATACTTCGAAAGTTCTGAGTAAGTACCAGTAAAGAGGTTTCGGTGTTCAATCGAATCGGAGCATCAATCTTCAATCTTCAAATCTTCAATCGGAGCAAATTCGCAGTTCAAACTCCAGATCACAGAGAATACTCTTAACGAGATGGTTACCAAGAAAAATATATAAAAGTATTCAAATTGAAATTAAAATCGCCATAAATAATAAATTATAAATATCAACTCCAGATCCCGCACCGTGCACACCCTCAACGAGATGGCGCCCAAGATGAGCATTACAACTGTGATGATGCAGCAGCGATTCGTGAAGGTGAGCGACTCCTGTTTCTATCCATCCTGTCGCGCTGGTATTCCAAAGAAATATTTTGTTAACGGGCACAGATAGCACCACTTAGCTGAGACTTGTGAGTAGATTAGGCTAGGATGAGTATTACCACAGTGATGATGCAGCAGCGATTCGTGAAGGTTCGAACCACCAGTCCATTTCAGTCGTTCGGTACCCACTCATCGTGTCGTTGAAACACATTGTTTTGAACGACCCTCTGAACTGTTCCCATTAGTTTCTCTAGGATCGAGTCGTTTGAATGATTCCTTCTATTCCAGCTCCTCACCTTGCAAGCCCTCACCCCTCTCCTGCCCGTCACCTCACTCACTTACACTTGTTCAATTGCACTGCACAAATATCGTTCATCAATCAGAGCGCGACCACAGAATAGACTTGACCAAGACCAAGAGATTTTTCCAGTTGCTCACCCTGCAAGCCCTCACGCCTCTCCTCCCGGTCACCTCCGCATTTGCCTACGTCTTCAGTCAGACACTTCAGTTACATCATCCGGTGCTAGAGGCATCCGATCAGATGGTAAGTAAAACATCATGGATGCAATGATGTAAATGCGCTGCTAGAAACAGGCGTATGAATGTGATAGAAGCAAAAAAAATGGTGAACATGAGTAGCCTATTTGCTCGTCACCTCCGCTTTCGCTTACGTCTTCAGCCAGACACTGCAGCTACACCATCCGGTGCTGGAGGCGTCAGATCAGATGGTTAGAATCAAACGAATCACGCATTCTCATGTTCAATGTCGGGACATGGTACAAGCGATTACGCGGTGATCAGATAGGGTTCACGACGCATTCAAGTAAATATTGCTGAACGACTGGTCAATCGTCGCATCTTTTGCTCTTCCAATAAAGCAATATTCATGAAGAAATGAATTTTCCAGTACGCCGAGCTGCCCGCCATCGTCAATCCGATCATCGTGTTCTGCTATCTGCCGACGTATTCACGGTTAGGAGATTAACCATTTCCCCCATTTTAAAACTTTTGCAAAAAGGTTTCTTTTCGCCCAAATTTGTCGGAAATAGGCCTAGTCAACCAGATCATCGTGTTCTGCTATCTGCCTACTTATTCGAGGTAAAATCATTAACTGTTGCGTAAAAACAGGCGAAATATTCTTAAAACACACGGGGGATAGGCTAGGGGGAAAGTATGAAAGTTAGGAAACCCGATCATCGTGTTCTGCTATCTGCCGACGTATTCGAGGTGGGGAGTCATTAACGTTGGGCAAACCAAGGTATAACAGTTATGAAAACGTTAAACAACTATGACTAGTGTATAGGGGGAGAAAAGACAAAGGTTAGGAAATCCGATCATCGTGTTCTGTTACCTGACGACTTACTCAAGGTGAATTTTACGAATTTTTTTAAACGGCTAGAACTGCGCACAAAACGCACGTAAATTAGTGAAGTGGAGGTGTGTGAGCAAGAAAGTTAGGAAACCCGATCATCGTGTTCTGCTATCTGCCGACATACTCGAGGTAAAATCATTAACTGTTGCGTAAAAACAGGCGAAATATTCTTTAAAAAACACGGGGATAGGCTAGGCGGGAAAGTATGAAAGTTAGGAAACCCGATCATCGTGTTCTGTTATCTGCCGACTTATTCGAGGTAAGATCCGTTTGATTCCTCCGCTAAAACTTCTTCCGCGCCAAACTCATGTTGATGAAGAAAATCTTCTAGTTCGGCGTAAATTTGTGGACATCATAGTCGTTGTGAGTCCGATCATCGTGTTTTGTTATCTACCGAGTCTTTTTTTGGTCAGATTGATAAGATACACGGTTACGTTCGGGATCCTTGTGGTTATTTGGTACTCATCGCAATTGCAGCCTAAAGATCTTGCTTTTTAGTGTTGAGTTCACAATGTCCCTGTTTAGTTGACAATGCGGATAACATTCCTCCAAGAATAGCTCCTCTCACTGGCTCGATTTTCGATTCGTGTAACCTGAGTTCTGTTAGCCTATTTCTCTCCTAACCAGACATTTCCCACGCTCGACACTTTTTCTTGATGAGGGTGTTATCGTTCTCGCGCTCTTTCCTATTTTGATGCGTCAGTGATCCTAGTCAAAGGCTTGGGAAGACCAGAGAACCTGCTTGGGATCATGAGAACAATGAACTGCTCTTGTCTCTGATGTCCAATATGAGAAATGTGTCACAAGTGGCATAAAGGTCCCTATTAGAAAACGCTATTTTCATTGAAAAATACAATTTCTGACGATTTCAGAGTCTAACAGCTGGCCTTATCACCTAATGACGTGGCAGCACCTTTACCATTACCTTTTCCAGAGTCTTCCGGGACGCACTCAACCGCTGGAAGACGCCTGTTCTGGTGAAAGTCGGGATTGGCTCATCGTAAGTTTTCTGATCCACGCTTTCGATTTCGTCATCACGATGCAATAATGCATTTTAAGTGAGTAATTGAATCATTTCATGCTCCTGGAAAGTCAATTACGTCATCATTGTGAAATATTTTTGCAGACATCAGAAGATCTTCTCCTCCACGACAACCAGTTCTGTGCATAACAACGAGGGATGAGGCCATATTGCGTTCTCGTTTTTGCTTACTTGACATTTCGATTGAATAAAGTCTGCATTTCTCGATTCTGCATTCTGCATCAATGATTTTTGGGCTGCCCTGATATTTCCAGCTATTTTCTGAGGAGCTGATGTTTGATCTCACTGAGGATAAAGAACGTTTTTGCATCCGCGATACGCACGAGAGTAAGATTTTTTGCTTGACATTTCGAAAACTGTTCAATAGCGTCTGCGAGGGTTTGTGGTGTCGGAGAGACTTGTCGTTTTCAATTTTAGATTTAATCCCGATCTCTTTTCCCTTCTCTCAGCCACTGTTAGAGTTTTCGCCTGTCCGACCGGTAAGAGAATGTGCAATAATACGGGTCTGAGACCCGAATTCCGGACATAATCACTGGTCATGCGATCATCCATGAGAGTTCGCTGAGGTTGTCGTTGCGCGGGATTGTTTGCGTATCTTTCATCACATACCTAGAGGCCGCAAGCCACGCCCCTTTTTAGTGGACAAGGCGCGCGGCCAAACAGCGTGTATCGGGAAGCACAAAGCGAATTCGCAACCAAACCGTTAGCTCTAAAGCGTTTCTAGCAGCTAGTAGGGTCCTTCATCGATGACAGACTGGCGAGCAGTACCGGACACCTTTGAGTCGGTCAAAATTGAAGGTTAAAGTGTGAAGAGAGGGGATTAGAGCACTTCCGAAGGTCGCACACCGCTCGCCAGTACATATTTCATTGAAACATTTTCTCCAAGCAGTTCAGTCATGAAAAATCAAAGAAAAAACGTTTCCCGGAATTGTGCTTCAATTTTAAAGATTTTAGTACGCGCGTATTTTATTTGGTTCCGGTTATCGCTAAACACAGTGAAACTTCTCGACTCGCCAGGGAAGGGAAGGCGTGTGTGTCACAATGTGCATCACACGCCTGTCGCTCCCCCGCAAATCTATCACCCGGCGTGTCTAGAGCGCACCCTCTCCGCATAAGATTGAACGCGCGCTCGCAATGTCGAACAGCCGAGGCTCGATTGGGGGAACCTCTGCCCGTTTGGAGCTTGAGGAATAGTCAAAATAAGCTCCGCCCCTTCCTCTCCCCCTCTCTCCTTCCACCCTTCATAAACCGTGCCTTCCGCGCGCACGTTTTGGGCTGTAACTCAGCTTGGGGGCAAGATAAAGACTTCCGGTAAAAAGCATGTTGTTATTGTGGTCCTGGGGGATAGTTTGGACAAACTTTTGAGCCCATTACTTGACATCGGCTATGGGCGTTGTGGCCCCTACACATACCTGAAGTAAGACCCAAGATGTGGACATTATCCCAGACCTGAATTGTTGCGTCTCTGCGATTCGGATTTTGACTTTAAAATTAGTTTTTCCACAATGAATCGATCTGATACTAGATGCTCTGAATTTTATTTTCTATTGAATCTTTAGTGAAACTCAACCCCTCTACTACTTTACTTGGCACACAAGTCGAATTTTTAGCTGCATTATTGTTTCTTTGAGATTTCTCACGGCATTGCCTCCTCCTCTCCTTTACGTTAAATCACAATTCCCGCACAAAGCACGGATTCTCATGCACTATCACGGTTTGGGAAAGGCACTGGCACTCGTGATTTGCTAGTACTATCTGCAGTATTGGCCTTATTAGGAGCGTTTGAGATATCAGTGTGCAATATTCACATCCCCAAGAAGTACAGGGTGTGTCCAATCGTTTCTTTGCTCGTATCATAGCTGTTCTGAGACTTTTGCTCTTTTCTTGCTCTTTGTCAAAAGTATAATCTCAATTCTCACATTATTAGTTGTTGCTCATGCAGTATCTTGTCTGCTTTCATTAGCGATCTCTATCCAAACGACACTAATCTCCATCTCTTCCTCGTCCAATATAGATATTCGTTGCTTCTGCTCTTAGGATTAGGCTACTCCAATTTCGTGCAGGATCTCTCTCTTCGTTCTCCACACTCTCTTCCTCTGCTTGAATACATAGAGTAGGCAAAATCGAGAGACTCAGACCATAGATGTGATGCAGATGGTGTGTCGTATGCTCTTAGCGATGGCATTTACAAATTTAGGATGTCGGTGCAGCTAGCACCCTCGTTATTAATAACTTGCTAGCCTACACCAGGAAGAATTTCGGATTAGGAGCATGATTAACATTGCGTCAAAGATCAAGCAGATGGTGTTGGTCTGTCGTAACGATGGAATTTACGTATTTAGCCTGTGGGTGCTTCCTGCACCCTCATCTTTAATAAGTTGCTAGCCTAACAGAAACAATTTAGGATTAGGAACAGGGAAATAGATCAAAAGTCGAACATATGGTGTTGATGTGTCTTAATCTATGGCATTTTCAAATTTATCCAGTTTATATGCCTAACATTCCACACCAGGAACTATTACGGATTAGGAGCATGATCAACATTGCGTCAAATGTCTTGCAGCTGGTGTAGGTGTGTCGTAGCGATGGCTTTTTCATATTTAGGCCAACGCGTATTCGATGCTGCGTGCACCTTCTAAATTGCGATTTGTTGATCGACAGATTCCGACCGTATGAACTCCGTGTGTAATATTGTCCTTCATACAATACTTGAAACGCATCCCACACTTTTGCAAACGTTACCTTTTTTTTAAACGTCCAACCGCGCAATCTTTAGGAAGTCTTCCTTATTGTCTTTCACTAGCAGTTATCACTATTTCTCCTATCTGTAACCTGGTTATCACTTTAATAATACAATACTTGAAACGCAACCCACTCTTTTGCAAACGTTACCTTTTCAATATCCGTGCCTTTCAATTCACCCTTTCTTTTCTCCTTTTTACTGTTATGCTTGATGCGAGTCAAGCAATGTTTGTAACATCACGCGCACCTGATAATCTCTAACCAGAATGAGTGGGAGCCTCTACTCCCAAACAATGTTCGGAAATGTCTTGACCATTTCGGCGTCGCGATGGAAATCTCTCCATTTCTCGTACTTTCTTACCACTCAGAGTGTGTCGAGTTGCGAGCTAACACCACCAATTACCGCCGCGATACCCGGTCATTTGAGTCTAGTTTAGCCGCTCCGGAATTAGGTGCTATGACGATTCTCAGTATCCCCTCTACCTGATCGGCAAAACAAACGGTTCTTCGAAAATTGGCATATCCACTGGCCCCGAACTCTGCAGGTTGTTTGATTTTTGAAGGCTAGAGCAGCAATTTGGGCAGTGTTTCCTTCATCTGACAGGTGGTAGTGCGTGCAACTTCTCAAAGACTTATTGAACATTGGCTATGGACTTGTGATGTCTGAAAGCTCTTCACCTGTTCAAGAGGCCGGTGTTTAGGGAATTGGAGTCTACTGGGTACGTTCCCACTCGACATTAACATTCTCTGATCTTACGGCGACTCACAAGTCTGTGATGTCACATCACACCTGTGCTTTCGATGAAGCACTCTGGCAATTGTTATTGGACATTTGAGCGTGAGGATTAGGTAGTCGTCTTTCCCACTGGAATTCATGGATGGAACTCTCACGATCTTTCGACTATGCGTCTGGTTTCGTCTGAGGCTTGTGTTTTCCTAGAACGTCATAAATTTTTTTTGAAAGGCAGATAGCGTGTCAAAGAAGATGAGGAGATCTGCACCAATTGCATTGTGATATTCTTCTTCTTCTGATTCTTTAAGTCGTGTTGAAACATCCAGTACCCTACATCGTGAACATTGTTCACGGATTTAGCAGACTCCCACATGAGTTCGAAACATGGGCTTCGTATTTTAGAACGACCTTCTATGATCCTTCGATGCCTATCAAGTTCCGTCTGTCAAGTCTGTGATGTCATACAGATGTGTACTTTCGATGGCACATCTAGTACCTTACATCTTGGACACTGTTCTCGGCAGTGCTATTCCCGTTCCCTTCAGTGACGAGCGTGGGTGAATTTACATGCTTCATCTCTTCATTGTGCATCATCTCATAGGTCAGAGTGACTAGAGTACACTCGAAAAGAAGAGACGAGATCGTCATTGTGCTTTATGCCACATACATTTGGCTATCCTGTGACCTTTTCGGTCTAGTTAGATTATCATCGAATCACTCGAATTAAACTTCCTGCCTCATAGCGAGTATATATTTAGAAGAGCGGGCTTGATATGCGAAAAGATCAGGCGCTTCGTCCATTTTCGATTGGATTATTACGCGCGAGGCAAACTAGAGCTGTATTTCTAATTTTGGATTCATGCAAATAGGCGGATATCCATGCTGCTGTGTTTGACGTATTGCAATTATTTGCATCCCATCTATTCCTCTCCAATTTAGTTGATAGCGAACTAGAGCTCTTGGCCTAATATGGATACAAACAGGAGGATTTTGATGATGCTGTGGTTGGTGTGTCGTCATGATTCCTCTTCAATTTAGTTGCAAGTTTTCATTCGCGATCTTTCATCATCTTCATCTTCACATCTTTTGATTGCTGCTTGCAGCCTGCTGTTGCATCTGTTCATTACGGTTGCATTCACACCTGTAGCAGACGAACAGTAAACCAGTAAACACAAGCAGTCAATCACGTTGTTGCTTATTTCACCATTGCTTCATTCTCGTAGTTCGCATGTGATCTTCGCTCATTCATAGATTGCAGGATCAGTACAAACTAATCTAGCCACCAATCCCTCTTCAATCCCACGTTTGCAACTGCATCTGTTCATTACCTCTGCATTCACACCTGTAGCAGACTAATAGTAGGGATAAACAGATAGTCATGCTGCAAGTTAGATCTTTCATCATCACTTCATTTTTGTATTTCACATGTGCTTCAACGATTGCTTATTCATTTTAGACTCAGTGCAACCGACCGACTCAAAAATCTAAAATGTTTGACAAACTCTTTGTTCCAGCCACAATGCCAGTAGACATGATCTCTTTCATTAGCAGTCTAGCCTTTTAATAGGTTTCATTCCTCGTTCATGTTTGTTGCAATCGTCGATTTGTTTGTTATCATTGCGACTGCTTGCCGACCATAACCCACTTAGTCTCACAACTAGTGCATCCTTCCAGCCACAATGCCCGCGGACACAATCTCTTTCATTGGCATCATTGTCGCATAATAGGTTTAATCGCTCTTTCATAGTTGTTGCAATCATCGGAATGTTTGATTCATTGCGATTGCTTGTCGATAACATCCCCAAAACTTCCAATTCTATGGGAACCATTCCAGTTGTAATGCCAGCAGACACGATCTCTTTCATTAGCATCATTGCCAAATAAAATGTTCCATCGCTCACTCACAAGCGTTCCGGGCATTGCAATACTCGATTTCTTGCTGTTTTTCGCCATAATCTCAAACGAATCCACTAAGTTTCTCTTCACAGAAATGCCGGCCGACACGATCTCCTACGTCGCAGGAAGTATCTTTGGAGTGGTCGCGATTATAGGGGTGAGACCATCAGTATCGGGGTTATCGGGGAAAGTATCGGTATCGGGTCGGAAAGCATATCGGGAAAAGCGATTATCGGGGTGAGATCTTTTAGTGATTCACAAAAATACGACTTGATTATGTTTCAACGCCCTGTCAATGCTGTTTCATTTACTGACACATTTGATCCTTCGGTCACTTGCAAGAGAAACAATTCATTCCAGCTCTGCCTGAACATCACCGTGCTACTGGCGATGTATAGAGGAAAGCTGTTCAGCTCGAAGGTTCGAAGTTGCTTGATGATACAATGCGATCTCGTTTGAAAAAATAAAAGGTTCTAAATTACTCTTCTAAATTATTCCAATTTCCAGTCCAGTCCCGTCTACATTCTCTCCGCACAAACAATCCTCGTTGATACCCTGCTTCTGACTGTGCATCTCGGGTACCAGTGCCCGTCGGTCATGTTGCAGGTTAGAAAACACTCGACACAATATTTTTAGTAAACTTGATAGTGAATTTATTCCTGTCAAAGAGTACCTGCAGATCATTGTTTTTGGAAGAGTAGTAGGGTCAAAATGTTAGCATGAAACATACTCGAAGCACACCCTTCAAAGAAGACGACTTGTTCAATGCGCACTTCGACAATGCAATCAGTTAGCATGGTGTTTCTTCAGAGCTATCTCTTCCCTGCCCCGATGGTCCCAACCGCCATGGCCGTGCTCAACGCGATCTTCATGTACTGCTGGTACCACAACTCGCTCAGCCACATACTCGTGGCGGTCAATCGGTGAGGATCCAACGGACCTAAGCATTATGGTTACGGATAACGTTACGGATAGGACATACTCATCCAGCGTAAGACATTGAGTAGTAGCGAAACGGAATAATGTACTGCTGGTACCATAACTCGCTCAGTCACATACTGGTGGCCGTGAATCGGTGAGGATTTAGATTAAAAGAGCTGTGCTAAGTAATCAAATACTCTTACTAGGGAACGAAAAGTTAGAGATAATGGATTGGTGGTTAGTAAAATGCATTGTGGGTAGTATAAACCACAACTCGCTCAGTCACATACTGGTGGCGGTGAATCGGTAAGCATTTATCGTAAAAGAGCACTGTGCTAAGCAATCAAATGCTCTTACTAAGGAGCTGAAAGTTAGAGATAATGGATTGGTGGTTAGTAAAATGCATTGTGGGAAGTATAAACCACAACTCGCTCAGCCACATACTGGTGGCGATGAATCGGTGAGAATTCAACGGACCTAAGCATTATGGTTGCGGATAAGGACATACTCATCCAGCGTAAGACATTGAGTAGTAACGAAACGGAATAATGTACTACTGGTACCACAACTCGCTCAGCCACATACTGGTGGCCGTGAATCGGTGAGGCTAAAGGCAAGGAAAAAGTTAGGATTATGGAATTCACAACACCGGTGGCGGTAAATAATTTTTTTTTGGAATGCTTACCAACGCCCGATTGCTGTTCGGTAAAACTTAATCACATGAAAAAAGCCTTGAAACATATCTGAGTTCACATACTGGTGGCTGCTAATGAACTGAATGTTAGGAACAAGGAATTAAACGATAGAACAATGCAATAAAACAATTAGTACTAAGGAAATAGAAACAAAACTCGCTCAGCCACATACTGGTGGCGGTGAATCAGTGAGAGTTTGAAATTTGTTTATAGGAACCGAAGATGCGCCCGAATTGCTGCAGAAGGGCAGATTCTGTTCTTGAAATACGTTCGAAACTCAATTGTTTTTCAAATTGTTCGTCCACGCAGAAATTTATTTCTGAATGCGTTTCAAAACGCGTTCATCTGCATTGCCAGAAGTCTTTCAGTGAATATTGAGCTCCTTCCAAATGGATTGAAAAATTAACCTCCATTTCAAGTCTCGCATTCTTCAGACTCTTCGTGATCGTCTTCTTCCGCTCGCATCTCTTCACGCGCAAGAGAACCATCGCCCTTTGCGTCCTTCAACATCTGGCGGCTTTGGGATTCTCAATAACCTCACAGTTCCTGCTGCCCTGTTGCGAGTGAGTCCATCAACCAGATAACTACCCATCTGTGAAGTTCGAAATACTGGTCGCTGTCTCTTCATTTCTCACACTCTCTCGCCTCTCAGACCGGAGAGAAAGTGAGTGAAATGAGGAGGAGACGGCGACTTTCGCACTCTAATACTTGCTCTCCTGTGGTGTGATAGCAGCATGCCTTGTTCTGTGGAGTCAGTGGTATAGTATGATTGCTGAGTTCAAGGAAGTTTGACAAGTTATGAGGGTAAAAACAAGCGATGATAAAATTGAAGAAAGTTGTGAGAATAAGCTATCATTCAGATTCACCTTCTCGTGGGTGGTCTACTCGTACACGTACATTACCAAGGTACGGCATTTCAATAATTATAAATCTTTTTAAAAATGCTAATTTCTGAAAATTCGAAATTCCATTATTCGTCTACTCGTACACGTACATTACCAAGGTATGACATTCCTAAAAATAGATTTTTATTCTGATCTCACGTTTTGTTAGTCTCAGAGAGTCCAGCAAGTTACGCGATGACGCTTGTTATTCATTCGTGATTAAAATATCCTTGGCTAGTAGACGTCACACAACTTGTTGCTCTCAACGAGCTCTGTGGGAATCAGAGCACAAAATACGGAATGGTCAGAGATAGCGGCTAAAATGAAGCTATAACGTATTTCGAGCCAAGGACAACAGAGAATAGCATGAGTTTATTATTGATGAAGGAAAAATGAACCTTCATTCAGCCCGGCATACCGAACTACTCGAACGAGTTCATCGACCTTCCGCTCAATTCGGCGTCTTCTGTGATCTCGATGGTCTCCTACGCCGCTGTGAGTACAATTAGCTTGATTTCGATGGTCACGGGGTGCGGTAGTACTAGTGCATGACCACGAGGATTTGGCATCTTCGGAGATCTAGATGGTTTCGTATGCTGCTGTAAGTGTCGCTGATGATAGCATCCTTCGGCCGTGATGGTTGGAGTGAAATAGAGTCCACGATAGTAAGGGCATGCTTGTAATGATTTGACCTCCCACTGAACTCGGCGTCTTCAGTGATCTCGATGGTTTCCTACGCTGCGGTAAGTATACCTGTAACGTAATCGACAGGATCATGACCACATTTGACTGCTCATGAGGGTTCGATTGCATTTCTCTAACAATGCATTGTGTGTCATGAGAAACTGGCCTTCATCAGTGATCTAGATGGTTTCGTATGCCGCGGTAAGCATGTAGTGCCTTCAATATCATGAGATCAGTGGATCTACAGTCAATATGAAACAATGTGAACCGTTTACGGTAACATACCGAAAGTTACCGCAAGTTTAGGTAAAACAATGATTGCGGTTCCGTGAGTCCATCGATCGAGCTGAATCTTGTAGGGGAGACATAGCTCGAGTGCCCCGTCAAACTGACATTCTTGGATTTTTGAAAATTTGCATGCGTCGCGGTCGCGCGTTGGGTGTGTGAAACGCGTGCATCAAGTAAGGTGGACGGAGCTTAGACGAATTTGCTCTGTTGGTTGAGTTTTCATCAAAAACATCGAGTTCAATCATGATTTTGACATTCTGCCCTACAGAGTAGCAGAAATCCAGCAAACAAAAATTCTGCACTAAGCTCTGCCCATTTGACCTCTTCACACACGCAACGCGCGACAAATTAGCAAAAATGCAAGAATGTCAGTTTGACGGGGCACTCGAGTTATGTCTCCCCTACAAGATTCAGCCCGATCGATGGACTCACGGAACCGCAATCATTGTTTTACCTAAACTTACGGTAACTTTCGGTAAGTTACCGTAAACGGTTCACATTGTTTCATATTGACTGTATGTGAGGTTAGGGTGCAAAAGATAGAGCAATGAATCGAATGAGTTCATCGACCTTCCACTAAACTCGGCGTCTTCAGTGATCTCGATGGTCTCCTACGCTGCGGTAAGTCACAAAAGCGATCGAATCATGGGTTCAGTAAACCGGCTGTGTGAGGTTAGAGTAGAAATGTCCGAACAGTGATTAGATGGTAATGAGCTCATTGACCTCCCTGGTTTCCTCGGTGATTTCCATGGGTTCCTAGTAGAGTTGTCTATACGGAATGCGGAACTCCACTCTTTTCATTCCCCTCCCTCATTCATTCCGCAATGCGGTCGACCCCCCTCGATTTGAATGCGAAATTCCGCAATGATTGCGGAATTCCGCAATCCGCATTCCCTCTCGCTCGCTTTTGGTGGATCGGCTCGTCTCGCTCAATCATTATCAATTTACAATAGCTATGTTTCAGTCGCGCCTACATAGGTCTTAGGCGAGTATCAGAGTGGAAAGAGATTGCGGAATTCCGCAATGATTGCGGAGTTCCGCATCGAGAGGAGACCGGCTCCCTCCAAATGCGGAGTGGGGAATGAGGGGGAGAAACGATGCGGAATTGCGGAATAAATTCCGCATAGACAACTCTAGTTCCTACGCTGCTGTGAGAAATAACGGATCTTTTGGTCATAGGGTTGCTAGCAATAGTAACACCGTATGGGCATGAGACACTGGGATTCATCGGTGATCTCGATGGTCTCTTACGCTGCGGTCAGTGACATGGTTGTCATGAGCTTGTTATACTGACCTTGAGTGTAGCGTATGATCTCGAGCTCATTGAACCACCATTGAGTTTTCAGAGTGCATACTCTCATCATTGGAGTCACAGGACTCAATGTTAACCTGGGGGGGGGGGGTGCCATTACGTAAACGGCCATTACGTAAACGAGTCATATCTCGGTTGAGAGTCGACCTAGGGCAATCAATATTGTATCATTGTAATCAGTAGAGGCATACGGTATTTCACTACCGTAGTCGTCGGGAATCGCGAACTGATTTTTTTTCATGGAACCATGACCCGGGGGTCATGCTAAAAATGTGTCGGGGGTCGACCAGAAGTTCCGCATACCAAAGTGTGTCACCGTAACCAGACATGTACAGTAACCCGAACTACCGTAGTCCGGGAATCGCAAACTGACTTTTTTCCAAAGTGTGAGATATAAATTTGATCTTTGGACAGTTGTGTCTACTGTGCACAGGCATGTTACCGTAACCCGAGATACCGTAATCCGGGAATCGCGAACTGACTTTTTTACCAAAATGCATTTTTAAAATCTAAAAAAACCAGTTTGCGATTCCCGGATTACGGTATCTCGGGTTACGGTAACATGCCTGGGCACAGTAGACACAACTGGCCGAAGAAGAAGTTTATATCTCACACTTTGAAAAAAAGTCAGTTTCCGATTCCCGGACTACGGTAGTTCGGGTTACTGTACATGTCTGGTTACGGTGACACACTTTGGTATGCGGAACTTCTGGTCGACCCCCGACACATTTTAGCATGACCCCCGGGTCATGGTTCCATGAAAAAAAATCAGTTCGCGATTCCCGACGACTACGGTAGTGAAATACCGTATGCCTCTACTGATTACAATGATACAATATTGATTGCCCTAGGTCGACTCTCAACCGAGATATGACTCGTTTACGTAATGGCCGTTTACGTAATGGCACCCCCCCCGTTAACCTGGCCATTGAGGGATATCATAGACTAATTTTATTGTGAAAAAACTTATTCCAGATCATCGGCACGATGTACTACTCCCGTCTGCGCACGAGCAATGAAGTGCACAGGGCAGATGCGAGAAAGAGGAGGACGGAGTATAGGTTGGTCATCGGAGTTGGAGAGCTGGTGTGCAGAAAAGGTGTGATGCCGATCAGACCACATAGAGGTCGAATGAGCGATGACCTTGAAAATGTTACGTTTCACACTGAATTCAAGTGCAGAAGAGAGATCACAGTGACATTTCGTCGTGCATACTTGCTTCCAAAAACCCATTACTCGCTGAAACATACATTCATGTTCCAGATACGCCATCCAATTTGCCACCATGGCCACGGTCTACTCGCTCACGTGGATCTTCTTCCGCGTGTTTCCGGCAGTCATTGGGAACACGGAACATCTGTACATTTATGGGTACGGTAGCCGACTTGATGGATAACCCTTTCGAAAAGTGACTGATAGTCTTTCTCTGATCGTCAAGTGATATCACTACTTCGTAAACTCATAGTAAATCGTTTACTATTCCCCCATAGTAATAGAAACATGTTTGTATACATCTACGACTAAGCAACGTATTGACTCATTATAACTTGCACTTTGTCTCGCTTTTCCTAACCAGCAGCAGATTTCACAATGGCTGCGAAAAAGCAGCTAGTGCGAAGAGTATGTCTTTTGAAAACGGTGCGGAAGGGAAATTAAAGCTCTTTGCGCCGATGCATATTAGAAATACTAGTGAAACCGATCCGGAAGTGCAATACAATTGTATCGGCCAGTCTTCCCCAACTAACTTCATTCCAGAGTCGTCACGATTTTCGCTGAGATGAACATGCTCACCAACTCGACTGTGTATCTAGTGAATAATGCGGAGGTGAGATTTTCGAAACTTCAATCAATCCGTTTTTTGTGACGAAAATTCATCACACAAATTCATCGAAAATGCATCACAGAGGGTTGAATCGAAGCAAACCAAATTTACCAAAGAACGCAAATTTTTAGATTCAAAAGTCAATCAAGTCTATGGTCGGTTGGTCCGCTGCTCATATCCACTCAAACCACGACAACTCGAACTCGAAGGTAGTTAATTAGCTTTATTAGCATAATAAACTAATTAGCGACTAATCAATGACTAATTAAGGCAACTCATTAAGGTGGACAAGGGCAGAGAAGCGACTCTTACTGGGGTAGTGACGACTACTGTGTCGACTATCAGGCCGACGACTAGAATGTCCATTACTGGGCGCCATTGAATGTACATATCACTTAACAATTTTACACATTTGTATTCATCAATGTTACTTAAATTTTTCGATAAATATACCATAAGCAATAAATGTTAGGGGAGCTCCTCAATATTGATGTTCTCTTGTAATAATGTCCAACTTTTGAGTTATGCAAAGGTTATGGGGTTAGATGAGTGGACAAGGGAAGAGAGGCGACTCTTACTGGGGTAGTGACGACTACTGTGTCGACAATCAGGCCGACGACTAGAATGTCCATTACTGGGCGCCATTGAACATATCCTTCATCAAGTTTATCCAGATGTAAATATCCAAAGCTACTGAATTGTATCAATAAATGTTCCATATTCGGTAAATCCTGTGGGGTATCTTCAATATTGGCGTTTTCTTGTAATAATGTCTAACTTTTGAGCTATGCAAAAGTTATTTGATCAGATGAGTGGACAAGGGCAGAGAAGTGACCCTAACTGGAGTTGTGACGACTACTGTGTCGACAATCAGGCCGACGACTAAAATATCCATTACTGGGCGCCATTGAACATATCCTTCATCAAGTTTATCCAGATGTAAATATCCAAAGCTACTGAATTGTATCAATAAATGTTCCATATTCATTAAATCCTGTGGGGTATCTTCAATATTGGCGTTTTCTTGTAATAATGTCTAACTTTTGAGCTATGCAAAAGTTATGGGTTTAGATGAGTGGACAAGGGCAGAGAAGCGACACTTACTGGAGTGGTGACTACGACTGTGTCGACTATCAGGCCGACGACTAGGATGTCTGTTACTGGGCGCCATTGAATGCACATATCCACGATTCTATTCACCCGAATGTAATTAATCAATGCTGATAAATTCCGACCATAAATGTTCTGTATTCTGTACAGTGCACAGCACAATTGACACCACAGAAATGATTATTCAAGCATTCAATTTTACTATCCTCAGAAATCGAAAGAATCCTTCAGTAAACGCAATTGTTTGTCACACATACGTTCTTGCAAAGCTTGCAAAAAGTTAAATACTGTATATTTATTTTATTGACGTGTTTTTCTATCGGTTGGAGATGCGAAAACTTGTGATTTTGTTTGGTGTTGTTGAGGTTGTCGTTGATGTTATGTTGGAGCAGCTACGGAATAAGACGTGTAATAATCTGACATGTCAGAAGAGCCGTGACGCTGCACGGATTATGACTTGCGTCAGAGTCCAGATTTCATTTCGTGGAGAAATAAAGTTTATTAGAAAGACTCATTTCTCATTTGAATGTCTCTATCATTCCATAAGAATCTCAACCATTGAATACTGGCCTAGAAACCTGAACTTCCTTGTTGCGCAGATACGATTTGTTGCATCTTCGATCCCGATCTGTATTCAATCCACTACATCTTAAACATTCTCAGCGTCACGCCTCTGTTTTCTAGCCAGCTCATAATAATTCTCTTGTTGAACTAGATGCTCGGCCGCACAGCGAATCACTCTAATTAGTATTCGGAAAGCAAGAGATGCCCTCCTTGTTCTGCACTCTCTCTCACCCACGAGAGATACGGGAGCGTGAGGAATAATAAGAGTCTGCTCATGACTTCCTCACTCGGTATACCGAATGCACGAATGTCTCTCCTCCTAATGCACCCTCTCTCATCCTACACAGCATCTAATGAGCGGGCAGAATCATGAGAATAAGGCCTGCATTTCCTCAATCTCACACTGACGGAGAACTCATCCCCAGTAATGACCACAACCATCTCAGAATATAATGAGTATCGCAGAATGGCGGTTGTTCTAGTAGTCGTGGTCTTGTCTTACTGTAATATTTCCTTTGTTCGGTGGCTGAAAATGCTAACAAAGGGCTCTAGAAAACGCCCGCTGCGCAGATTTTCAATGAGAACTCTAAGCAGTCACTGCCATAGGTATTTGCTGTCTAGGAATAACGTGTTTACGAAGATCGGAATCATAATCTACGTAGAACAGCATGGCAGTGATCCCGAGGGATTGTTGGATGATGAACTAGCGTTTTTGTCTCTCCGCCTGCTCTTTCCTGTCAAACTTCTAGGGAGAGTATGGGAAACAATGAGAGCCAAGCGTTCCTCGGATGATTCGTTCCTCGCTGTGAATGCCTGCCAGTCCAATAGTGCTCAAATGACCAGCATGATCCTCTATCCGTATCCTACCCATGCCGTTTCCTCTTCCGACGTATGTTTCCTTGCTTAGACCATCTTACGATTTGGGTTTTAGAAAACAAAAGGTGAATAAAATGTTCGCGTCTCTTCAGTTCGTTTTTTAACCGAACTGTGAAACATATTTCGAGCAGTGTAATTTTCTAATTGTCAGACCATGCCCCTTTACTGAGGTCGCGTACTAATGTTTTTGATTGATAGAGATCTACGAATTGAGATCTCGTAGTAGTGCATGCAATAACGGACCGGTGAAACTTATTCGGAAACTATTAGGGAGTATCTTTCTCAATAACCTTAGCTCACTTGCAGACCATGCCTACAACGGCCATCTCCTACATGGTCGGCAGTGTGTTCGGAGTCATTGCGGTTATGGCGGTTAGTTCATTAGTTGACTAATTAACAAAATAATTACTAAAATTATGAAATCTTAGCTCATTCTCAACATCACCGTGCTTGCGGCGATGATCAATGGGAAGTTGTTCGGAGCAAAGGTGGGACACTTTCTTCACTTCATTATTTAGGTTCTGCGCTTTGCGCAACAAAAACAATATTAATTGCGGCACTTCTGCAACATAGACATACAGAGAACGCTATAGGCGTCCACTGTATCTTATATTGTCACGTTATCCTGTTGTGCTAGTAGAAAATCAAAACAGTTGGTATTCAGCACAGTCCCGTCTACATTCTCTCCTCGCAAACCGTTATCGTCGACACACTTCTAGTGCTCTGCCATCTCGGGTATCAGTGCCCATCCTCGATGTTCCAGGTAAACGAAGAAAAAAAGGTCAATTCATGACAAACGAAGATCACTTGCTGCCCTCTTTGATCACTCGAAATCTGTGAATGATTTTTTTCAACTTTTTTTGTGAGATCTTTGATTTTCAGTCCTTCCTCTTCCCCGCCTCCGTCCAGCCCACCATCCTAACCGCCTTGAATGCAATCTTCATGTACTGCTGGTACCACAACTCGCTCAGTCACATACTCATCGCTATTAATAGGTGAGACAACCAAAGTTTAGTATTTCACACTACCGCACATGGAGAACATTCGACCAATTGATTTGGGGTAGATTGTAAGATAACGATGAAACACGCATGGTATTACAAC
The DNA here is from genome assembly GCA_900490845.1 of Pristionchus japonicus. Taxonomy (NCBI): domain Eukaryota; kingdom Metazoa; phylum Nematoda; class Chromadorea; order Rhabditida; family Neodiplogasteridae; genus Pristionchus; species Pristionchus japonicus. Next base: position 71,504 of record LS504377.1, on the reverse strand, counting down.
TCCCTCAGCAACATACTCATCGCGATCAATATTCTATTTTTCTATAAGAATTGTTCCTTTCATCGATCCTCCATTTCAAAATTCGAGATGGTTACGCGATGAAACTCATTCGCAATCTATGCAACAGATTCAGCTTTTGTCTGTGAGAAAACTTCGACAGAGTGATCGGTTACGTTTCACTGAGAGGATATCTACCATTTCAAATAGATTGAGCGATCAGCCGACGAATCCCATTGCAAAAAAAAAATGTTAAAATCACTTTCCTACTTCTTCCCAGACTCTTCGTCATCGTTTTCTCCTCGATTCGACTCTTTCTAGTCCCTTTTCCTATATTTTCACACACGAGTACACTCTCTACAAGGGTGAATGAGACACGTATAAATTGTAGGAATCGTTTAATTGTAGATTCATCATCCTCTCTACTCCTTTGCAGACTCTTCGTCATCGTTTTCTCCTCGATTCGGCTATTCACGCGCCCTGTGACCATCGCGCTATGCATCCTGCAAGTCGGTCTTGTTTTGTTATCGTTATCAACCCATTTTCGAAACCTTGTGATCAAACCCAACATGGTGAGTGCATTGTGAACCACATCACGAGAAAGAAAACAAAACTATTGCGGTTGTTCGTGTTGCAGCACACCCTCGCTCTCTCGCTCGCGATAACTTCGCAGTTCCTGTTGCCCTGCTGCGAGTGAGTTGTGCTTGCTGCAGTTGCTGCATGAATCGTAGCGGCTGCAAGCTGCAGCCTTACTTCCTAGGATCTGCTAAGGCAGTAGCTGTGTGCTCTATTGTTGGCTGTAGTTCCTGCTGCTGCTGATGTATAGGCTGCAGCAACTGGTTTGGTTACTGCTGCTGCAGCTGACATAGTTGCTGCATGTGCTGAAGTTCAGCGGCCACGTTTGTCGAACTGGCTGCAGAAACTGCTTCGGTCTCATATCTGCTGCGGTTGCTGCAACCTACTTGGTTGTTATCAACAGCGTCGATCTCGATCATTGCAGCCTCACCTACTCGTGGGTCGTCTACTCGTACCAGTACAACACGAAGGTGAGAATAATTTTGAACAACTAAAAGTCTCCGTTGTTTTTTCGATACCGGCCCTGATCTCTATAATTGAACCATCTTCTTGTGCCATGTTAGTGGAAAGCTCCCTCATTACCGTTCGAGCGTGTCGGGCTCATTATTCAACTCAGAATATACCATGCGTCATTGTTTTCGGTCACCCCGAAGAGATGTTTGGAAAGACAAAAAGCTGCTTGATCTTTGCTTTCTGATACACATGACTTTTCATTGTCAGGAGGGCGTCATGAACTACGCTAACGAGTACATTGATCTGCCTCTGAACTCAACCTCATCTCTTGTGTCGATGATCTGCTACACTGCGGTGAGTTTCTGCAGTGAACATTGTCACAGGATACCAGTAAGGTTGTCGATTCGAATCTTATTTCATCTCTTGTACCGGAGATCTGCTATAAGGAAAAGTTGCTGCTTTTTTAGTGAAGAACAGATTGAAGCAATTGGGAGAGTAGCTTTGATTGATGCAATAAAGTGGAGCCTATCTGAAATTGTAGCATAAAGGCTCCACTATGATTTCTGCTTTTGGTGGCTTACGGTCAGTTACGATATAGCATAACTCTATAGTTCTGCTACCCAAACTACCGTACCCCCAGGTTGCTCTGCATCGTCAACTGACTTTCCAGATCATCGCCCGCATGCACTATGCCCGGCTGCAGACGCGAGGAATGGAACAAGCGGATGCTACGCTGCTGCACAAGGAGTACAGGTTCGGTATTTTAGGTTTAGTATTTGCCGTTCCGTGTCAGATACAATTCTAATAGGTTGCTTCGGCTGCTTAGGTTGCATGGGTTAGGTATGTAGGCTTATAAGTTTAACGACAGTGAATAAGTGGAGCAGGCCGACGCGACCCTGCTGCACAAAGAGTACAGGTTTGGGGTTTCGTGCGTGTAAAGTATGTATGAAGCGGCCACAGACGAGTGATCCATCAACAATACGCACCGAACTGATGTCGAGAATTTCGGAAAAAATATTCTGTAGTTCAGTGCGATCATCATTCCCTGATCGATCAGTGTCATGATCTAGCAGTGAAACGCATCTGTTTTTTCTAAACCCTGAAGCATTCAAATGAAGATAGAGTATGTTTCACAAGCCGTTTATTTGTACATGATCTTCCAATGGTCAGTGAAAACTTCCTTTGCTTTGCTGAGCAAATAACAAATAACAAAAACCTCTCAGGTACGCCATCCAATTCGCTACCATGGCCTTCGTCTACTCTTCTGCGTGGATTTTCTTCCGAATCTTCCCAGTGATTATCGGGAACACGCCGAATCTTTATGTCTATGGGTACGGTAATCTGATCTTCTATCGAGAACTGATGTTTTTATCATCTCTGAGGTTCTGGTACGGTAACCAATCGTTGATTTATGACAACTTTTTCAGAGTCGTCACAGTTTTCGCCGAGATGAACATGCTCACTAACTCTACTGTATATCTGGTGAACAATGCCGAGGTAAATGAAGTTTCTCAGAAATTGGCAATTTTTGCGCGTTTTTCTTCCATTATTCGTGTCTTTCGCGTCGGTAAGAGTACACTAAGATTCGAAACATGAACTGTTCTGGCTTATCTAACCAATTCAGATCAAGAAGTCCCTTAAATCGATGATGGCCAAGAACAAGCACACCGTGCATGATCTCTCGAAGATGGAAGTTACGCAGAGCAATGCGACCTCGAATGTGTCAACTGTGCATGTTTCGTCAATATGATTTGTGTGTGAAAACAATGATAATTCGATAATTCCATTTGATTAAATGCGTCTCATGTCAACATGAATGAGGGTTTTGAACCTCGCGTCACTAAATACAGCGACGCTGGCTATGTATTTCTTTCCGCACTACCCATGCGTCCTTTTTTCTCTAACAACGCCAATCATTTCACAGTCTCTTGATTGCACAAATAATTACTGTTCCGTACTTCAATTTTCGTTCCTTATATAGGATAATTTCAGAATGGCCGATAACATTCAAGCATCGCTCAACGAGCAACAGAAAGAATTCGATCACTTGAATTCCATGTAAACTATTGTTCTTTTCTTGCTCACCATATTAATTTTCCAATCAACAATGCTCAGGTACGAGATCGAAGTTCCTCCTCCGCGCAAATACTCATTCAAGCTGGTCAGTGACCCTGGCACTCCTGCACGAGGGATCTAGGGAGTTCATTCCCTATTTTATCTCAATTCATTTTACCCCCAGTGCCCCCCCTAGTGCAGGAGCTCCGAAACCCTTATTCCGCAAAAGAGACAGCGTTATTGAGATCGTAATTTCACTAGATCGAATGAGAACAGTCGGATGATAACCAACTGGATGAGCACCATTTGCATATTTCGTCTATTACAAACCTGATTTTCAACCGAATGTTCTCAACCGACCTAGTGCCACTTTGCTAATTCAGATTGTTGATGGCAGTCCCGTGAAACTCCACGTGCACCTTCCTCCTCTCTACCCGGCCCAGGAATACCCCGATGTCACAGTCACAGGGGATGAGAAGGAGATCAATTTCACCACGCATGTTTAGATTTCACGATTAAAAAGACAAAATAAGTGTATACAAAGATAATTTAAGGCTCAACGACGCACTTCGAGCATGCATGATCAGGCATGGGCTGGGTCAACCTATGATTGCAAAGGTACGTCTGGCAGGAATCACACAATCAGTTTTCATTTTTCCATACTTTGAAGCAAGTCGAATTACTTATCCTTAGAATCGAGCTAGTTCACAAGCAACGCTGCTTGGGGAAATATTTTCTGTAATAACACTAAATCAAATATTTTGCAGGTAATCGAAGATCTTCACACAGCATTGTCTTCCTGCAGGTTCCCGCCAAATCGTATCAAGGACTTATCGAACAGTGAAAAAAGTAGCGCGGATCCGCTAACAGAGGTACCTATTGAACTGTAATCAAGCATGTTGAGGGCCACAGCGTTCTGCCTCGACAGAGAAGGGTGATCGATTTGCATGAATCGAACTGCATGGACGAGGGAGAGGAGGGATCGCTCTCTCCGCTCATTTTGAATAATTTGCATGGCGGGAAACTGATTCCTTTGTTTTACCCTTCTCTGGAGAGAACAATGGTGGTCAGAACGCTGTGGGGCTAGAAGCGTATTGTTGTGTTCATTTCCATATTTGATTGAAGCAAGCTTTCCTTTTTTCGTAAAACATGATGAAGAATGTATGCTCAATGCTCTCTTTTTTTACAGGAAGAATCGGCAACGATTTCAGAAAACGTTCCTAATATTGATCGAGAAACTGTCGATTGTGGAGTTTGCTATAAAAATTTATCCAAAAAGGTGAGATTGTGATTTTTTCGATTAACAACGCCCTGATATTGCAGCGCACTGTAACTCTCGGTTGTGGGCACGGTTTGCATCGGACATGCATAATGAACTGGATTGAATCGGAGTTACTTTTACAGCGTTCGGTGAGTAAAAGGAACGAATTTTTCGGTTAGAATATTAGCATGAGTCGATTTTTTCTCGTTTTTCACTCAATATATTGCTCGCATTCATACTGCTCGCGAGTCGTTTACAACTCCCAAATCAGGGTGGATCATACTGTCCGATCTGTACGTTGCCCTTCGGTAATGAATTGCGAGACGAATCGAACAAGGAAATGCGACCAATTCTCGGATACGGACACACCGGACAAGTAAGGCAATAGCTGACAATAGCCCCTAACCCATAGGGTGTGCTACATTTATTTGAGACAGTTTCTCACAAAGAGCTTGCAGCTATGAAGTGCACCCCAGCAGGATAAAATCGAAAGACATTTTACGGTTCTTTCAGCCTTACCTTTGTCTACTCATAACCGCGCTGGACTATCCTGGAGAATTTTATCGTACTGTTGATAATGAGAATGTTCGCGTAACGTAAGTGGATATTTGATTTATCAAATTTAATTGCTACCTTTCTGATGCTTTCTTGCTTTTTGGATGACTCGTCCTGTTTTGAACTTGATGATTACAACTACACGAGAACAAACTTATCCGAAGCGACAACGTGAAAATGCATCCAAGTGCACACGCCGCATTGAGTCCAATGAGAATAGGCTCTAGAGTCGAAAGAGTCTCGAAAACAATACAAAAACTAGCCGAAAATGATTCAATTAGTTACCGTGTTCACAGTGAACAGCTTCTCGAGACGGTAAAAGCATTTCGAGATGCGCGCGAAAGCGGAAAGCCAGAAGAATATGTTCGAGATATCGGAGACGAATTTGAAAAATTGCTCGATCGGATTCATTGCTTCATCAGGCAGGAAACGCTATACGATGAATTCCAGGTAAGGCTGGGCAGATCGAGAACACCTACAGTAGTGAATGTGATATTGTGCCGCTTTGAACAAGCCATCAGCGCTGTTTTCTCCGAATTTAGCCATGTCATTTTGATTTTTCTACATCTCGAGTCTGGACATGGCGGTAATATAAGAAACTAGATGGATCCTACTTGCCTATGGCATCGTTCGCTGAGAAAAATTCTACAAAGTTCTGGGAGGAATGAAGTGCATATTTTTAGAAGAGCGTCGAAAGAGGTGTGTTGGATGGAGAAGAAGAAAACACTGAAGTTGCTGATGAATCTTTGCATACAATTCACGAGGAAGAGCCAATCTGTCACATCTGTTATGACGCATTGGCTACTAAGGTAATTTATCGATTTTCTCATTTGTCGATTTTCGAAAATTCAGCGTTCGATTGGGCTTCGTCTTTGTCAACACACTTATCATCACACCTGTATCATGAGATGGTTCGAAATGGGAACGGTTAGTAAATATACCATGCATTTCATGTTAATTAATGCACTTCAGAACTTCGATTACATTTCTTGCTGCATCTGTTTCAAAACATCGCGTGCTTTTGTTTACGTAGATGGTGTGCAGATAATTGCCACGTTTCCTTTCGAGAGAGTACGATTTTTATATATTTCGATAACTCTGAAGTTTTGAATTTTTCAAAGACACTTACAATATCTTTCATTCTCACAAAAACCGATCAACAATTTCAGGATGGAATAGAGCTCGATCGAGAATTGACCAGTCACGAAAAAATCGAGTGGTTGAATTTAAATATGCATATAATTCAGTAAGAGCAGTTTTCATATTTTGTACCTCTTCTAGCGCATAAATTGAATTTTTTGCAGCACATTCATGACACAGCTGAAACAGCAAAAGCGAAGAGCGCTAAAAGAAGGAAAGAGCGAGAGTTACATCACTGATATCGACGAAGAAATGGAGAAGTACAAGAAACGTCTGACCGCCATTGATGAGTGGTATCTGGTCGAAGCAAAAATACAGGTTTTTCGCATATGATGCCGTTCGCGTAAGAGTTGAACATGATTTCTACGCTTTACAGGAAGTCGAAAAACGTCGTGCTCAGAAAGCAGCTGCAGCCGCTGCAGCTCTTGCAGCAAATGAATCGACCGACGCATCGACTGACCAAGAGATCTGAAGGAAACGTGATTTCGACCGAACACATTACTTCTACACCGTTTTGTCTCACCCCGATCATAAACTCTGCTTATGCAACTGTTTTCATCATTTGTTTATGGCATGTTGCACACTGTTTCCCTAGTTTTGTCAACACCAAAAATTTGCTCCTCAATTTCTCTCAATTACAAATACAATTACAATTATTTAGATAGGGATAATGAGCTTTCTCGAAGTAACACTTTCGAGGGAGACAATAATCGAGTCGTTAAATTAATGTTTCGATCGAGAAATCTATCAGTGAAACCTTAGAAATGAAAGAAGCGACAGCCGCGTTGGGCTCATCAGACAGGCCTTTTTGGCGTTTTTTTTTTAAACTTCAAAGCAAATAGAATCGAATAAACCCCACTTAACCGTTGCTGCTTTCTTTTACCATGGCGCCAACTGAAGAAAGGGAACCCAATCTCGATGGTCTGCCTGCTGATATTACCTGGAAAATCATCGACATTGGAATGGAATCATTGTTCACGATGAAACTGGTGAGCTAAACTCTCAGTTCCCTCTTTCTCGTCCCTACTCTGCACATGTTCAGATTTCTCCTCGCTGGAACAACGTAGCCAACACATTTCTGAGAGATCGAAAACGTCTTCCACCCATTGCTTTACTCGAAGCTGAGTTCATCACCAAAGCGGTCAAACTCGTGACATCAGTAGAGTTCACAGTAGAAAGATGCACGAACGATGCCGGCGCACTTCTTCGAGATTATGAGCAGACAAGATCCGATCTGGCGCGCGCGTGCGATGTCACTGCTTCGCTCGCCGTTAGACAGACAAATGAGAACTGCGCCGGAATGACAATAACTGTCACGGCGAAAGAAAGTACAACAGAGTAATTTGAAAGAGTCTGTGAATAAATCTATTCAATCGATTGTTTTTATATTGAATGATTTGTTCGTCAATCAAAAATGTCTGAATGAAACCTAATCAAACACGGAAGTCTACCCAGCGTCCTCGCGTCCTGTGGTTCTTCTGTATAGTTGGAGACAGCAGCCCCTTGGCCAGTCCGAACTGACGATTCAAAGTCTATTGCATATCAAGTTCTCCAAGCCACACTTCATCACCCAAGAGAAAGCAAAACGACAAATTATTTACTTTCCTAGAGCTCTATTTTTCGGCAAACTACGCACCAGCCGCGTTGAACACGCCTGTGTTTGTGTATGTGCATGTAACTAGCTCCGTATCCACTCATTTCTCCACTAATTTCATCCATGCGCTCAACACAAGACAACGAGCTCAACATCGCCGGTTTACCTGCTGATGTGATCTTCAAAATCATCGAAGCTGGTGTGGAATCGTTGTTCACGATGAAACTGGTGAGTGGAATCTTCCTTTGTCTTTCTCATTCGTTGTGGTTAGTTGAAAACTTGAAGAATCACAACATTGTCAACTATCCTTCAGATTTCACCTCGATGGAACAATGTTGTCGCGAGCATTGTTAGCAAGCGAAAATGTCTTCCCGCCATCCATTTCGTACGTTGGGTGGTAACTCCTACCAAAGAAAAATATTGATCTTGGAATTTGCTCCCAAATATCGCGAATATTTCGGAGGCAAACATTGGAAGCGCGCCCTGCCAAATTTGAAAGATGTGAGTAAATTTGTATGGTACTTGTTGAGAGAGAGACTTATTTTTTTAGCATTCCAATGCAGCGATTATTCATATTATCATTAAAGGGGGCTTGACAGCAATGCGAATTGGCGACTCTTGGACAGAAATGCCGAATTCAACAATTGGAAACGGTATCTCGTCGTTAGTCTATTTGCGGCGATTCTGCACAAGTTCACTTTTCGCTGTGCATATTTATCGATTTCCGTGTTTTACTTGTTTTCTCATTTATATTTCCTGTTAAATGTTCTCTTGAATGCT
>LS504377.1:46573-57938 GCA_900490845.1 Pristionchus japonicus | reverse complement strand
CGATACGAGAGGAGTACCGTACTATACCGCCTCTTACCTCGATCTTGCCTGCTTCAACAGTCAAACTTTAAAAATACGCTGTGAGCTTTAGGGGCATCTTTGAAACTTCGGATAGCGTGAAACCTGATCGGGTAATCAGTCCTAATAGCTCCACGTTGCCAGTTTATGTACGAAAATATTGCTGCGTACCCCCCTTTAAAAATCCGCCATGGGTTAATATCAAGCGAATTTTCGATCGTTGTTCGCGAGTCGATAGATTTGAGCTCACTCATCCCAACTTGCATTCGCTATCAGACATCTCCGATATTTCGCACGCTATTGGTGACCTAACCGTTGAGAGGCTGGAGCTTACAGGAAGTCGAAATTTTGAGAAAGGAAACGGGTAAGCGGTAATCATCTTATTTTACATTCGTATTCTACATTATTTTACATGCTCGTATTCAGAACGTTGCTGTTGGAATACGTTAGAACTCTATCGCCTGGAAGATTGGTTCTGCCCCATAGCAGTGCGCTCCTAAAAATTATGCTGCGTAAGTTTACCGAACTGAAAGTTATCATTGCCGTTTTTCCAGAAAACCAATCGTATTCCTCGTTCATCGTAAAAGCTCTCAAATTCGTACCCGAAGTGGAATTCACACATTACCGTAGTTGTTTGGCGGGTCTGGATGAAAACTGGGAGCTTCAGAGTTCCGGACTGACAGAGGCATGTGGGGTCTCAGCAACATTAACTATTGACCAGCAAGATAGCGGAAATACGGCAGTGAGCATAATTGCTAGAAATCTCTCTAGTAGATATTCTGCGGAATAAATATACATGCTGTATTGTTTAATCAATATTGATCGTTTAACAAATTTTTTTCCATAACTCCTTCGTTGTACTGATCTTCAGAAGTGAACACAATTGAATCACAATTCAATGGAATCCACCTGCATTACTGGTGCCCGAACAAAGTGATTTGTTGCATTCCTGATCTTCTGCACTTTTTAGATCACGCACGGCCCGTTACGAGTGCCCATGAAAAGACCGCTACGCGTGATTGCGAAAGCGTACTTGACCTAGAGCGCACGCTGTCTATACATAGCCTTGCGAAATATTGCGAAAGCGGGGTGAAATTGTTACGAAACGTGGCACTTCGGCGCCATGTTAATGTAAGATGTCAGAGGAGTGTGCAAAAGACAGATCGAACCAACGGCCGAACCAACGGCCTTTCGAACCAACGGCCTTTCGATACGTATGCGACTGCTCTACCACTGAGCTAAGCCCCCGTTGTTCGACTATCCTCTGGCTCGTGCTATTGGTCTTGGGGTGCGGGCATCTCACAGGGCTCTTACAACTCCCTTACATTAAGCCACCTTGTCACTCTGTTTGAACGGGAAAGCGCACGGGAAAGGCCCACGCGTCGCGGCAAAAATGGGTCGTCTCCCTCTTTCGTAACGTGCCGTGAACGACAATTTCACGCCATCAGTTGCAACTTGTATAACATCCATGAGAATCCACCATATCCATGAGTTGTATAACATCTACCATGACGTCTTGCCAGCTCATTGGTGCAGATTGAACGATAGACTTGATCATCACTCATTTCCATCTCCATTGGAAAGTTCAGTGAAAATGAGCGATATATCCACATTCCGCATTCTCCTAGCCAGTGAACTATGCAGGGAGTCTGTTTGAGAAGAGAATAGACATAGATTCGATGCTTGCATTGATGCCAGCACATCTTCTGCTTCTTACTAAGCACAGCGTTCTATCCCGACAAACAAGGGTGAGGGTTGACCCACAAATTTCTCAAATTCCGAGATCAATTTGCAGTTCGATTACGGTTTTGCGGGAAAATTCAAAAAGATAATCTCATTGTTCACCTTGTCTGGAGAAAATAATGGGGGTCAGAACGCTGTGTAAGTCTTACGTTTGCCAGTTCGAACTCGAAGTTTTCGGCTACTTCGAAATGACGAAAGAGACCAACACTCTCTCAATTTGGACACACACTCTTTTACCCCCTTCCTTCGAATCTGCAGCCCTACTAGGACTGGTGTGTGAAGAAAGATAAAGAACGAGAGATGAATGGTAATGCGCCCCTAATTGATTCGCCATTTATAGCCGCTGATAATGCCACAGTCTGATGCGCATCTCATGCAAATCGAATATAGATGGCAAATGGTGAAATACTCTCTTCATTCTGCGCGCTCTATCGGTTAGTAGGCCAGTGAAAGAGCAGGACAAATGAAGATGGTTCTCGTAATTTATTATCTCATGCATCTCGAACGCATTTTCTTCTCGCCTTTCTGGCGTTCACTTATTTTCTCGTCTGATATTGCTCATTTTAGAGCGATTTGAGTCTTATCTTGCTTTCAAAAAGTAGTATTTTTTTCTAGAAATGCTCTGAATCGGTGATTTTCAACCGGAATTTTAATTTTTTTTTCAGAAAATGTCCCTCATCTCGTATGCATTCGGTGCTCTGTTCGGAGCAATCGCAATATTAGGAGTAAGAAAAAATTTTGGTTTCAATGATGTGGATGTTCGAACTTTCAGCTGTTTCTCAACATCACCGTTCTACTGGCGATCTATAAGGGCAGACTGTTCAGTTGCAAGGTAAGCAACCTTCAAGCTGACTGGTTCCGTTTGCTTTTTGTCTATTCTCGCTCGTGTCTGATAGCGTAGGCGAGTTAGTTAGCGTAATGCCTCTGCATGAGTGAGCATTCTTTCGCAAGACGTGGTAGAAGGACGCTCATCATTATGATAGCTGCATACAGTACACTTCTGCACACTTTCGAAGTTAACAGAACCAATCGATTGCCTCACAATGCCGAACCATCCCCATTCCAGTCCAGTCCCGTCTACATCCTCTCCTCGCAAACGATAATGGTGGACAGCGTTATTCTCACAGTCCATCTTGGGTATCAATGTCCTTCTGTTATGCTGCAGGTGAGGAAGATTCATCTCGCATAATCCGTGCGCTACCAATAAACATTCTAGTTCCAAAACATCGATCTGGCATTGCGGTCATGGTGCCGATTTCATATCCTACAGTCCTTATAAGGAAATCAAAGCACCTGATCTTGCAGAGTTACCTCTTCCCTGCCTCCATGCAACCTGCAGCTCTTCGCACACTCAACGCCGTGTTAATGTACTGCTGGTACCACAACACGCTCAGCCACATACTGGTGGCGGTGAATAGGTAGCTTATTGATTTTTCGAAAGCACATTCTCGTCCAATCGCTATTAATGAACGCATAGTAATATGACCACATCATGAAACATATCCGAGAGTTATCACAGTAACCATTTTACAATCTCACACGAGGAGAGTTATTCTTAACCGTAATGCTAATCACAGTTTGCTTTCCAATAACTGCGATGGAAATGACAGCAAAACATTCTGAATGTCATAGACAACTTTCGGCTCTGTCGGGATTGTGAGGTCCCATGGGAATTGTAAGGTCCCATCAGAATTGTGAGGTCCCAACAGAATTGTGAGGTCCCAAGAAAAATAAAATACCCTCGATGGAATTGTGAGGTCCCATCAGAATTGTAAGGTCCCAAGAATTTGAGCCTTCTTGGGACCTCACAATCCCCACCTATGTGTAAGATCTGCAATTTATGGATTCAAACAAGGTATTAAAAAACATAAATGTTGAAATTTTGCTAGGATCAGAAACTTAGTTGGGAATAGCCAACAGAATCGGAATCAGGAATCTTTGATTGGACGACTAATCGAGAGTAGAGTACTATTCCTATCCTTGGGTGACCGGTCTCTCCAGTCCTTGTCAAAGATTGCATCTCCATCTCATCGTTTTCGAAGGATTTAGGCGAAATATTTTTTGTTTGGAAAAGTCATCGCAAGATTGAATTCATGAATTGTCGATCGTACTCATAGGCCCCCGTGAGAATTGTGAGGTCCCAAGAAAATGCAAAGGCTATCAGTGGGAATTGCAAGGTCCCAAGAAGGATCAAATTCTTGGGACCTTACAATTCTGTTGGGACCTCACAATTCTGATGGGACCTCACAATTCCATCGAGGGTATTTTATTTTTCTTGGGACCTCACAATTCTGTTGGGACCTCACAATTCTGATGGGACCTCACAATTCTGATGGGACCTCACAATTACAGAGCCCAACTTTCTTGAGAGAGCATAAAAATACAAAAATACAAATTAATTTTCCGTTCCACAAATTGTGATCTGTTCCAGACTCTTCGCTATCGTCTTCTACCGCCGGCGCGTCTTCACTCGCGGCCGGACTATCGCTCTCTGCATCCTACAGCATGCGGCTGCAGCAACGTTGTGTATGACCAGCCAGTTCCTGCTGCCGTGCTGCGAGTGAGTGGTCGTAGCTGCTGCATCAGCCGTAACTCTCTGGCTTCATGTGCCGTAGATGCTGTAGTATGTAGTTGCTATGCTGATCATGTTGCTTCAAAGTGTGCTAGCGAGTTGCAGCTGCAGCAGCCTTCAGCTGTCCATTTTTCGCTGCTTCGAAACATTGTTGAGAATTCCAGGTTCTCCTTCTCGTGGGTCGTCTTCTCGTATCAGTACAATACAGAGGTTAGCAACAACAATCATTCTATTTTTTACAAAACCATTCCGCTTACACATGAGCAACGGAATCATGGCATGTATTATAAGCGGTGATCCTTTTTAGCCCGGTCTCATCAACTCTTCTGACAAGTACATTGACCAACCACTGGATGCGGCGTCGTCGGTGATATCGGCGACGTGTTATGCTACGGTAGTTTAATCTCTGTTTAGAATTATTCCAGAACGGCTACAACTCTTTGAGTAGAACGGAATGAGTTTCACGGTCCTCTCTAAAGACAAGACAATTTTACAAAGTTGATGGAGTGTCGATGGCTGTTGCAATCAACAATAATCTAAATAATTCAAATCGCAGATAATCGGCGTGATGCACTACTACAGAAAGAAGGCTTCACACTTCAAAGGCGATGCTAAGAGGAGGAACAAGGAGTACAGGTAGGGGAAGGCTTCATGAGTCGAGTGACGCAAGAGTAGACCCTCTTCATTCAACATACTCTCGGCAGAGAATGTGTGAAATGAGGAGAGCAACTCTTTCTTTTTGGAAATAGAGATTTCCTTCTGTCTGAGCAATCGTCAGATTCCCTTTATTCTGAATGATAAAACTCTCTGTTTGAACTAGGAGCATGAAAAAAGAGCAAGTCTGTTGAGGGAACGGTGTTCCAGATTCGCAATTCAATTCGCCACCATGGCTACTGTATACTCACTGACATGGATCTTTTTCCGAGCCTGTCCTACATTGATTGGGAACACGAATAATCTTCACCTCTATGGGTACGGTATTTGAACCTTTGAAAATTAGTGGAAGTTCATTCAGTGCCCTTTGGTCACTTAATTAAGCAAATCAAATTAGTATTTCAGAATAGTCACGGTACTGGCAGAATTGAACATGATCACCAACTCCACTGTGTATCTGGTCAACAATCGAGAGGTACGGTAGGATACGGTAAATAGAGACTGAAATCGATTTTTACAGATAAAAGAATCCATCCGATCGATGTTAGGGTGGAATTCATCTTCCAATGTTCGGAGCATACAAACCGTCAAACCGATGTATGAAAAGGAGCATGAATCAACGCTGGGCAAAGTGGTCTCGATGGTCACTCGATTGTTAGCGAATATCATGAGGACAATGCATATAAACAGGGTGCAAAGAGAAGCGTCCACTGTTCAAGATCAACAGTTTGTTGTAAATATTGTTGACAAATAAAGATTTGATATTTTAAAAAAAGTTATCTTTAAAGTCAGTACTTGATCGGGCAATAAAATTGCTCGCGCGTTACCGTATTCTGTGAAAGACATTGATTGTCTGATCTCGAAGTCTTTCGAAATTTTGATTTTGAAACTGCATTCTCGCGAGTGCTCGCTACTGTTTTTTTCTTTGTTCACTGCATATTTAGGGCTTTCCATCTTGTTCTGACTTATGTTGAGTGTGTGCACTAGTGCTGGCTGGCTCGCATCGTCGTACGCTTCACAGTGCGCAGCAAACTTCTGCACTGTGAAGCACTGCGCAGCCCTGTGAAGCGATACTCGCCTTTTGTTTCCTCGCCATGTTACTCCCTTGCCTCTAGTAACCTCTGGATTTACTGATGGGTCTCTATCTCTTCCAACACGTCATTGTGCGCTTTGACCTCTCTTGTCTTGTTTAGCTCGCTTCGAAATCGGTTTCTTCTACCTATTTATTTATCTATCCCTCCAATTTCCTCGTGCTTGCTCTTCTTGTTTTGACTGCATTCTCTGTTCCAGCGCATGTATATCCGTTGCATCATATTGTTGCGATCATTCGTGCTTTTTTTTGCTTCAATTTATTGCTTTCCTGATCAAATTCACGATAACTTTGCCGTTCCAGTGCATGCATATCCCTTCCTTCATGTTGCTGCTATCGCTTGTGATTTAGTGTCCTGTGTTCGCCCTCAAATTGCCGGTCTCTCTTCCCTAATCTACCATGATTTTCGCCGTTCCAGTGCATGGGTATCTCTCCGAACACAGCACTTTTGTCTTTTTGTGTTTCCTTTTATTGTCAAATCTCGATATTTCGCGTGCATTCTCGCTTTTCTATCCTCTTTTCGTAATAAAAGTGGTCAATTTTCATTCCAGTGCATGGGTATCTCTCCGAACACGTCGCTGGGCGCGGCGGTGTGCCGCATCTGCCACTGCGGCGAGACGTCCATCCCGTACCTGGGCTCGACGGGCGGCGAGCCGCTCATCTCGCCCTGCCATTGCAAGTGAGTGCGTTAGGCATAACCTTAATCACCCTTTGGATCCTAAATCACTTATGTTTCAACGTTAACTATCAGCGGGGTGTTTTACCCGTTGTTTTGATCCACATCATCGACCTCGATTAGTCTGCGAGTGCGCTAGCTTCCCCGCAAAATATTTAGGATGGTGAGCGCGTTCTTGTTGTTGTTAACTTGTGCTCGACACGGGGAAATAGCAAGTGCGTCACCTACCGTTGTTGTTTCCTTTCCTTGCAAACACTGCGAAACTTCGAGTACCACTTGTTTTTACTTTCCCCGGTTCTTGTCACAACATTCGTTTGTCGAAACAGCACATGAGTCAGTTTGCATGCCGAAAAAACGTGAGTCGCCGACACTGGTTGCCAGGTAGTCTTTATTCTCCTTCCGATTGATAATTAATTGATCATTAATTGAGCTATTTAGCGTCGCACGTGCTTGATAGTCTGTTGGGATTGCTACCACACATCGTGCTTCGATAAATGCCTATCACTGTTTAGCATCTATCGCTCATTTATTATTTATTAAGTTGCTAATTAACCAAATTAAGAGGCACGATGGGTCTCTACCACCGCTCGTGCGTCAAACTACATTAGAATTGCCTATCACTTTTAGCGCTATTGGGCATCTTCAGTAGAGGCTCTACTACCACCGTTCCTGCTATGAATCGATTGATTGCAGAGGCACGATGGGTCTCTACCACCGGTCGTGCGTCGAGCACTGGCTGACGCTGTCGGGCACGGCGTGCTGCGAGATCTGCAACTTCCGATTTGAGCTGCAAAGGTTGGTGGTTTTTGAGAGCATAAATGCCCTCTTAGAAACCTTTATCACACTGGTCGATTAAGAAGATACACTTTGCAATAGGATAATAATTGGTAAGCGCGGACCCTTAGATTCCGGGTGTGCGGGGATACATCAGCGCTAGAATGAGAGAGGTGTTAGACGAGTCTGGTGTGAGACAGCGCACTGGCTGACGCTGTCGGGCACGGCGTGCTGCGAGATCTGCAACTTTCGATTCGAGCTGCAGAGGTTTGTGGCTTTTGAGAGTGTAAATACCCTCCTTGAAACTTTTATCACACTGATCAATAACCAAAATCCACTTTGAAATAGGATAATAACTGGTGAGTGCGAACCCTTAGATTCCGGGTGTGCGGGGATACATCAGCGCTAGAATGAGAGGGGTGCTAGAGGTGTGTGGTGTGAGACAGAGCACTGGCTGACGCTGTCGGGCACGGCGTGCTGCGAAATCTGCAACTTCCGCTTTGAGCTGCAGAGGTGAGCTCGATTTGCCTTCTAAGTAACCCTTGGAACCCCAAACACATTGGTCTGTGCCATAGCTGCAGCGGTTTTATGTTGTTTTGAGTAAAGTAGGTCGCCGTGCGATTGGTAAATATCTAAGTGACGGGCTCGTTTTGAGAGTTTTGTGAAACGGGAAATGAGATAGAGGGCACGGCGTGCTGCGAGATCTGCAACTTCCGATTCGAGCTGCAGAGGTTGGTTAATGCCTTCCCTGAAACCCCAGTCACGCTGGCCTAATACAACAATGCACTGTGAACACGCTTGCCGTTTTCATAGGAAATAGAGGGCTCACAATTAGAAAGAGGGAGGGAGAGCGCGATAGAGGGCACGGCGTGCAGCGAGATCTGCAACTTCCGGTTTGAGCTGCAGAGGTGAGATCGATTTGCCTTCTAAGTATCCCTTGGAACCCCAATTGCATTGGTCTGTGTTATAGCTGTGGCGGGTTTATTTTGGTTTTGATTGAAATAGCCCGACGCTCGATTAGCGCCTGATTACGGGACTCGTATTGAAAGGAGTGTGAAACGGAGAATGCATTGTATAAGTGTGGAATCATCAACATTATTTTCTTGGTCATTGCTGTGTTTCCCAAACGCGATCAATATCGGTGCACAGGCTCTGCAGTGTCGATCAACCTCGCAATTCGTTATTGCACACATGACCAATTTTAGTTGAGGTTTCTGATCTAATCGCCACCACTGGTCGAAAAGAATATCAAATAGATACTTCCCCATGCTATCTAGTCGATAGGTATGCAAGCCATGTCCATTTTCGAAGATCTCTGCATTTCCGAGTCATTTTCTCCATGGTGGATACATGATTGCAATTGTCAGGAAGTACCGCTCGTTCTGGGACTTCGCCAAGCAGCGCGGCTGCTTCGTCGAGGAGGGCAGAGGCACGATGACGGGTGGGTTAATTAATATGTAATTATTCAGTTAATTAAGATTTATTAATTATTGATATGTTTGACAGCGAAAAATGATCAGGTTTCACTAACTAGTTTGGTTTTGATGGATGTGAAACGGGGGTCCCTGGGTGTAATCAAAGCGCGTAAAGTAGGAGTTAGCTAGCGGCTGCTTCGTCGAGGAGAGCAGAGGCACGATGACGGGTGAGAGTACTTTGTTATCTAGTATCTAAGCATGAAACGGGGATTGCGCGACATGCTGCATTATGCTAGCTGTGTGCAGAACGGATGCATGATGTGAGAACTTTTTTTTGCAGAGAAGGGCTGAGGCAACTCCGCCTCTCCGCGGAGTTGCCTCAGCCCCTCCTTGCCCCCTTCTCCCTGTTATCTTTAACCTGGCTTTGTTAGAGCACATTATTGGCTTGTCAAATACACAAAAACGCAGTGATCATTTCTGACAAACGATGCATGGTCTTGAAAAAAACGTGCAGCGAGGATTTGGTGGGTGTGCGGGATGGTTTAGTCTCGGGTGTTTTTGGGATGTTAGAAAGCGCGGCTGCTTCGTCTAGGAGAGCCGGGGGACGATGACGGGTGGGGTAATTAATTAATTAATTAACGATTTTGTATGAACGGGCTTGTGCTCTTATCAATATACCCCGTTCGTAATGAGTCTTGAATGAAGTGTGCAACGGGGAATGGACGGGTGAGCGAGATGGCTTAGTCTGGGGTATTTTTGGCGTGGTATCAAGCAGCGCGGCTAGGAGGGCAGAGGCACGATGACGGGTTGGTTAATTAATGATTTAATTCGATTATCGTTTCTATTATCATGCAAATGGATAGTGCTCATATAAATATAGCCCGCTCGAAAGGTGCCTTGAATTAAGTGTGCAGCGAAAATTGGGTGGGTGTGCGGGATGGTTTTGGGAGGGGTGCCTTTGGCCTGGGATCAAGCAGCGCGGCTGCTTCGTCGAGGAGGGCAGAGGCACGATGAATAGATTTACGGGTTAGTGAATAGATTTCTAATTAATTAGTTGATTAGAATTAATTAATTAGTGATGGAGTTCCGTGCGACAAATGATCACATTTCACTCTCCAGTCGGGTTTCGGAGGAAGTGTGAAGCTGGGAACGTGCGGCACTCTGCACAAGCTGTGTGTTGAAAAACGCTTCGTCTTTCTCGAGGGGGGGGGGCGAAGGCACGATTACGAAGGAGAGGGACTATTGTGCGATTTGTTGATGGTTTTGTTGTTGGAAGTTCAGCGAGCTATCAGTTTTCGCTAACGAAGTCAGTCTTTATGAAAGTGTGAAACGGGGAACGCGCGGGTATGCAAAATAAGTTCACATGTTCATACATTCATTAGTAGTCGCTTCCAGACGTGATGGGTGCTTCACGCCCTCACTTCAATGCCTAATTAATTACTAATTATCTTCTAATTAATTAATAATCGTTGCAATTAAGACGTGATGTGCTTCACCGTGCTCACTCCGTTCGCCGCCGGCTCCTCGTACCTGTGCGTGCACGCGGGACTCACGTGTCTGGATGAGGACGGCGAGTGGAATGCGCCCGGTACGGTAGGATACGGTATCGATTGGTTTAGGGGTACGGTAGTAGTCTTGATCGATCGAATGGGATTGGATACGGTAGGCTTGAATCGATTAGAGGGAGAGCCATGTGCGTGCACGCGGGGCCGCGACGGATCTGACGTGTCTGGATGAGGACGGCGAGTGGAATGCGCCCGGTACGGTATTGATTGATCAGGGAGTACGGTAGGATACGGTAGTATTTATTTGCGATGTAAGAAAGGGTAGAATGAACTATGCGATGGTTATGGAAATTATTTGAACCGTTTCTGTGATTTATTGTTAGTTTAATTTATTCGCGAAGATAGGGAGGGCGGATTGGAGTCCGAACTGGCTAGCGCCTTCATAATAACTGTGAAGCACAGTTGCGCTTGGGAAAGTTGTGTGAAACTCTCGCTCGGAATCCTGTTCATGGATGAGTACCGTTCAGTGTTAATTTGCTCGATTCAATATTAATCAGCGTTAATTAGCTGATTAATTAATTAATTAATTAAGAAGGCATCGCGATGCTGACGATGGCGGGCTTCCTCGCGATGATCTACCTCATGTGGCTGTGCGTCACGGTGGCCTTCTATCGATCCGAGTACCGATCGTGGCGGAAGACGAACCAGGTATACGGTAGTCAGGGATACGGTAGGATGAGGATATCGATTGGTTGGGAGGGGATTGATTGTGGCTGTGCGTCACGGTTGCCTTCTATCGCTCCGAGTACCGATCGTGGCGGAAGACGAACCAGGTATACGGTAGTCAGGGATACGGTAGGATGAGGATATCGATTGGTTGGGAGGGGATTGATTGTGGCTGTGCGTCACGGTTGCCTT
>LS504377.1:26581-45673 GCA_900490845.1 Pristionchus japonicus | reverse complement strand
GATGAGGATATCGATTGGTTGGGAGGGGATTGATTGTGGCTGTGCGTCACGGTTGCCTTCTATCGCTCCGAGTACCGATCGTGGCGGAAGACGAACCAGGTATACGGTAGTCAGGGATGCGGTAGGATACTGTAGGATGAGGATATCGATTGGTTGGGAGGGGTTGGGCTGTGGCTGTGCGTCACGGTGGCCTTCTATCGATCTGAGTACCGATCGTAGCGCAAGATGAACCAGGTATACGGTAGTCGGAAGGGAATAGATGAGAGATCGCAGAATTTAAAATTCCGCAACGTGTAGCTTTTGGCGATTAGAAACACTGTGAATTCGAGATGCTCGTTTGGTGCTGCAGCGGCTCGTTAATACATGCCGTTTAGAAACCCATTAATTCTTTCTGTTTCCGTAGCGAAAAATAATAAATGCAAGTTAGTATTTGCAGAGTCGTTTTTCACCCGATTCGTTAGTGCTTCATCGAGTAGTTATCCTTTCTCGCATGTTGTCAGTTTGATTCATTTGGTGGTTGCGCTTGTAGAATAATATGTGGAGTATTGCCATTCCGCCGTGCGTTCCCTATGAATCTACGACACGTGTGAGCAAGGAATGCATCCGCGCTAGTTTGTGCTGCAATGACACGCTAACTGGTATGACCAGGAGAGCGATTGATTTCACAGTCCCACCGTCATCAAAACAACAAAATTTGAACATTTGTTAGAGGTGTACTGTCCCTGTTTGGTTAGAGTTACGGCGATGTGTTATCTTCTTTCGTCCAGCGTCGGGTTGATGCGTCATGCCTTCAGAGTAAAAAAAACAATTACCATGGCTCCTCTCATCTCTCCTTCTCCATGATATTTTGCGTGACTAAGTTCTCTTACGCAGTGTCAGTTTGGGTTTCACTGCAACCCTAAGTCGCCCCAAATCGGTGTGAATTTGATGTGTCCATGGCCTTTCGTCTAGAAAAAAAAACCAATCAAAATCAATCAATAATCTGCTGATTGTCAGGTGATCTTCGTGGTGGACCAGCTGTCGCCGGACGAGTCGCAGCACTTCAACGGCGCCCGCACACCGCTCCCGCGCCAGTGGATCAATAAGATGAGGGTACGGTAGTGGATCCATAAGATGAGGGTACAGTAGTGCTTCGATAAGATGAGGGTACGGTAGTCGATTAGAAAGATGAGGGTACGGTAGTAGATCAATAAGATGAGAGTACGGTATCGCTTCAATAAGATGAGGTTACGGAAGGGTACTGTAGTGGATCAGTATTATTCGGATACGATAGTAGATGGATAAGATGAGGGTACGGTAGTGAATTAGAAAGATGTGGGTACGGTAGGGCACTGTTTGGGTACGGTTGTGAATCAACAGTTACCGTAACTCTCCGTTCCAGTCATTCGCCGCGTCGCTCGCGCGCTGGACGCGTCGCGGTCGTCGGCGCAACTCGCCCGACGTCTCCGCCATCTACATCCCCGAGCCGATGGGAGACGCGGAGAGGGGAGGACGGGGAGGAGGGACGCCGGAGGGAGGGGATAACAGGTGGGTGAAACCCTGAGTGCGCGGGGTGCTTTGAGCAAATTTGGTCAGGATACTTCAGAACCCATTTTTTGTTAGAATAGGGATAGGGTGTTGCTCGACATACGCGATAACAGGTGGGTGAAACCCAAAATGTGCGGGTTCGTGTCGAGATGCTGCGAAAAAAAACGTCATTCAGTAATGTTTTCGGGAAAAAACACTCGTTATTGCGAGTAGTTTCACACCTGCGGAGTGGGAGTTGCAGCGATGCGCTATGTCATTGCATTCGGGGCCGGATTGATGCGGCTGTGTTATGGGACGGTCAAAAATCAATAATTGCTTAGGTTTGCTGATTACTCACTAACTAATCTCTAATTAGCGCTAATCGATAATTAATTGCAGAGGCCTCTTCACCGTCTCGCCGCTGGACTCGTTGTACGCCGCCGGCGCCAACGTGGAGTACCCCGTGAACGTCTACTCGGAGGTACGGTATTATCGATTGATTGGTTTCTGGGGGATGCGGTAGGTTACGGGGATTATTGATCGATCTGGCAGTAGCTAGTTGGAGGTGTTAGAAGTAAGCTTGTATCAGGTGCTAGAACTAGTGTGAGAAATAGTGATTAAAATATCATGTGCCATCAATATTGAGAGGCAGTGAACAAAAGCAGCTTTAGTTAGTGTGTGTTGCACGAATCACGCGAGTGAGTGATGATTGTGATATTTTTGGATGCCGAAATAAGAAGAGATCAGATTATATCGATAATGAGCTTGCCATGTAGAGAGTGTGAAACATAAATATTGAGATCGGAATTCGAAACTCCACGTCCAAGGATTTTTTCCACTAATTTTAAATTGCGTTTGCGTTTCACCAGTTTTATGTCAACGCTTGTCTGCTTTGACGGGTAATGCACCAGATCCGCCTAGCTGAATAAAACAAACAAACAAATAAATCGATACAACTATCGAGTCTGACTTACCGTAATCCTCCTCATATCGATCGATCCCTTCGCAGTCCTCCGTCCCACTGCTCGGCGCAGGCGACGACGACGACAGTGCGATGCTCACGCTGCTGACGGCGCTGCCGGCCGGCGCGAGAACCTCGGTGAGTACGGTAGCCTACAGTTATCGATTGGTTACGGTAGGGATAAGGTAGCTCTCTTTTCTGTACACATCGCAGGACGCATTGACACCTCAGCAGTTGTCTTTGATTCAAAGAGAGCCTGAAACGCAGCATCACTGTCTCGACTATGTTTAGAAAAGAAACCTGATCCTGATGTTGTGTTTCATTGTGTCCTTGCAAGAATGAGAGCAGGCGTGGATGCGATGGTCATTTTCTGAAAAACTTTCTAACAAATCAATCTCAACTTGAGCTACCGTATCGCTACGTCAATCGAGGAGTAACTTTTCCAGATCTCGCCGATCGCCGTGTGCTCGCCGCGCGCGCCCACCTTCGCGTCGCGTCCGCCGCCCCCGCCCGAGCGAGTACGGTAGTTTGGAGTTTAGGGGTGTCCGGAGAATGTTTTGTTCGGAGCAAGTCATCATCTTCATTGCTTGACAACTATCATCATAGTTATGTGTAGGGCCTGTTGCGCTGATCAAACTGGCGAGCATTTTTCTGAAGCTGGTAAAAATGATGTTTGCGATATTGTGTTTCAGCGGATCTTCAAGATGATGCGTTTTAATGCGCTGATAATTCTGCATTGTGGACTGAGAAAAAAAATTACAGCTACTGATGGATTTCGTGAAGACGAGTTTATGTGATAGATATGTAAGCATTCCGCAATAGCTACAGTACCCTTCGATCGATTCACTACAGTAACCTCATCTCCGCCCATTCCAGCACCCCTCGCCGCCGTCCGCCATCACGCCGTTCACGTGCTCGCCGGAGGCGGATGATGACGCGAAGTCGCGTGCGTCCGCGTCGGCGCGCTGCCCGCCGCGCACCGCGACGCTCCCGAGACGCGGCCTCGTCACGCCGATCAGTGTGACGGGTGAGTGTGTGGGGGGATACGGTAGCGAGGTACTTTTTTCTTAATTAGTGTTGTGAGAAGCACGATATAAATGCGTTACCCGGATAGGTTGCTTATTCGAAGGCTACGTGAAACACGGGAACTCGACCAGTCTGGGTCGCATTACATTTTTTTTTAAGTGGCAAACTGGGATTCATTGGCTTTGTAGACAGAGCTAATATTTGAGAATCTTGTGCGGCACAGATACCAAGGGAAACGTTGTCGCTATTGATGAATCGACTGCAGTGCTAACTAACCTCATTGCAGCAGCCTCGGGCAGCATGCAGCTGCAGCTGCTGCCGCCGCCGGAGGCGCGCACGCCCCTCTCCGCCACGCTCTCCACCATCTCCAGCATCTCTGCGGGGGGAGGAGGAGGAGCGGGATTCTATGGAGTGGTGAGTGGATCATTCTTATTGATTGATAGAGTGCACACTAGACGCGCCGGGTTTGAGACAATGGGAATAGGTAGTGTGCGAAGTGCGGAAATATAGGCATTCTGTCTTTTGTGCTGGGACTCAATATCGAATAGTTCGTGGCAACAGCAATAACAGAACACCACAAGGTACTAGAATGCTCATCACAGATTCTATCCTCTTGCAGCAGCAGCCGACTGCTGCAGATGCTGCAGCTACTACCCCTGCAGCTGTGCAGCAGCACCAGCAGCACACCCATGGAGTGGTGAGTGGGGGGAGGGGGATGAATAGGCAAGTAACTGTCGCGCGGAAAAATTAGTTAGAAGGAAGTACAACCAGAAGCGCGCTGGGTTATTTCTTCGATTTTGACATGATCAGAGGTACTCATCCATAGGTGCCCAGGGTCCGTGTCGGGGGGGGTTCCCTCCCGGAGGGAACCCCCCCTCGACCGTATAGGGGGTCATGGTCCAAAATGGGTCCTGGGTCGACCAAAAGTACCGTATACCAAAATGTGTTACAGTAATCAGGCATGTTACAGTAACCTAAAATACCGTACCCCGGTTATCGCGAACTGACTTTTTTTGCAAAGTGTGAGCTATGAATTTGATTCTTGGTCGATTGTGATTACCGTAACCAGACATGTTACCGTAACCTAAAATACCGTACCCCGGTTATCGCGAACTGACTTTTTCACAAAGTGTGAGATATGAATTTGATCTTTGGTCGATTGTGTCTACCGTAACCAGACAAATTACAGTAATCAAAACTACCGTAATCCGGGAATCGCGAACTGACTTTTTTCACAAAATTCGTTTTAAAAATCGGTTCTTTGCTCAATCATGGGCAGCTCGGCGAGGACAATTTCAATATTTATTTTACAACCCAAAGTCATGGCCGAGTGGCCAAGGCGCCGGCATTGGAATACGAAAGCCGGTGGTTCGATGCCCCACTACGGCCAAACCCTTTGCCCGGCTTTGAGAAATGCCGAGGCGAATACCGCACCCAAGATACCGTAATCCCAGTTGCGGATCGCAAACTGTTTTTAAAAAAAAAAGCATTTTAAAATCGGTTCTTTGTGCTGGCATGAGTAGCTCGGTGAGCAATTTTTATTTACATATTTATTTGCTCAAAGTCATGGTCGAGGTGCTAATACGGTTATCTTGAAAGAAAAAGAAAATCTGGCGCTCGATGTCCGGCCGCCGCCCTTTGCTTGATTTCGAAGAAGACACTGCAGCTTCCCTACAGTACACTCTGCTACCATAGCCACATTGGCTGCCGCGAACAGATTTTTTTCAAGATTCTGTTTGCTTTTTTAAAGCGTCATTTCGCTCGTTCATTGACAACTCGTCGAATATCACTTTATTTGAGTAATATGGTATAGATAGAAAAATGTGACATCTAATCAGCACTCTCGTCCGACTGGTTCTCAACGTTCATTCCAGCCTTGGCGGTCATGCGGGCGAAGGCAAAGATGAGGGTGCGCATCGTTCGCTCAGACGACTGGATCATGCTCAAGAGCTTCTCCTTGTTGTAGGCGGAAAGGCAGTCTGTGAAAATGGTAATAATTTCGCCGCTCGGTGTACATGGAAAATAGCAAGTGTTAGGGCAACACATTGACCATGGACAAAAGAAAGTACTACTCACATTCCTTGCCATGATCGTCCCCCTCATCCTTATCGTTGAAAAAAGCCGCAGCGATGTCGCTGACGACCCGGTTGAAAACCGGTCCCTGCAGGAATGCCCCTAGTGGCCTAGTGGAGACTAGAGTGAAGACGAGGCCGAGAAGGACTAGAGAGAAGAGACGCATTCTGATGTGATGGGTTTCGTGGCTCAACTACTTTCTTTTAAAGGGCCATATCAATTCCTTGTTTGCAATCAGATAGAAACGAGACGTGGAAAACACGAGCACGCAAAACAAAGCGAAAAACAATGGAACACAGAAAGTGCAAAGTCCGATCAATTGCAAATTATTTTGCCTAGCTTCCTAATATATTTTGAACCCGCATTGCTATTCTTGCCCAAGTTCTGCTTCTCTCTCCGTAGCTTTGTTGTCTGTTTCTCTTCTGACACACATGCGACTAATCATTTGTCAAGATAGCGAGAAGAACGGCACTCGCTCGCGTTTGTTGTTGCTGCCACAGCTCGCGTTGTTGCTCACTCGCGTTTTTGTTGTTACTGCCACTACTCAATGTTCTCTTTAAACCGATTCGTTTTTTTAGAAAAAAATGCGAATCATCTTCGGCATCGCTCTGATCGCGGTTTGCGCATCTGCCATCGGGCCAGTTACTCAGGCGGCGCTTGTAGCTGGCATATATGCTGCTATAGACACTGTCGTGGCATGGGTCAAGTCTCTCTGTAAGTATTTCTTGTTATGTCTTATCTGGCCTTATCTCTTATCACGTTTGTGCTCTCCCCTTGATTGGCAATAGATTTTCGGAATGAGACCACGCGTACGGCACTAATAAACGTTTTTTAGTCGAATCGAAGGCACCCACTCAATCACAGCTTCCGCCTGTGCCTTACTACGACAACGGCCAGCAATACGGCGATTATGACAACTACGAATACGCATATCAATATGATCACGTATATCAATAAATGATGTTTGTTTGAGCACTCGTTGGCCTCCTCTTATCAATCGCACTCGTTGAAGTGCCCACACTACACAATATTTCCTGCAATCATATCACAATTGTCTCTCGTATCAATCGCAATCGTTGAGGTGACGACGCTACATAATAACGAGCAATCATAGCACCATTGTCCTCTTATCATCCGTGCTGATACGTGAGACAAAACAGCTATCCTTTCCTTGTTCGCTCGCTTATCATTCGAACACAACAATATGCCAGGTAAATTTTTATAAAAAGGGCTCATCTGAAATGGTTTTGTTCGTACGGATCGTTGTCATTATGCCATATTTTTTTGAAGAATTTTCGCATTTCGTGTTGTCACTTGCTACTGTAAGTTGTGTCGCAATTTCAGGAATGAACTTACTACTCGTACTCCTCAACGTAACCTGCGGGCTAGCCGCCTTCTCTACGGAGAAAGAGCAGACTGTAAGTTGCTTCTTTTTTGGTTCCGTTTTAGAATGGATTCCTTTCTTTTCGCATTTTCGTTCAAACTTTTGCACCGTACCAGTGAATAGGGAAGGGGGGGGGGGGGGTGCTTCGCAATCAGGGTGCGCACTATTTCAATTATTATGCATATTTATAGTGCGCGGTCTGTCACTTTTCGGCTACCGGCCGACTGCGAGTCAAGGCAACTCCCGGATTAGATCGATTGCTGTATAACAATGGCACGAATTCAATCCATCACTACAACTTGGAGGAATTGGGGCCATCAGCAGCTAGCCTGCTGATCTGCAGAATCCTCTGTAGGTGAGTAATAGTTTCATCGATTTTCAATCCACTTCTCTTCGATTTTTTTCAATTAGAAGTCCTTTTTTTTCATATTAGTGTTGTTGACGCTAAATTACGCTGCTCTTTTCAGAGCTGTGTCCGGAGGCCTCTTGCATCCAGGAGGCGGCCATCCTACTGGACCTCTCTACCCTACTGGACCTACCAATCCTACTGGGCCTCGCTTCCCTGCAGGAGGAACTGGCTTCCCTGCAGGAGGAACTGGCTTCCCTGCAGGAGGAACCGGCTTCCCTGCAGGAGGAACTGGCTTCCCTGCAGGAGGAACCGGCTTCCCTGCAGGAGGAACTGGCTTCCCTGCAGGAGGAACTGGCTTCCCTCCAGGAGGAACTGGATTCCCTCCAGGAGGCCGTGGTGTCCCTCCACTTGGCTTCCCTCCAGGAGGCCGTGGTGTCCCTCCACTCGGATTCCCTCCAGGAGGCCGTGGTTTCCCTCCACTTGGCTTCCCTCCAGGAGGCCGTGGTTTCCCTCCACTTGGCTTCCCTCCAGGAGGCCGTGGTTTCCCTCCACTTGGCTTCCCTCCAGGAGGCCGTGGTGTCCCTCCACTTGGCTTCCCTCCAGGAGGCCGTGGTTTCCCTCCACTTGGCTTCCCTCCAGGAGGCCGTGGTTTCCCTCCACTTAGATTCCCTTCAGGAGGCCGTGGTTTCCCTCCACTTGGATTCCCTTCAGGAGGCCGTGGTTTCCCTCCACTTGGATTCCCTCCAGGAGGCCGTGGTGTCCCTCCACTTGGATTCCCTCCAGGAGGCCGTGGTTTTCCCCCAGGAGGCCGTGGTTTTCCCCCAGGAGGCCGTGGTTTTCCTCCAGGACCTCACCCTTCCGGAGGCAGAAGAGGAAAGCGGTCTGCGGATCCGATGGAGGAGCCCGGATGGAATTCATCGCTGCCCGTGACAGGTATGGGGTTTTTCTTCGGTTTATTGGATCAAAAACTGCCACGAGTTAGAGTTTGTATTAGATAAAAAAAACACGAGCTTCGTGTTGATTGATTTTTGCGATAGAATTGCTTGCTATGATCTGTAATGCCCAACAATGATTTCAGAACCGCTCATGAATGAGGGAGAGCAAGCAGAATACAATTTCCAATCCACCTCCGTCGACATTGCTGGAACATATCCAGGTCAGAAGATATCAGCATGCATGATGAGATAATATTTGGAACTGATTGATAGCATTTCTTCCCCGCGATAGCAGTTAGGAGCGGACGGTCAGACAAAGTTAGATAGCACGTGAAAAAGAGAGACTGATAACTCACTGATTAGAATAGGCTGTCTAAAGAACGCATTTTAGTATTCTTGCGTATTAGAATGCTTCAATGAAGAAAATTTCTCTTCTAACCTGATATCTCAGTGATCCAATCAAACTAAGTCTATTTATTTGAATCATCTAAGTGTATGACTGGAGCCCGAGCCCCTACCCGTACTACGATGAGTACTACAATCACCAGCCTCAACACTCATTCGGCTACAACACGCATTCGAAGTGGAATTCCCCTACACCACCTGAGGAAGGTATGCGGGAAAGGGATGGCATCGAAAAAACACTTTTTTACGCAGAATGCGTTTGCACAACGCATCATTGCAGCCCCGAGGAGCGCATCTGGTATGCGTGCGGCAAAGGCTACACTTCAATACTCTCTTCATTAATCGCCATTGTATTCTATATTCTGCACAGATAAAATAATTCTTACATCGGTGTTTGTTAGTGGACACATGGTAATTAATCGGAGAACAACAGTGAACAATAAAGAGACAGCCGATGTTGAGAAAGATTTTGGATTAAACTCGAAATGAAGAATCGCATCATCTCGCTTCATATCATATGTTCCTCTTGAGCGATCTGAGAATTGGCAAACACAGCTTTTGTTGCTGTTACAAACTTTGCATCCTCTTGCGCACGATTTCAATTTCTTTTATTTTGTTCGTTATTGCACCCTCTGAATTGCCGTCGGCAAATCATGTTTTCCATGCAAACAGACGTTATCTTGTTTTGGCCATGCAAACAGCCCTTAAAAGAGGCAGTAGCTATTAAAAGGGACACGATTGGTTCACTATCATTCGTTCTCTCTACCATTATATTCGTGTCTGTGTTTCTGCTGTTTTCCTGCTTTCTATCTTTCTATCGCTTGTTCTTCTTCAATTCGTGCAATTCTCATCTGATAAAAGTGAATTTGAAGGGCATGGACGAGTGGGAGATAGTTGAAACCGAAGCCGAGACCCGCAAATGGGATCTGTGGGAACACCTTCTAGATATGAGGGATCAACTGAGGACGGGTGAGTGAAAACTGTTCCTCGAAAAGAGTATGCGTGTTCTGATTAAAAGATATTTACATCATAGAGAAACATGAGGCACTCTGGCAAACGTTTGCAAACGAGAAAGATGAGGAGGAAGAGGAGGAATTCGATCCGCATTCTTACCCCACGATGCCAATTTCTTCCGAAATGCGAGACGACTCAATAAAGGGTAAGATTCCATTTTGATAACATATTGGAGAATCTAAAAATATAAATTACACTGTGAAACACTTTCTTTTGCAGAGTCGATGAAGGAACTTGCTGAACAACATGGAAAGCAGTGATTCCAGCGCCGTCTCTTGTCACGGCAAATCGGACAGCATTCGTGGTTTCATCCTTTCTTCTAATGTTTTTTGTCCCGATAAAGTGTAGTAGCATTTTCTCCTCTGTGCCGGGCGCATCACAAGGACTGGAAGTGCTCTCATGGCGGCCATGGCTCATTTCCACTCTTTTTTTTTATTGCAACAAAGCAGATATCACAGGCAACATTTCATTCCTTGTTCATAATTACCATACGAAGACTTTGAGGGAAAGGAAAACGCACTTTTACTCAGCGAGTACCTTCGTTAATATGCACAGTTATCTCGCAGATAAGCGCTATCAATCGGTAGGCGATGGCACGAGAGCACGGAATGTAGTTAATGTTTTAGTTATTCAAAAATTTCTTCGACAGTCGTCTCTCTATTAGGCGCTCTATTATCTGCACGAGAGGCGAGGGAGCACGCAAACTAAAGAGAGCCGTTTCTTGCATAGCTATACCCATTACTATCTAACCAGTAACAGTAAAAACCAGCAACAACTGTTGTTCTGATCGCAATGAAATAGAGAGAGAGAAAGAGAGAGAGAGACGAAAGAGGAACACATAAAGGAAACACGTCTGGAGACAGGGGAGAAGCAAGCAAACAGGAAGAGGAGGAGTTGCAGAAGCAGGAGGGGGGGGGGCATTGCATAACAGTCAAACAATCGAATAGTATCATGTCGCTGCTGTGGCTCGTTATTCTTCCACTCGTCTTCTGTCCCTATGGTTCAACAATCGATCCAGGTAGCATTTTCCATTTTTTTGCGCGTCTGAAGTACCTAATATCAGGAGAACCAATGTGTAAGCCGAGGTTAGACGAGGTGTCAACTACAAGGTAGGTTATTATAAATATTAGCCGTAGCCCTTCCTTTCTCTTCCTTTCCCTCTCGGCCACTCTCGCTCAGGGTCAAACTGCTAGTGGGGCAGATATCTCATCTTCCTGGAGAGGGGGGGGGGGAGAGACAAGAATGAGAATGGGGAAAGAGGGGTGTGTGAGAGCCTGCGAGAGCGCAGCATGATAAGAAGTAATAGTGTATAGGGATCGAGGAGAAGTGAGGCGAGAAGGGAACGAGAATGCAGATAGGGAGAGATGGATTTTAAAGTGGAAGAGTTTGTTCCCTTTGTGCATGTAGCAGAAAACAGAAAGTAGAGTATGACAACGAAACCAGACAGAAGAATTGCGATAATCGACATGCATTGATCCTGAGTCACCGTGGTGGGAAAGAATAGAAAGAAAGGGATGCGCGCCATAACCGCCTTTTTTCGTCGTTTTCGGCCAGGCGAGTAAGTGCATCTTCTAATTTGAAAACCTCCCTTTCTCTTATCTACCGTAATCATAATCTTACATGATATTATCCTACATATTCCCCTCGTCCCTCGACTGTCACTCTCTTCATTTATCTTATCGCTTTTCTTCGTGCCATTTTCCTGTCATTTTTATGTTCGTCATTATCTAACGTGCAACTTTAACACCAGGCTTGAATCGAAATCTCACGGCTCACCGACCAGCGACCATTCCTACTACGTCGCTTTCAAATTTCACGGATGTACAGAGAAAGACCACCCCTCTCTGCACTCTTACACGATTTCCGTGATTCGATTTATCGGAGAATCCCCGATTCAAATAGGATATTTCGATCTATATCAAGTTCACCCTGCTCTAAAAGATTCATCTGAGAAATGGGTAATAGGAATATGCATTATGTTACATAAATGTTAATGGTGTTTCAGACTCATTCAACAAAATTTTCCGCTGTTCACGATAGGTTCTACATTGGTGTATTCCCCGCTGGCAAAAGCGGAGAAGAACACGGGATTGTCATTGATTTATCAACTTTGATATCTAACTCAAGAACATCAATTCGCAGCCTACCCGATGACAAGCAAGTTTTTTTTAAAGAAATTTTGTAAGTAGAGAGGAAAATTTCAGACTTTACCCTGAAGATGACAACTTCCTAACTGTCATCGCACTGATGAGATACGACAAGAAAGGAGACGATTGCATGTGAGCTTATAACTTTTCATTGTTTATTTCGAAGTTCGTGTCTCTGGCTCTCTCCGTTTCTTTTCAAAGTTCCCCTCCAAACCCACATGATTTTCGAATTCGCGCGCACCAGTGGAGGACAGTAGAACGATGACCTCTTCCCTCTCTCTCATAAGAGGGAGTGAGGGAAAGTGAGAGAGCGCCAGAGAAAGAGAGACATCTGTCGTCTGATCTACCCTCCTCTTCCTATGTAAATCGCGATCGATCACCACTCAGCTACCGTTTGTTGCGAAATCGACGTGTGACTCATTTCAAGCCCCGTCAACCACTCGACTGAAACCTTTCAAATTACTTTCAAACAACTTTCTCAGGGAACTCGTATAAAAAGGGGGTAATTTTTGATGTGGAATGGAACTTTAACCCTCAGATTTCTACGTGTTACTCGAAAACAACATTCTAAATATGCAGAACCATCACTCGCTTACTCACCCTAAAACCGACATCATCAAGTCATCACGTGAACACGCTGCCTATTTTTCAACTATCTCATCGTTTCGATGAAAGTTGGAAGCTCATCGCCTCTCACACAGTTCAAGTTGTGGGAATATCGACAAGCCATTCCCAAGTGCAAGCCTCACCGATACTGTCCGGACTCCAGCGAAGAGTCAGAGAGTTTGAAGTCGTAATAGTCCCTGATATCCATGGAGGAATCATGCTGGACATTCCACTGAATCAAGCCGTCAGAAAATGTAATCGACATAAGAATATTTTGAAAACATTCGTCTGCCTTAGGCTCCGACGTGTGGGTATTGACACAACAATCGCCGAATGTGCTCTCCCTTCCTCACTGCGACGAAAGCGAAGATGAGCTTACGCCTCTGATAACTGTTCCTTCAAAATTTAACTGGAACAATGATTACGATGTTAACTCAGTGCAGCTAGTAGAAGCAGGCGAAGAAGAAGAGCAAAGAAGTTGCTTTCATTCGTTAAGTCGTCCAAGTACTTCGAATTCAGGTTGTGAAGAAGACGAAAGTCCTGCCCCAAAAAGAAAGAAGATCGATACTCAGAGCATCGTCAACGTTGTCTATGTTTTAGACGGCAAACCTTGCTTAGCAGCTGAGTCCTTGAAGCCACGTCATCGGTTGGTGCTAGATCACACGAATCAAGTATCGATCTCTAACATTATCTTCTCGTCTTCTGGAGAACAGGAAAGGTAACTGCACGGCAGTAATGGCTTAAATTGATATGCATTAGAATGCGGACACTGGCGTCACGTTCTGTGTACACGGATCCAAAGTATATGAGAGACAATAAGCATAACCAGTTCGCAGCAGATCTCTGCTTCACGCAGGTTAATCAAAACAGTCGTGCTTTATTAGATTAGATCTATCGTTCATTGCAGACTAATTGCGAACGAGTATTTGATATATATTCTCATCTCTTATACGGATCTTGTGCAAAAGCAGAGGGAATAAAAGAGTTTGTTCTAAAAAAGCTGAAAATAACTGAAGCAGAAGCAAGTATCCAGTGGAAGTAAGAGAGGAATAATCGAACAAGTTCGAGAGTACAATTGCAGCCAGAAACTACCAGGCAGATGCCCATGCTTTACACTGTACGATCAATTAAAATATATCATCCCTATTATTCCTATTGTCAAATTTGTCCCAGAAAAGAAAACTGCTACATTGGTTGATTATTGTGAGTCTTTTATTATTTTTATCATTACTTCTTGCAGCTGCCCTTGGATTTTTTTCTCTGAAATTTGTTTAAAACGCATTTTCGATTGAAAATGTTCTGAATCGTATATTCGCACAAACACATTTCCTTATTCATGCTCACATTTACAGTTGAAACCGATGAAGAAGATCAGCAAAGCATACCTGTCATCTATATTGATGGAAATTCACTGCGACTCTTCTCACATGTTAATGGATTTACTGACGATGAACTCGCTGAGTTTGGCGCATGCAACTTCGATGCTCATCCGACCGAATATCCTGATCCTGATGATGAAGATGGCACAGGAGGATATTGTGGAGAAGAAGATCCTAGCAGCGAGATGTTGAAATTGATGAGAGAAACTCACAAGAAAGTCACTATGTTATCGGACAGCGGCACGACTTCTTCAGAGAATATGAAACTCCTGAAGAAGATGCTCAAGTTCCGAACGGAGCAATCACCCCTAATGAACATGAAGGAGGATGTGAAGAAGGAAATAGTGAAAACAGAACTGCTTTCTTCTAAGGCGCTATACGGGCTGACATCGGATGTAGGCTCAGTATACTTTGATTTTTCCTTCGATAAGCCCAACAAAAAGATCACCTTCAACTGCGCAGCATGTAAGAGAAATGGATTGGTCAATACAAAGAAGACTACTGTGGAATGGGAGATCATTACAACTGACAGCCCAAGAACAGTAAAATCGACGCTCAAAAACATTCATGCTCATCACAAAAATGCCTACCACATGGTCTCGGTGAGGGCGCTCGAATCGGGAGTTGAAGCTACCTACCTCGCTGAAATCAAAGCTCAAGAGATAAACCCGGAAATGAGCATGACTGCAATAGTCTTCAAAAGCTCATACTACGTAGCCAAGATGTTCGTCCCTGGATATAGATTCCCTGAAGTCTGTCAACTCTTGCGAGATATTGGTGTGCCTCTGGGCCATACCAACACGGGCCGCAATGCGCATATCCGAGTACTCGAGATGATAGCCGGCAAGATGCGAAAACGGATGATCGAATATCTCACCAATCATCACAGATGCTTCGGGATCCAGATGGACACGTCGTCGGATTCTAAGATAAGTAGCGTTTCTACAGTAAAAGATAATATTTGTAGTTTCCGTGTATATATATGTATATATATGCATGTACAAACCGTCAGAGCACTCGATACCTTTCATTTTATTGCGTATATTTTTTTCATTTCAGGGGCGCGTTGTGTTAATGCTCTACATATCCGCTATAATTGATGACTATCCACGCCATCTGTTTTACGCAGCTATCTACCTTGAATCCGGCGAGGTATATCTCACCTTTAGCGACGGCTGAATAAGTACGCGCGCACATTCTCATTGATGAAGATCTACATCACGTTTCATTTAGACTGGTGGAGCGATCTACAAAGCAATAATAGATCGGTTCGAAGCGGACAAATGGATTGATCATCTGGATAACTACCTTACTTCAATTACCTCAGATGGGGCGAAGTCGATGATCTCGCCCGGTAACATAGATTTTCCTTTGTTTAGGATTTTATAACACTAAACCTGCTCTCCTTAGATGTTGGGGCCGGAGGTCGATTGATCGCACGAGTAGCGGCACATCGTCAGAAGAATGCACCAACAAGAAGAGGGATCCCAATCAAAATACCTCATCTACATTGCACTGCACATCGAGTTAGTGAAAATCATATGATGAGGAGAAGAAGAAAATTACGCATAAAAATCTTTTACAGGTTGAGCTGGGTCTGGCGGATGCATTCAAGGAGCTTGCAGCAGAGAACCAGCTCCATGTAGGATGGAGCGAAGCGATAACTGCTGTTATCAATCAAGCGGCCACCTTCTACTCCACCGGTGCACCCAAGCGACTAGAAAGTCTTCGGAAGACTGCTGATGATCAAAAACGCAGTGGATCTCTCGAAAAAGTGCTGCGCGTCGCACGCAACTTCGAAGCACGATGGGTTGCCAGCTCGTTGAGTACGCGCAAGGCCTTCGTGCGGATGATGAAGATTATGTGGGATAACCTCATGGAATACGATAACGACCTCACCAAACTCACCGGCAGCACACTCGCAGAGCAGCGCAATCTCGCCTTTCGAGCGAAAACCTTCTTAATGATATTTAAAGATATCAAGTTTTACGCATATTTGACATTCGAGATTCAATTACTCGAATGTGTGGAGTTCTTGTCCCTGGAAGCACAGCGAGTTGATGGAACCGTAATAGACTTCCCTCGAGCGTTTTCGGAATTTGAGAGGTGTATAAATGCGGTCTCGAAAGATCCATTCAATCCCATCACTCCTAAAATTCGTGAATCGAAAGTGAAGAAGCCTTCAAATACAGTATACGACGTTCCATTCATGAGGAATGTGTTTGTCATGGAGGCGAACGGTCCTGTTCCTATCAAGAATAGCAGAGATGGAAAGCGAGCAATATATGGAGATACTGCTACAACCCTGCATACTCTTCGATTCCGCCTAGACTTCACCAAGGCGGCGCCAACAGCTACGACTGCGCCCATTGCAAAAGACACTTTCTTCGATTACTTGCACCCTCTACCACGATCTCGCAGCCATTCGACGACCCGCGACAATGCCATGGATGCAGCAGCCTACGCAAAAGTGCAGGCAGAACAAGAAGCAGAAGCCCAGGCACAGTTCGATGAGAACAAGGCTCGCGACTCGGTGCTGTACAAGAAAGTTCTGAATTCGAACCTGGCTTTACTTAGCCCAGCGATTCGTACCGAGCAGGGGAATGCTATCATCGACAAGATGAGATCACGATTCTGCGACAAGCTCCTGGAACAGGCAGAATTGTTCACAGTTCGCAAACTTCTCTTCGATCGACCCACGAACCCACAAGAGGAAGCTAGGCAAAAAGCCAGCAGAAAGGAACTCATCGAGACGTACAACCTGGTCGCGGACGAAGTAGAGTTGGATATCGAGACACTGCGCAAAGATTTCGATGCCCAAGTCAGCGACGAGGCGAAGGACGAACTGAGAAGTGCGCAAACCGATATTACGCTCTTTCACATTGCACTGAAGAATAAGGCCTGTTATGGTCCGGCGCTGGAAACGTTAATCGAGAGATTGATCGTCATATCAATCAATTCAGCATCTGTCGAAAGGGGCTACTCAATTTTCAATCACTACATGAGTAAGCGCCGTACAAACCTCAACATACCCCACATGGATGCATATGTGTTCATTCACGTGAATGGACCAGATCCCCATTCATTCGTCCAAGACCCCTACGTTAATGAATGGCTCGCTAGCGGCCGTAAAGCTACAGAAGTCCTCACGCCCAGTCAGCAGATGGATGAAGCAAACGACGATGAGGAGGACGAAGAGGAAGACGACCACCCCGAGTGGGCAGTTGCATTGACGAGCGGAAAGAATGTCCCCCGTATCACAATATTTGATAACTAAGGTAATTTAATAGCATTCGCACTTTCTCAAACAACACTTTCTCATCAGATTCGCCGTCCCATTACAGCGCTCAACTACAAATCAGCTAAATCGTATAACAACTTTAACAAAAAAAGGTTTCCCTTTAAAATCGCACCCTTTTCAGATCACTTCTTATGCAACTTTCACAGTTATCATACTATTTCCAGATATCGGTAGGTTGCAAATTTTGGTATTCACAACAATTAAAACATTGCAGTATTCTTATCTCATTCATTTTTAACGCATTCTACCTATCAAGATCACATTTATTCAATTATCCGGTGGGAAAACGCCTTTCAAAACAACAACAATGTTTTCAATTTTCAGAACGCATCTCCAATAACTTCTATAGCCACCGAGACGGAGCCTTCTCGCGCTCTTGCCTATCATACATCATCACTTTGAAATTATCTTTCATAAAACATTTCATCTTTGCAATATTCGTTTTCCACGAGATAAGCCATTCGTTAGCCACTCGGCCGCCATGATGTTGGGTCGGAAGATATGCTTTGAAAAACTGCTCACCGAGTTACTCATGCCAGCACAAAGAACCGATTTTTAAAATGCATTTTTAAAAAAAACAGTTTGCGATTCGCAACTGAGATTACGGTATCTCGGGTGCGGTGTGCGCCTCCGTCCTTCCCGAAGCCGGGCAAATGGTTTGGACACGGTCGGGCATCGAACCAACGGCTTTCGTATTCCAAGACGGGCGCTTTGACCACTCGGCCATGATTTTGGATTGTAAAATAAATATTTAAATTGTCCTTGGCGAACTGCCCATGGTTGAGCAAAGAACCGATTTTTAAAACTCATTTTGAAAATAAAGTCAGTTCGCGATTCCCGGAATACGGTATCTTGGATTACGGTAACATGTCTGGTTACGGTAATCACAATCGACCAAAGATCAAATTCATATCTCACACTCCACAAAAAAAGTCAGTTCGCGATAACCAGGATACGGTATCTCAGGTTACTGTAACTTGTCTGGGTACGGTAGTCACAATCGACCAAAGAGCAAATTCATATCTCACACTTTGAAAATAAAGTCAGTTTGCGATTCCCGGACTACTGTAGTTAGGGTTACTGTACATGCCTGATTACTGTAACACATTTTGGTATACGGTACTTTTGGTCGACCCAGGACCAATTTTGGACCATGACCCCCTATACGGTCGAGGGGGGGTTCCCTCCGGGAGGGAACCCCCCCGTCCGTGTCCTGGGCACCTATGTACTCATCGCTTTCCGGAGAAATATCGGAATTTGTGGATCGCCTGAAACACAAACCGTCGAAGGACTTGTTATGGCTTTTTTTGACAGAAGGTGCCGATTGATGTGATTTTGTTGTGTTTTGTGTCTCTGCGAAGGTCATCGTATTGCTCAACCTAATGTGAACAGCTGAAATATACATCGTGAAGCGCAGATGCATTATGAGAAGATAGGGCGACTGGACGATATGGTTGCGACGGTGATGCGGTAGGCCTCGAATAGTGTAGCCTGGTAGAATGACGGGCTCTCCGATATTGATGAATTTATGCAGCGGCAATGCCAATTCGATTTTTTTTTGAAAAATTCTCGGGTATTTTAGTTCGCTCGAAACGCAAATCTACTCTGCACTGCACGCATTGTCGTTTCTTCAATTGGTTACCTGCACTACATATGCACTCAATCAGAGCTAGGGAATGTGTATTTGTAAATAGAAAACAATCAGACCATCGGTTAATTAAAACGCGTTCCGCGTAAGAACGTCCAGATCCGAAGCTCAAGTGGCACAGTTGCTCAAAATGGTCGCAGGAGGCTCAAACTTTGTGGGTAGAGTCCCTAGGGGTGGGACACACTTCAGCCGGAGAATTGGACCCAAAAGTTGATCTTTGATCTTTGAGATCGACTTTTTTCTCTTTGATTTTGACCCCTCATGTTATATACCATTCGATAGAGCATCAAAAGTTATGCTTCCTGGCAAATTTTCAAAAGATTTGAACTTCAACTTTTCGAGAAACACGAGAAAGAGT
>LS504351.1:215859-227047 GCA_900490845.1 Pristionchus japonicus | reverse complement strand
TGATGGTTTTCGCTATTTTATTTGCAACCTCATTTTATCATTCCCATCTTGGCAGATTCCAAGTGGCAGACGATATGGACTCTCATCTGGAGATTGTCAAATTGTCGTCTTCCTATTCCGCCGTTCTGAATCGACCTCTCATGAACATTCTGTGTCAAGTAGTTTTCTTCCATTTACCATTAATGATGTTTTTCAGGGTATCTGTAGTTTATAATTTTTAGATAAGTACACGATCATTGAAGGTATCTGCTCATCAGAGTGGCGAATGCCATCAAAGAATAAGGAAAAGAGTGATGGAGTTGATGCACTCAATGGCGAGAGATTCAATGGAAGCTCTTTACGTTGAAGAGAAGGCTATTAAAGCGATTATGGTATGGTATCGATTTGAGAACAAACCAAACGACGAAAATATTCAAATGAATTTTTTTAAAATTTCAATTTAGGAGATGTCGTTTCCATTCATGATGGAAGTATTTGCATCGTCGAGTGGGTTTCAATTAACAACTGAACCATTCTTTCGCTCGCTTCTACTCAGCAACTGCAAATACGTCATCCGTTAGTGCTTACTTTCAATATTGTTTCTATGGTTTCAAATATATTTTTAAATAAATCAGGGAAGCGAATGGGCAAAATGAATATCAAGCTACCTTCATCCAAATCCTGTGTGATGTTTGGAGTTGTCGATACAACGGGAATCCTGCAATACGGGCAGGTATGAAGAGGATTTCTTTATATTATTTTTATTATTAACTAACCAGTCTATTGATCGCCTCAGATCTTCTGTCAACACTCTGGAAATGTTGGTAAACAGACGAAGGGAGATCGAGGCAGTGGAACCGTTCTACTCGAGGGTCAGCCTTCTCACTGATTATGCCCATCAGAGTTTTAGTTGTTTGTTGCCATGGTCATATTGTGATTCATCGGAATAGAACACATATTCAAGGTCCCATCATGATTACGAAGAATCCGTGTGTCTCTGCTGGTGATGTGAGAATGTTCGAGGCAATCGATATTCCCGCCCTGAGACATCTCGTCGATGTTATCGTATTTCCAATGCACGGACCTCGACCGCATCCAGACGAGATGGCTGGTACTGTTAAATGGAGGGAGGAGGTTACTGTAGATGGACAGGGCGAATTGATTGTTTCAGGATCGGATCTGGACGGAGATGAGTACATGGTAATCTGGGATGAAGAAATGTTACTGGAGAGGAGTGAAGAAGCGTCGGTTTTCCCGAGTGGAGAAGAGCAGACGATATGGGCGATTCCGAAGAAATGGACTGGAGAAGTGGACTATGAGAAATGCGTGAGTGGTATTTTACGTACTGTTTTGATAACGAATATGGATTGTGATTGATTGACCACAGGAGGAGCGAAAGGCTGATTTCTTCACAGAGGCAATCGTTCTTCTGCAGGTCAGGATTTACACATTATTTCATGATTTTATTAAATTATAAATTAATTCAGCCTGGAATGATGTGCATTGCTCATTTGGCCGTATCAGACCTTTATGGATTGGAATCGAAGGTATTTCTCCGAGCATTCGATAGGACGTTCTTCGAATGTATTTCAGGTTGCGAAAGCGCTCGCTACAAAGATATCATTGGGACTTGATTATCAGAAAACGGGCATTAAGCCAGAAGAAATGATCAATGAAGTTGCAGAGGTATTAACTAAATGTTTTATGGATATATTTTTTTGCATCGTATAGAGGAGGCAAGTTACGGTCTATGGTGACGAATACGTAACGTAATTATATGATGCAGGACCCTGATGATCCGAAACGTGTGATTCCTCCTGAGAACAGTAAGAGGAAGCCTGACTTTCTCGCGAGTCATCGAAAGGCCGGATACGAATCGACAGGAATCGTCGGAGAAGTTTTCCGGTGACTATCAATCCTTGAACTATCCTCTCCCTTCTCAAAATCATATTTGACTGTTTATAATTTGCGTTTCAGTGAGACAACCAAATACGAGCATTCTCTGGATTGTTTGGAGGAGCAGAAAAAAGTGGTGAGAAGGAGAAAGAATTCACTAATTCGTATTCGTTCTTGCGAATATAAACAGTGTTTAGGTTGAACTAGATCCCACTTTCTCGATTCCTGGTTGGGAGAAGTACAAGAAATCAGTGGAAGAAGAGCTTGCCAATTACAGTTATAAGATGAAGGCATGTATTATGATGTATGTATTTGTCTCAATTTTGTGATTTCTAGAGTCTATTAATGCGTTTTGGAATCTCGACTGAGGAAGAGTTGCTGTCTGGAATGATTCTCTCGATGAAGAATAAGTTCTCGGAGAAAGAAGAAGTCAAAGGGACTTTCTTTACAACCAATCGAGTATGTCTTTGTTTCATCGCGTTATTTCATTTACTGACATTTTCACAAACATACATAACAATGTCAGGTGATCGAGGAAAAAGTGAAGTCTATAATTGAACAATCACGAGAGAAATTCTTTGAACCTGTAAGTTATATTTCCTTTTAACATTTTTACATATTCGATTATTTTTATTTTTTCAGTTGAGCGATTGGAGATATGAAATGGACGAAGTGAAAAGTGCGAGGAATGATCTCAATCCTGTAATTATTCCGATGTTAATTAGATAGTTGTAGAGGTTTTCAGGAGTCGATTTTGCTTAGAAGAGTAAATCCGAATATGGAAAATATCGAAGAAATCAGGAAGAAAGCTTCTGCTGCTTACTGTATTGCATACGGTGAGGGATTAACAAAATTTTGCATGACGATAGTTGATTTATCGAGATGGTACAGAAGAATTCGCTCAAGCCAATTAATTCAGAGTCAGCGAAACTGAGTGTGAAGAGAGGTGAACAGTGTGCTATCCTCTTGTCGTTCCCTTGGATTGTCTATGACGTCCTTCTGGATATCAAGACTCCCAATTCGATTGTTCTCGTCGAGGAAGAGAACAAGAGATCCGATATTCATAAAGTATGCCCTCATTAGTGTGAAGTCTGAGA
Organism: Pristionchus japonicus; assembly: GCA_900490845.1. NCBI lineage: Eukaryota > Metazoa > Nematoda > Chromadorea > Rhabditida > Neodiplogasteridae > Pristionchus > Pristionchus japonicus. Next base: position 224,075 of record LS504351.1, on the reverse strand, counting down.
TTTTTTAAAACATTTTTCAACAAAAAAACCTCACGCCCAGCATCCTTCGGTAGACTCTCTTTCACAACAAGAAAGCAATCCATTAATAAGCTACTATTAATTCTTTCAGAATATCTCAGACTTCATCGATCGATATAGCGAAGATCCATCGAATTCAGGGAGATTTGCCGATTTTATGAAAAGGTTCTTCAATGCTCATTCAATTGTGGCTCAATCGATGATGGAAAATGAGGGTGAGTTTTTTTTATCACATTGTTAGCAATGTTAGCAATGAACGGCGTTGTTTCAGGCCTTGCAAGAACTTCTTTCGTATTGATTGAATGGGCGAATCAAGTGGGAGCAGTTGGAAGAGGATTCAGAGAAGAACATTTGGTGAGATTTAGAGAACATTGAAATTCTTATTTTTCATGTTTTTATTTCTGGATATTTTTAACGTCACTCTCAGCTTGGTATCTTCGTGTTCTTATTGATCCGAGTATTTCTGCATCTTCTCTGATCTTTCTTTTTTTCAGCTTGCTCTTTTCGTTATTTTCGGGTTCGGACTGATGAACACTCGAGGTCAAAGGATGATCCGATTGGTATGCACGAAATAACAGTACAAATAATTGTCAATTCTTCTCAGCCTGATGGATATTCGAAAGAGCATCAGAAGAAGGGAGAACATCTTCTTCTCTTCCTCGATTACGTGTCATCTATGGATTTCAGGTTTTTAATATCCCTTCAGATAATCAGGACAGAAAATCAAAATATAGATAGATATCTCATAAAATATCACTGAAAGGCAAAATCCTTTCAGAAATCGCCCCTGGTTGTCGTTCGATGAAGTGGGAGAGGGAGTTCTCATGCGGGGCGAATGGAGAAGACTTTCTGAGGTGAACATCAAACTTTCTCCTAGTGCTCCTAAATGTTCTCCATTCCTGATATGTTTCATGAATCTCAGTCTTTCTAGTCGGCTCTATCGTGTTTCCTCTCTCTCGTCACAACTCTCCGTCTTCCAATCGACAGAGAAAGTGCTGCCACTGCATCACTCAGAGAGTACGAACCTCGAATTGTCGAACTAACAGGTGCGTACATCATTTTATGTTTTGTGCAAGATAACATCGAGCTATCGAGTAAATATTGATCGTCAGGAAAAGGGATCGAGGACTTAGATGGGTTGAGAGATGCACTTCGGAGAGTGAGTGGATGCACTGAAGTTAGACTGAGAAGAACCGATCCTCGGAGAAATTTTCGAAGTGAGTTTTGAGAATTGAAATTTCTATGATTGTTTTATGTGATAAGAAGTTGCATCTATGATCGTTTCAGTGATTCTGGTATCTGCAATCGGAACGAGTGAACAACTGAGGATCCTCACATCATTCATCTATCCTCCTGCTCCTTCCAGGTTGGATATTTAACTGGTTGATACTCACACTAGTATGGTTAGACGAGTCGCTGAATAGGACATCTAAGGGCATTGTTTTTCTAGGAATTATAAGTGAAGGCTGCCTTTTTTATATCACTTATGATATAAAGTTTTCTTTTCATTTTCATTTTCACATGTTTTTACGTCATTTTCCAGAGAGGAATCAACTGTGAAGGGGAAGGTGCAGGCTCTCCGCAAATTCACCGTTTTCCGATTGCTGAAAGCAGCTCAGGAGTCCAATGCTCTGTAGAATATTATAGTAATTTACCAATTGTATCATGTATGTTATTGTAACTCATGTTTGTTATTGTAACTTAGGTTCCTTCAGATTTCAAATCTTACTGTATCATTTTCTTTTGCATATCTATATGTATAAGCATAGCTGTTTGTCAGTGGTTATTATCACCCTAATTTTTAATAGTTGTCCGTATCAATGCAGCCCTGCTGTCTAGTTCAATTACACTGTACCTTCTTCATTTCGTCGATAAACGATGAAGAAAATCGATTCCACAAAAGTAATGTTCAGCAATAAGATTTTTTTAAACTGTGGAATGTCAAAAAGTTATATTCAAAGAAGAAACAATTTGGATGAAGTCGTGACATGTTAGGATTGCAAAAGAATGCTTCCATACTTTCTTTTTTTTAGATCGAGCGTGAACTGTGAAAAAATTTTTTGAGAGGCAGAAATTTATTACAACACTGAACAACGTATCATAGTGAATGAATTCAAATTTTATAAAACAGGATTATGTACAGTATAAAGCATGGCTATCGATATGCAAATTAGGGCTATGTTCTACCCGTAAAAATGGCTGAGTAAGTCTATACATGAACTTTCTTGAGTGCATCAGCACACCATTTGAATGAGGAGGGAAGGGGAGGGACTGGTGGTCTCGAGTGATCGGACATCTCTTCTATCTTCACTGTTGATGGAAGGCACACCAAACGAACACGCACCTGCACAGAATTGATAATTATTGAATCCATCGATAATATTTTACCCCTCTACAGTACCCCACCGTAACCCTTTCTCGTTCTCACTCCCTACCGTACCTCCATCGTAAGCAATCGTTGCACGAGTGCCTTCGCTTCTTTGCTCAGTAGATGATGCGTCGATGCATTCAACGAGTTCAGCCCGTCCACCTGCAATCGAATCGATGTATACTCAACTACCGTATGCTGTCGATCCCTCTAGTACCGTACCCATGATTGAAGTACTGCATCTTCCTCAGTGCACACTATGAGATCGGGCATCTCCGAGACGGAGAGTTTCAGCAGCGGGAGAGCTGTAACAAAGAGAGGGAGATGCCAATTCGTGATAAGCCGATCAATAATTTGACAACTTACTGTTTGCCTTTGTTTGCCTCACAATCTCAGCTTTGGTGATCTCTTTGATATCAATTCGATGCGATGATCCACTGTCGCCAGAATCGATCTGAAGAGGAGGGAGATACCGTAGTCATCAAACACCATTCTCTGATAGGACATTCGTGGTGGGACTCACATCTCGTATAGTGAGATAGTTCCCGTTCCCTTCCAACTTCCACAGTTCACCCGCGCTATCTGAAATATTTGTGATTATCGACCTCCACATTCCCAGTGATAGACTTAAATCCACGGCGCACAATATAGCATACCTTTGACCGGCTTCCCCTTGTATACTTTCTTGAACTGAAATCCCATCTTTATTCTGTTTATTCGATTGGTCGTCACGTAAGAGAGCGCCAATGGTTCCAGTTTCCGTCGTAGTTCCATGACCGATCCACTGCAATAGAGAACAGTGCAACAAGTCATCGAAAATTTCGTTGGGCAGAGATAAGATTCACTATTAATCAACTTCATTTCTAATCGTACGTCAACTCATCGGAATCAGCTCTCTTCCTCAGTTCTTCGTCCCATTCCTCACGCAATTTATCGTACTCCAGACTCCTGAATCACTGTTTCATAATTCACATTGACATAGTGTTTTATCGTAACTACAAATCACAACTAATCTCTGTACCTCAATCCATCCGTCAACTCTGCGACAGTCTTTGCTCCTCGATTTCTCACTACGATCCACAGCATCTCTGTGAGGGCAGAGGCTACCTTGAATTCACTCATTCTTTGTAAAAATCAGAGATCCGCTTTCGAAAACGTATTCGTTTACTGCTCATGACCTTCGATTCCCCCTCTTCACCTGCTGTTCCTCTCCCCTGATCGTGGCCATTTCCATCCACAGAGCGTGCGCCCTCTGCATAGAAGTTACGAAGATTCGCTCGACTGGGAAACCGACTAGGGCACCTGCGAGGAGGATGATGATCCGAAAGTAACATTTCCCATAATTATTTCTGCAAGAGAGACTAAAAAAACAGTTCCTATAATAACATGTCAATTTTATAACCAATACAAATTCGAACTACCAAGAAAAAATACAAAATGACAATAATAATAAAATACCGACCACTGGAAGTCTGCTGAGTATCCTCGAGTAGCACGGACAGTCCCAGCCACAACCATTCACGATCTGGAGAGAGTGGAGAGAGTCAGAGCATCACCAATCGAAGAAGAAACACTCACTTTCTTGTCCCTCCAATGCGAGTAATCCGACCATCATCTCAGTCAGATGCATCGCCATAGGAAGCAACTGCCAGCACGTAGAAAGTTTCGCGCCACAGAGCAATCTGGAATCAGATGCCTCGCTCCAATCTCCATTCAGACCTTAATCACCTTCCACCCAATCTGCTTCATCCCCACCTCAATCTGTTCTCCTTCCTCCAATTCTCAAGCAGTTCTCCATTGTGTCTGTGCATGTACAGAAGGAATCGAGCAGTCAGTGTCGCTCGAGGAGACTGAAGAGGATGAGTCATAACTATCCAATAGTTCATTGGGTTTAAAAAATAGAGCCAGGCGGAGGTTTAATAATTTCTCAATACATAGTCGAGGCTAGACATAATCAAAATATTGATATATGTCGATATTGAAGATTCGCATCTCAAATCTCATATACAAGAAGATTCGCATCTCAAATATCGATCTCTTCTCTCCCCGTACCTCTCTCAGCGTGGCAACCCACTCTGCTCGCAGATCATCATCGTCCTCCACCTCTTTCATCTCCTGAATGGAACATTTATCGATTAGTGGCGAAGCATCGAATCATATCATTGGGATCTTCGTGTGGCCAATTGGTGAACGGGGTGAATGATGATCTTATTTATCGAGAGACGTTTCGAGGTTAACCCTCATCATCAGTCAGGCTTATCAGTCCCCCGTTCTCCCCCCCCCCCACTCACGAGCATTTTCTTGATCGTATCAGTGCTGCAAGTCTCTTCTGCAGCAGCTGCAGCGTAGTCAGCCATTCGGATCTGCAGCAGATCCAGAAGACACGACTGCAATCACACATTTTGTATTAGATTTATTTTTAACAGAGTATTGCTTGTGAGGAAATTCAAACATGCAGTCATAATCGAAGAAGAGAACGCAGTGAGACTTCGAACACACAAGTTTCGCGACATTAAACAACACAAGGCCAATTTTAACACGTTTTGCATCTCAAATGATAGAATCAGAGTAAACTGCTCGCCTTGATAGGCGACTGCACTACATGGTGGAGACTGGATGACGAAGAGGAGGGAGTCATCGCCGTTTCTCGTTCCACCTACACGATATTGATTATGAACTCACCACTCAACGATTGTTTCATGTAAACCGTTCAACTAACAATACTAATTGACTGCTAGTTTCTCGAAAGTGATAACCCAATAAGAGATGTGAAACGTACATGGACGGATGCAGCCAGTAGTACATTCTTGAACACGGGTTCATTGAAGTAGTCTCTCAGTTCTATTCTTCGTTCGTCGTCTGATGCGTGGTATACTGCTCTGCAAAATATCCAGTTGCAATATTTTCTAGCTTGATTTGTCAAACAGGGAACGATCATTCTCGAAGTTTTCTACCGCTCTTGTGGTATTCTTGAAACCAAAGAAAGGCGAAATTTGAAACCAAAGAAAAGCAATTTGAAAGCTTTGAAGAAAAAAAAGAAAACAGCAATAAAGATTATTTCGTTATGCATTCCAATGAACGATTCTGAAATGTGTCTTACCTGAATAGAGCGAGAAGAGCACTGGTGATTCTCTCAGCAGCGGGAGTTCGAGAGACGAGAGGAGAGAGGGAGGGAAGACAGATTAGATCGAGGGCACGAGATCGCATTGTGCAACTGCAATTAACTGTTGGGGTGCGAATCACAGAATGGTTCCTGACAATCAACTAGCGAACTTCACGCCTCACAATTATTTTAATCATACCGACTTGGCTGGAGAGAATAATAAACAAAGCAACACCAAAAAACGACAAACTTTTCCGATTCGAGTGCGAGTGTGAGCAATCTGACTGCATGGACGAGAGAAATACTCGTAGCCGGGTCGCCGTTTAGTGATGGAGTCTGCAATAGATAAGATAAATAAAAAAGTTTTAAAAACAGCCTAGTGAACACCACACCTTAATCAATGCTTCAACAATCTCCATCACTTTGGGTGGCAATCTTCCCCATTCCAATCCTGCTCCAATCAGTCCGCAAGTGATCCCCATCAGCAGTTCTGTCGTTGATCTGAACATTCATCGATACTGCTAATCTACCGTAACCTCTCAAAACAATACTCTCCCTGACCTACCGTACCTGTCTAGATCGGGTCTCTCGTAGACAGCGAGTAATTCCTCAGTGATGGCACAGTCATCCAATGCCTGCAGAACGACCCTCTGCCCAGTGTATGGCTGCAGTTTGGAGAGCGTCGAGTCGAATCTGAGAGGGAATTTGAAAGCGATCTTTTGGCTTTTCAGTTATTTCGAAGAAAAAACAATCAACCAAATGGAATCCGGTGAATCATCATCACCTAATGAATCTTAAACCTTCAATACTTCTATGTACAAGAAAATAACTTACAGTACGGCAGTGGACTGTGCTGCTGCGGCAGAATCAGCAGTGGGAGTGGTCGCAGTCACTGGTCGATCCAGTCTCTCCGACCACAACTGATTCACCAATCGCTCCTGAGATAAAAACACATTTCTATACTTGAACTTTTCTTGCTTCTGTAGATCTCCAAATTCTCACTCTTTGATGGTCCACCGATAATGCAATCAATGCATAGTTCGCAAAATAAGACTAACCAGCACCTCATCAGCCGTGTGCCATCTAAAGGTAGATCACTAACCGGCGACAGCGTGAATCTGAGAGTGAATCCATTGTGCAATCGAGAGAGAGCAGTGAGGAAGATGTCGTTTGAGTCGAGAAATCCGAAGTGTGCTGCGAGATTCGCTGAGGATGAGGCACCTGAGATAAGAAAAGACTTATTTCAACGAGGAAAATGCTAGATCGTAGATGAACGTGGCTGCGAAGCAATAAGCAGTGTACATCACGTCAATATCGCTAGCCTTTTCAGTGAACAATCCTTTCCTCCCCAACCCAATCTCAACTATTACATCCCCTAACTCACCTTCAGCACAAGGGAAGGCCTCTTCGACAGCATAGGCGACAGATGCGCGAGAGATCAATTTGGCCAGCGACTCTTTCTACAAATGTGATTTTTTTCTAGGTAACTACAGTGACCTTGACTGATTTTACTTCGCATTGCAGATGATATTCTTCTAACATTAAGCTAGCTAACTCACAGACAGATCCAATTGCATGAGAAGGGGAGGAGCTCTGAGTCCTTCGGCGTGATTGGGAGGAAGCCATTGGAAGAGTCGTTGATCCACCACCACTGAACACGAATACGGTACTATCTACCGTAACCCTCGACAGGGGGAGCCCCTCCATCCCCACCGTACCTCCTCCCTTGACGATATGTGATGGCTGACTCGTGTCCACTGGCTTCAGATACTTCGCTGGTGTCAGCATCTACCGTATTCCAATTAGTAATCTTCACCCCAATCGTAATCCCCGCACCACACCAGATATCGACCGAGTGACTGCACGACACATACTGTTGATTCTTTGTTATGTGATCCCAATCATTCCTTGTGAACATCATCACTTTATGATATTGCAATATACATAACATTTCGCATAATATTCAATCAATAATATATCTTAAAATGTGAAAATTCATTTGCAAAAAACGCGAAGCGACGATGAACTCACTATAGTCAACAACAGATTGTGAGAAGGGGGCGGGGACTGATCGATTGAATCAGTGTGAGTCCAAAGGGGGCGGAGTCTCGAGAAGGGGGCGGGGCTAGGAGATAAGGAGAATCTACCAATGATAGCAAAGTGAGCAAGAGTGAGAGAGTACTCCTCCTAAAGACCAAAGAACACGAGAATGGATCCCCGTTGAAGGATGCGAGTTGGAGTCTGGTGATTAAGATGACATCGATTAATAGATGGGGGGAGGGAAGGGGAGAGAACGAGTAGAATCGATCGAGTGGGGAGGAATACTATAGTGGATTGGGAATTATCGATTGCTAATCGAATAGACAATCACACTAGAATATATCTATGATTGTATGCACAATAACATCACTGATGAAGCATAATTAGGGGGAAGGGAAAGAAATATTATAACTGGGATAATCAAACGATATTGAGAGAGTGAAGAATCGAAAGGAGAAAACCAAGTGAGAAACAGTCCACTTACATCATCTTTGTGAACGAACGATACAATTATGAAAGATTTTTGGACTTTTGTTGATCAGAACTACATTATTCGAGTTTTCGCAAAATGAAAGAGAGTAACTGACAAAGTAAAATAGTCGGAAGAATCAATATCGAAGAATGAATCAACTCACAGCATGTAACCAACCCAGGAGAGGATAAGAGTGCGGGGAAATGAGGGAGGGG